>CM069908.1:116961309-117561309 GCA_036172215.1 Camellia granthamiana | reverse complement strand
TCATTACAACAAAGTTGACAATGATGGATGCATTTCAACTAAAACTTATATGAAATTTGAAAAACAAACCTCATTTCAACAAAAAGTTGGGATTAGAGAACCCCAAAGAAAGGATTACTTATCGCATTATTCAACTCGGTCCCAGCTGAGTTCAATTTCTGTTTTGCTTCTCAATCTTAATTTATGAGCCGGAAATCTTTACTAACCCAATCTAGTGTAAAATACAAACAAATTGGTAAGAGGGAATAATAGTGGAAGAGAAGGAGAAGGATTTTCTAAGAGTGTAAAACTCATAATGACTCGTATAATAGGTATCATGACAAGTAAATGTATTATATCAGTTCACTCGTCCTGCCTAAACACGTGGTGTTATCTGCTGCACAAACTTGATACCTCTGTCAACTGCCCTTCGATGGTAAAAACTGTTTGTGAGCCTATCTTTGATACAGTGTTCCGGGTTGGACCTGACAGTAAGAGCATCTGGTTATGGAATATCTGCCTAGATCTGCTTGATGATTTTATTTTGATAAGAAGTAGCGATTTGGATGATGACTTAAATAAGCAGGAAAATTATGAACCATCAACTAAGACCCCTACTACTGGACCTCCAGTATCTGTTAAATGCTCATGGAAGCATTATCCCATTAAATGGTTGTCATGGGATCTGAATCGTTTGGACTTCTGCATAAAGATGATTCGTATTCTCATCAGACAAGTTCAAGGATCAATGGTGACTGTTGCCAAGGAAATCAAGAGTTTGGCATGTAATGCTGCCTTGAAGATATTCAAATCTGTCCTGAAAGGAGTCCAGAACGTGTTAAAAAACTCATCAGAGGTCAATAGTAGCATACTGCTGCAATACACCATAAAACACATACAGCATACACACTAAGACAGCAAACACCTACAGCATACAGCATAGACCTACAACAGACACACTAAGACAGCAGACACCAGAAGACAGCAAACCCCAGTGCAGTTCAAATGGCACAACAGCACAGCAGCTTTTGGACACAGCAGAGCAAACCAGCACCTAACTTCAATGCCATTCCAGATCCAATATAATGCACCACACCTCACTAAACCTTTCATGGCTTACCTAAACCATTTGTTAGCCATATAATGATTTGTGGTTACTATTTGAGCTTTAATTCCAAAAGGTTGCAAGTTGCAATACGTAATGCTAGCAAGTACAATTAGAGGTCATTCTGATTTATCGCTTGTGCATAATATACAAATTAATAAATTTTATAATTTTATTATTTAGATGATCTGTTTCAATCATATTATCTTCATGGTTTATGTTTAAAATTTTTAAATTTTATTATTATATATTACATCTATGACTAAAAATAATTATAAACTCTATTAGTTTGTATAATATATATATTTAATAATTAAGTGACATGAAGGACAATCAAATGTGGCAGCTACTAAACGTCAATTATCACTGCTTTAACCTTTATTAGTTTCAATGTACTATAGTCTATGTTGAGAAAGAAAACAAACAAATTTCATCCAAAAGGAACTCAACAATTGGAAAAGAATGACAACAAAATAGTAATGATTGTGACTTGAGAAAAATGCCAAGTGTTGCTAGGCAACAATGACGTGCCATAAAACAGTCTTATAACAAGATGATCTGAGTGTACCTCTCAAATCTCATGCAGTTCCTTTCAGTACTTGTACTCATTAATCACCTCATCCCTTCTCAATTTTCCTTAATCTTGAAATTTTGAAAAATTATTATGTACTTCTTGAACTTTGTCTCAAAAATTATAAATTTTGTGACTTCTAATACTATTGAGACAATGCCCTAAAAGTTACTATTGTGCCAAAAGTATTGAATGACTTTACCTAAAATTTAGGTTCTAAATTATATCCTAATACATTGATGAAAGAGAATGTCGGAAATAATACATTATATCCTAATACATTGATCGACATCATGACGTAAGTAATCGATTTTATTTTTTTATGAATAACCTAAGTAGAAAAACCTATAAAATAAACAGATATTGAACAAACATTCAAATATAGAGAGGAGTTGAACCCTAATTTTATTAAAAATACAGACAAACAATCCAAATCATATAAAATATTCACATTTAGTCACGGGCTTTTACTAAATTCAAACTGTTAATTATAATCAATAGGACGTTCATTCTCAAGTTTATAGCATAAACAAGCAAAACACATTAAGGATGGCCAAGTTTACAATTTACACATTCACAATTTATTGAAGAGAAACCTTGCTGAAAGAATCAAGGTTTGTAGTCGTCTAAAGATGTTAGCAATAGTCTCAGAGAAAGAGGGAAAAGAAAAAGATGTTGATGAATATCTCCCTTGTATGTACATGAATATCATTTTTTGAGGGAACACCCCGAACATGAATTGATTTAAAAATAATCAAATGCTGAAGGTATACTATGTATATATATTGATAAGACTGACTAGATTTGAACTTACAGACTCTATGGTTGTGCTATGATTTTTCAGATTTGAAGGCAGAGAGATAGTTGATTTGAAACACCAAAATGGGGAGATTTTCAATACCCATCATGATTGGGTTTGTGGTGGTGTTATTAAGCTTGTGGGTAAGCATTACAGAAGAAGCAGAGTATATGAAATACAACGACCCAAAACAGCCATTGAATGTTAGAAATCAATGACCTAATGAAACGAATGACGGTGGAGGAGAAGATTGGGCAGATGGTGCAGATTGAGCGCAACGTTGCATCATCTGATGTCATGAAACAGTATTTCATTGGTATATGCAATCTTCCTTTCCTTCATTTCTCTATAGAAATTATTCAATTTCTTCATATATATATATATGTATATGTGTAGATGTGTCTATATCTCATTTTTTATGTTAGAACAATGTGATGAAGTACTTTAGTAGTAAACAAATATATATATCTTCAGATGGTTTATTTACCAAACCCACGTTTTTTTTGGACTAATTTCTCAAATTCAAATAGTTCTCAACTTATTTTTCAAATCCATATCTTGTTTGCTTTTTAAATTCAAAAATTGTTTTTGAGTCTTGCGTTTTTTGTTTTTTTGGTGTTAAATATTTTTGGGGCATTTGGGAAGAGGTTATATATTTGAATTCATGCTTTGTATCCCTTTAAATGTAGGCAGATCCATTTTGATCACATTATATTATACCGTAATTGTGTAATGGGTGAGTCCAAGATAACTACTTATATTAAATTAGAAACGACTGATTATTCCAAAAAATCAATTCCCTCATTCCTTAGAACATAGTATGTGGAAGAAGAATTTATACTCTCTTCGGTTTGAAGGAATAATTTTTTCAGACTAATATTTTTTGATCTAATTATTGTCTATGAGGTGAGTGAGGAGCGGTGGTAATATGATTGAGAATTGATTTACTATTCAGTTGCCTACTATGATGACAATCCTCGGTACTGGCAATTCTAGTAAACACATTTAAAACCGCAGATTAAATTGATCAATTCATGATAGAATAGTTGCGCATCATATAACCTCAAAACTTTCTACACACAAGTCTTCCTCAACTACCAGGTATGAACTGAATGCCCTTCAACTCTTTTTTATAGTTGTGCTACGTTTTATGACAGACCAATCCTATTATTCCACCTGATGACTCATACAATACCCATTACAGATTAATGGAAAATTATTAAATAATCCCAAATTATCTCATACTTATCAACTAAAGTCTGAAAAAATACAACATTAATTCTGAAAATTAATTTCAAAAATTAGGGAAAACATTAATTTTGAAAATTAGGGAAAGCAGAGATTGAAAAATAGAGAAATTGAGTGAGAGAGAGGGAGAGAGAAAGAGGACCCATACCTGATGGAAGAGAACACACAGCAGTAAAGGAGATACGACGTATGTGGCGACACTGAAGGAGGAGAACAAGGACGTTGGCAGCGGCGCTGGGGAGAACACACTGAAGGGGCGCCGGAGAAGAACACACCGCACTTGTGTTTTGAGAGGGAGAGGGAGAGGGAGGGGGAGAGGGGGAGAGGGAGAGGGATTGATAGGAAAACTGATCGTGTTTTGTTTTGAGAGGGAGAGACAGATAGAGATACAGACTGATATGAAGACTGATCCCCAAAAAAAAATGAGGGAAAAATAAACTGATCAAAAAAAAAAAAAAAGAAGGGAAAAATAATTTAGGAAAACTGATCCAAAAAAAAAAAACAAAAAACAAAAAAAAAAAAAAAGAAGGAGGGAGGGAAAAATAATAAACTATTTTTTTTCATCACTGCTTAATATGTCAAAATTCTTCTTTCAAAATTAGTGACAAAATAATTTTCTCACTAAAAGGCCTAAAAATATTAAAAATAATTATTGACGAAAATATATTTCTCACCAAATGGTTTTAAAATATTTAAAATCAAATTTTTCAAAAAAAAAAATAATTATTGGTGACGCAAATATATTCCTCATTATTAATTTTTTAATTGTTGAAAAAAAAATTTCTCACCAAAAGTTTCTAAATTTTGGCACCATCAAAAAAAATTAGGTGACGAAACTTATTTTTTTCTCACCTAAAAGTAAGTATTTATTGACGGAAATAAATTTCGTCACCTATTATTTTTATATTCTTATAATATGTGACAAAATTTATAATTCCTCATGGTTTATTCTTATTTAGTGACGAAATTTGTTTTCTTCACTAATTTTCATCACCATACCAATACAGAGAATAAGAGAAAGAGACACCAGAAAAAGAGCAAAGAGAAATCACGTACCAAATCACCAAGCGAAGAAGATGTGGCGATTACCGGCAAGCCTACTAGTGGCGGCGATGATCGGCAAGGCTAATAGAGGCGACGATGGCGATCGGCGTGGTGGAGGAGCAAGAGGTAAGACAAATTAATATCCTATTTTCAAAGAGAGAGAGAGATAGAGATGATAAACAGAAAAGGGGTAAAAAAAATTAATCCCTTTTTTTTTTTATTGCTGCTCAATATATCAAAATTTTCTCACCAAAATTGGTGACAATATTATTTCCTCACTAAAAGATATCAAAAATATTAAAACATTTTGGTGACGAAAATATATTTCTCACAAATAATTTTATAATTAGTGACAAATTTTTTTCTCACCAAAAGTCCCAAAATTTTGGCGCCACCAAAAAAAAAAACCGGGAAAATTTTTGGTGACGAAACTTAATTTTTCCTCACTTAAAATGAAGTATTTATTGACGAAAATAAATTTTGTCACCTACCATTTTCATTTTTTTATAATATGTGACAAAATTTATAAATTCCTCACGAATTATTTTTATTTAGTGACGAATTTTATTTTCTTCACTAGTTTTTGTCACCATAGGTTACTTTTGTTGTAGTGGTATTCCGGACTTTGGTTCCGTGATGTTGGTGGTTGTATACCTTGTTGTCATCCTTTAATTCCACATGTTTGAGTTTTAGAATGTGTTGGGTATGTTTCGAACAGGTAGGTTGAGTTTTGGTCTCAAGTGTTGTTGCCCAGGTTTTTGGTGTTACGCTCGAGCGGGTTATTCTGCGCTCGAGCGGAGTTTGGTTTTTGGTTGTCCGCTCGAGCGGGCCTTCTTGCGCTCGAGCGGGGTTTACACCCTTCCAGTATTTCGTGTTCCTGCAAAACTTCTGCAGGTGTGTTTTCTACGCTCGAGCGGGCCTTTTGGCGCTTGAGCGGGTAGTTCTTTTTCTAAAAAGTTCTGGGAGATGAAAATCTACGCTCGAGCGGACTGGTCTTTCGCGCTCGAGCGGGTGTGTTTTGTCTTTGTGTCTTGGCGCTCGAGCGGAAATTCTTGCGCTCGAACGGACCCAATTTTTTGTTCTTAACGCTCGAGCGTCCTGTCCTCCGCTTGAGCGGGAGAGTCGTATATCAGTTGACAGCTAGGCTATTTTAAATCACTTTTTACTTTCCATTCTCTCTCTTACTTTTCGAAAACAACCATTGGAGAGCTTCTCTCTCTAAAAACTTACCTTCTCCCTAGGTATTGATCTAGTAGGAGTGATCCTTCACCCTTTGGCCTTTATAAAAAGTGTGTTGATCGTCGAGGGCTTCGTTTTGATCCAAAAAGTTTGGAGTTTGGTCTTCTTCTTCCTTTGAGCTCCGAATTTGAAGTAGGGATTCCTACTCACTCTTATGAGCTTTGACCTAGATTTTGAGCTTTTGTATAAATGGTTTTGGGTTTTGAAAGTTAGGGTTTCAAATGTGTAATTTTGAAAAGAGGGTTATGTTTATTTTGAACCATAAACATGTATTTGGGTTTCCAAATGAGTATATTAATGTTGTTGGTAATATTTAGACCATTGGGGTTAATATTGAGAGATGGGGGAGAAAGCCCTAAATTGTGCATAAATTAATTTGTGTAATTAATTTGGGAAAGTTATGGGTTTGTGAAATTGAGTTGAATATAATGAAATTGGCTCATTATGAAATGGGATAGTGGAGTTGGATTTATAAATCATTCACTTTTGAAAATGCGGATAATTTATCTGTTAGTGCTTTTATTATCTGTTTAGAAATAATTGCTTTGGGCTACCGATGGAGGGTAGTCTTGATTGTTGTAGACAATGCATGATGATTAGGCAAACTAAACCTGATCAATTGAATGTGTCATAGAATATGACGGTTGAAATAATACATTAACTTTATGTATTGATTGAACGTGTATATGATCTATGTTTATATACATTGTGTTGTGTGGGAGGAGATAGGGGATGTACTCCACGGTTTAGGGGAAGATAGGGGATGAACCTCTAAACCGGATAGTGTTTGGGAGAAGATAGGGGATGGACTCCGTAGATACAGCTCATATGCTTATCTGTTGAAGTGTTGATACAGCTCATATGCTTATCTGTTGATGTGTTGATACAGCTAGTATGCTTATCTATTGTGAAGTGAGAAATGTTTAATATGAGTTGCTAACTCATCTGAATTGTTAGGCCAGGTTCTGAGCCAGAGTTATGAATTGAGAATTGGATAAGAAATGGAAAATGGGATGAAATATGGGCACACTTGTCATGTAATAGAAATAGTTTACGAATTAATTTATGTGAGTCAAACAGTTATCAATTGCTAATGTTTTAGTTACTGCTCATATTATGTTTAGCATATCTCTACTAGGCGTTGGCTGACCCTATATGGGACATCATTTTCAGGTACAGGTAGCATGCCACCTCCAAGGACATAGCTTGAGAGGCTAGAGGCAGACAGACTGTGTTGTTATTTTGCTTTCTTTTGATGTATTACATGTAAATTCAAGCCAAGGGCTTAATATGTATTTGAGTTAGCACTCATCTTTTGTAACCAATGATTGACTTGGAAAGCTGTAAGCTCGTAGGGCATTTGCTTTTGTTGTTAACATGTAATACTTTTGTAAGAACTACCCTGATGAATAGGAAGATGTTTATTTCTCTTATATCTTTGCATGTCTAAAATGATAGGTTTTATGTATTATTTTGAGGGCGTTACAAATTTTGTTATAAATTTTGTACGTACATTATTTTTAAATTTTGAATAAAAGCAAACATAAAATAATTAATTGAAAATATGCTGTATTTGTTATATTCCTTATCTGTGTGAAAAAAGAAAAGAATACATTTAAATATCATAATTCACATATATATATATAAATAATTATAGACACAATTTGTGCATAGCATAGGTGGAACACTAGTTTATATATTAAAGTAATGTTATATATAAGTAAATTTCTTATCCGATTTATTATCATTAGAGATAAAGATAGTGGGGCAAATTGTTTGTCCGATTTATTATCGAATTGTTTGTGGCTCGAATAGCCCGAATCTCTTTCTCTCCCTCTGTTCATCTCCCTCACTCCCTCTATTTGTCTCTCTCTTCCTCAGCACATCATACTCACTTTCATCTCTTTTAAGATTTGCATCATTGTCGTTCTCCACTGGTGACCACCGTCCATAAGCAACAAATTCAACCAAAAAAAGCAGCAATTTTCGCACAAAATAACAGCAAAACAATAATTAAAAAAAAACAACAAAACAACAACAATTTTAGCAGCAAAACATTAGCAATTTCAGCACCAAAATAGCAACAAGAACAGCAACAAAACAACACCAAAACAATAGCAATTTGAGCAAAAATAAGACCAAAACAGCAGCATTTTTGAATTATTATTTTTAGTTAATCTGATATGTGATTTTTTTTAACAAAAATCAAACCCATTCTCCTTCTTCGTCTCCGATATAGCCAGATCGCGGCTTCCCATTCGGCCAGCGAAGCCATTTCTAGTGTCCTCTCTTCCTCTTCTTTCTCATTCTTCTTTGTTCCTCCTCTTTTATTTCTCTCGCCGTCACCTCACCTCTCTGTTTGTTTGGGTTTGGTTCTCAACGCTTGAGAGAGAAACGAGAGGTGGAAGGAAAAGAAGAAGAAGAAAAAGAAGAAGAATAAATAAATAAATAAATAAATGCCAAAACGACATCGTTCATGGCATTCGAGCCATTTAGGACAGTGAAATTTCGAGTTACAAAACATTATTGTTAATAAATACTAGTGAAACTTATTGATTGCTATCTTAGATAAGAGAATCAAGTAAAAATAAAAGCATTTATATATAGCACTTTTTTCATTTGCTTGTTTTTTAAATTAACCTACTTCTCCTGGATGTCTTGCTGGTTTCAAGGGATATTATTTTTATTTCCACATGAAATCTCTTGGATTCTTTCAATGTACTACATTTTTTTTCCCCCAATAATAATGAATTTGAAATAAAGAAGAATATCTTTTTCCTTTATGGTAGTTAAAGAAGAATATCTGGTGTACCATACTGTTGCGGTCTCAGGGTTAGTGGTTTATGAATTTATTTTTACTTTTTAAAACCCTAATATATGTTGTAAGAATTATGAGAATATTGAAGGCGGGAAAAAAAAAAACACCTATTTGATTGTGTTTTTATTTTTTACTTTTCATTTTCTGAAAAAAAAAAATTTATTTGACAAACTACTTCTGAAAATTCAAGATTTTTTCTGAAAACAATTCATTTTTAGGAAACATAAAAAAAATGCACACAAATAAAAAATTATATGAAAACAATAACCATTTAAATTTTTTTTTTTTTTCAAAAACCCCAAAAAAATATTGAAATTAATAGAAATGTGTAAAAATTTAGATTTTTTTTTTCTAGAAATAAATCATTTTACGAAACATTAGAAAGTTAATTTAAAATTTTTAAAACAATTTTGGCACAAAAGTGAATGTAATAATATAAAAAAAAAATTAAAAAAAAGACGACTATTTTTAACTCCATATTGTTTTTATTTTCAAAAACTCAAAAAATAAAATACAACCAAATTATGAAACTTTGAAACGAAGAGGAAGTTAGAAGTGTGCGAATATAAAAATTTCAAAATAACATATAAGATTTTAAGTGTGAATTTTTTAATGAGTTATTAGAGGTTTGTCTGATCGTTAATTTCAAAATATAGAAATTAGTTATTAAATGTCTAAATACAAAATAATTCGAGTTTAATTAAATTAGAATGGTCGGGGGGATATTGAATTATAAATAAATAAAAAACAGTATAGGGGACTAAAAGGATAAGTCATTTGGTGGTTTTAAAACACGCTCATGTAATGTTTCAGATAAATTATAATTGATGAAGAAAGTAAAATTTATAATTTTATATTAAATAATTGAGAAATTAAAAAACATCATAAATTGTGAATGATCGAAGATAAAACCATGAAATGTCTGGACCACGATATAATATTTTGAAAAATGTTTGAGAGTTCTAAATTAAGAGTACTAAAGCAGCTCTAGAGAGTGGGTCCCACTGACTGATATGATGTTTTGGCCTTAAGTTTTTTTTTTTTTTTTTTTAAATTTCACTTCATTAATGATTTATTAATATTCCTAAATTAGTGAGATGTATCATTGTTGTAATATTTTTGGCTCAAGGGATGTACAGTTCTTTTTTTCCAGTTGAGCATTCACACACAGAAAGAGGACGGTGAGAGTGACATTTTTTGTCATTGACCTGCACGGTCAATTTGTATGACTTTCTGGTTTTCATTGCTTAATCATTTTTTTCACATTATATTATTGTGCGCGGGGGGTGGTTTTGCACTGAGCCTCCCTAGATATTTCCCTATTTATTATTGTCCCCACCGATTTATTTTTTTATATGTTATTTATATCAGTGATGATTCAGATCACTAATTTTAGTGCTTTAGGCCTTGTTTGGATATCTAATATAAGTGCACTTATTTCATCTTTTTATCTTTTTTGGGTCACATCAATCAATATCTCCTCTCTACTTTTTCTACACATAATACAAGAAAAGTCAAAAAGTGCACTTATTCTAAACTTCCCAAACTTGACCTTAATAAAGCATTAATGATATGGTAATAAATAAAAGAAATAAAATAAAAACAAACTAAGACTAAAACATCACATCACTGTAGGTGGAGCCCACTATCAACTCATTAGAGTTATCTTAGAACTCAAAAATTAGAATTCCAAAACATTTTTCTATTTATATCTTGTTTCAAGAAAAAAAAAATTATAATGATAAGGCTGCTTCAAACAGTGACAACAACCACATGACATCACCTCACCCACATGAATTAGATCAATGCAATATTTCAAAAAAAAAATTAGAATTTAAAATTTTGATAGGTTTGATAATTGTCAAATGAATATTTTCTTCATAATTAAAAAGTTAACTTTTTGAATATTTTTACTTAATTTTTTACCCCAAGACAAATGGGACGCTATTTCATGCGATTATTGTATTAATTTAAGGACGAAATATCAATAAATTTTAAAATATGATTTTATGAATTATTTAATTCTTTATTTTTTTTTTTATGAATTTAAAGGTTTCATTAAAGTGAAAATTATATAAAAAGATAGTCATTTATATATTTAGTATAATTTTTTAAGAATAAAAATGAATTTCTCAAAATGTAAAATTACACATTTAGATAATTTGAACTATAAAAGTTTTGAATTTTCTTTCATTCTAAAACAAATCCCATGTTATGAACAAAAACCTAACACTCTAAGGAAATACTCCAATAACGTAACACTTCAATGTAACATATTAAAAAATTTATTGATGTACTTTTTCTAAACGTAACAACGTAACATTAAAAAAAAACTCTTTGGTGTAATTTTTCTAAACGTAACACTTCAATGTAACACAAAAAAAAAAGTGTATTTTTCTCAAACGTAACACGCCAATCAATGTAATCTCAAACGTAACACTTCAATGTAACATACTCCAAAGTAATACACAAAAATATTAAAAAAACTCATTAGTGTACTTTTTCCAAACATAATACTCAGTTTGAAATTATACATTTGTTCAAAACTTACTAAGGAATATTTATATTTCTTTTGAAATGATTTGAAAAATCTCACATTCTTTTTTTTTTTAGTGTTACATTGGAGTGCTATGTTTAGAAAAAGTATACTATAAAGTTTTTTTTTGTTACATTGGAGTGTTACGTTTGGAAAAAGTATACCAAAGATTTTTTTTTTTTTTTTGTTACATTAAAGTGTTACACTAAGAAATTTTTTTGGAATGTTGTATTGAAGTGTTACGTTTGAAAAAAGCGTACTAACGAATTTTTTGTGTGTTACATTAAAATGTTACACTAAGGAGTTTTTATGTATTACATTAGAATGTTATACTAAATAATTTTTTTTAAATATTATATTAGAGGAATTGGGGTGCCTGTTGTGCACCCAACACAGCAGGGACTACTGTGTAGGTTTATGGGCTTATTTTGGGATTCGTTTTAATAATCTGAACCATTCACATTTTAAAATATATCGAGTAAAACATACATGTAAAAAATTAAGTTAATCGGATATCGTTAACCCTTTCATCGACTCATATTTGTATCTTCAACAATAAATAACATTGTGATTTAAAGTATTAAAATGAATATAAATGTAAGTGGATAAAAGGGTTAACCATATCCGATTAACTTAATACTTTAAATCACAATGTCATTTATTGTTGAAGATACAAATATGAGTGAATGAAAGGGTTAACGATATCCGATTAACTTAATTTTTTATAGGTATGTTTTACTTGATATACTCTAAAATGTAAACAGTTCAAATTATCAAAACAGATTTCGAAATAAGCCTATAAAGCCGAACAACGGTGCCTGCTATGCTAAGTGCACAGCAGACACTCCAAACTCTATATTAGAGTGTTACATTTGAAAAAAAAATATACTAAATTTTTTTGTGTGCTACATTTGATCGTTACACTAAAGAGTTTTTATGTGTTACATTTACACTAAAGAGTTTTTTTTTAGTGTTATATTAAGATGCTGGGTTTGGTAAAAATACACTAAGAAATTTTTGTGTGTTACATTAAAGGGTTACAATAAGGAATTTTTTGTGTATTATATTAGAGTGTTACACTAAGGAGTTTTTTTGGAGTGTTATATTGAAATATTACGTTTAAGAAAAGTACAGTAATGAGTTTTTTTTATGTATTACATTAGGATATTACACTAAGATTTTTTTTTTTAGTGTTACATTGGAGTGTTATGTTTGAACGTTACATTGGAATATTACAATTTGAAATTATACATTTGGTCAAAACTTACCAAGTAGTTTTTGTACTCCTTTTGAAATGTTTGAAAAATCTCATATTATTTTAGAATGTTTGAAGAATCTCATATTTTAAGTCATTTTTGTATTTTTTTTTTTTTTTTTGAAATGTTTTCCAAATAAAAAAGATTTTTATATAAAAATTCATCCTAAATTTGATTCAACCTTACCTTTTTAGCACCAAAAAAAAAAAAAAAACATAATAGAAATAAGGGTATAACCGTAAATCTAATTTTTAAATACTATGTTAAATCTACATTTTCAAAATTAATAGAACTAATTGGTCTGTAAAAAAATCATTAGGGCTAAATGGATCACCATTCCTCAAGATGAGATTTATAGATAAATTTTCTTTAATTTAATAGATCTCATCACTCATATATGTTGTTATTATTATTATTATTATTATATGTAAATTAAAATCTTGTTTGGAGAGTGATTAATATAGCGAAAATGTAACTATAAGTTATCACATTACTCTTTTTATTTTTTTTTTTATATATCTTTTCATAAAATATTAAAAAGTCAAATAAAATTATCAATTTCCAGACGAGCCAATAAAAAAATATGATAAATATAATATTAATAGAAAATTTGGTGTCATTGTTGTACCCAATTAGGATTCCACACAAGCTAGATTTCATAATCCCAATTGTTATTTTGTAGACCTATCAAAGATATATCCTTCACACCAAAAATTAAGTTGAACATTAGTAACTACATTATCATATTACATTTTGTCTAACAAATTGAACATAAAAATATAATTTCGATAATAGATTGTCTAATTTTTAAAAAATAAATATGATTTGATCACTTAATCATGTGATTATTGATATTTGATAAATCTTATTTTTTACATAAATAATCTATTCAACATGCCTACATAGGCCTATTTGATGGGAAACGTGGATACTGTTGTGCTTTTTGTGGGAGGTCATCTCGAGTGTTTTTCGATAATTTGAACTGTTCATATTGTAGGATTCGTCGAGTAGATCATCCATACAAAAATGAAGTTGATTAGATATCTGTAGCCCTACACCAAAGCACATTTGTTTTTATAAAAATTAACGGTTAACATAACTTTCATAAACTTTTAAAAGCAATTAGGATCTAATCATGGGGTTATGAATATCCGATTAACTTGATTTTTAATATAAATAATATTCTTGACGAATTCTACAATATGAACAATTCAAATCATCGAAAAACACTCGGGACGACCTCCCACAAAGAGCACAACAGTAGCTGCTGTGCCTAAGGCACAGCAGTATTCCGTTTTCGCTATTTGATGCAATTTATTATAAATTAAAAAGATAATAATAAAAGGCAAAAGTCAAAAAGCACCTTTCCTCTATATTTTAGGTAATCAAATTTTATTTTCCAATTATTTCTATGTATGCAAAAATTGAGCCAAACAATCTAATATAAACTCCTTACTGCACAAAATAATCTAACACACTCTTTAAAATTTTTTAAAAAAACTAAAATTATAAACAATGATACTGGATCCAAAAATGTACCCTGTAGCAGTGACCCCACAGCTCGGTTATAGGGTCAAACAATTTGAGATTGGGTTCAAGACTCACCACAGATATTCTGAGCCATCTTACGCACACCAGACTAAATCTCTATAGTCCGAACAAGTCTTCCGAAACAAGACTTATGTCCTACGGTCCATGGCTCCAAGATAAGCATTTGCTGATTAGGAGATTCGAATCTGAGACCTGATAGGGAACAAACATCCAGACCTCAGTCGTCATCCACTAAGCCAACTGGTTTGACTCACCACAGTTACATTGGGTCAAAATCCAATTTTGGGTTCTATGAGCATGGTTTTAGGCATTTTGTTTCATTTAATAATAAAATAACAATGTAATGTTTACATTGGACTTAAGAGGACTAATCTTCGTAGTCGCTACCTCTACATTCACTGAACTGAACTATTACTAAAAAAAATTCAAAATTAGGTTCAAAATGTTATATTGACAATTTCACATCTCACAAAATATTCAAAATATTAGCATTCAAAACTCTAAAAACATTTGAATGATAAGGTTGTTCAGGATAGAGACTTCAGTATTCGGTTTTATGTATTTGGCATTTGAACCTAACATCTCTCTCATCTCTTAAATTGATTATAATTTTCTTGACTTCTTCATATACATCAATTCTATTCGATAAAACAAAAAATTATAGATTTCTTTTTAGTTGAACTGATTGTCCAATTTAATTTTCATGAAAAGACCAATTAGCTTCACAATATTAGGGCCCACTATGTGAACTATTAATCTTGTCACAAAAATTGATCTCGTCTAGATATCTAATTCAACTAGAGACAAGTTACCGGAAAAAAATATATACATCAATAAAAGAGTTAATTAAACTAAGTCTTCCTTAACTATTAGTAAATGTCAATTTATCCCTCATCATGAAATCATATATTTTGACCCATTGGATTATAAAAAGAAAAATTTAAAAAACAAATCATTTCTATCATTCTAGAAAAGAGATATTTGTATAATTTTTATAACTAATCAGGTCAAAGAGGATAAATTGATATATTAATTATAACTAACCCTCATGAAAAACCTGAAAACATTCGTTCATAATATTATTTGGTATCATGCAGATAATTATGAGTCTAACCAAAATAATCTAACATTATTTATTTTATTTATTTTTGGTTGGCAAGATAGATTTTAACTTCTTTTTTTTTTTGACTAAAATTTACAAAAGACAAAATAAGTTAAAATAGTTAATAAAATAAAATGTCACCTCAAATCCATAATTATTTCACTTTTTCTCACAAATATCATATCTAATTATAAAAAAATCTAACTAATTTTTAAACACAAAAATTTAACTTATTAAACGAAAATGATCCGTAGCTCGAATGCGTAGAGCTCGAATGGCTCGAATGGTACGGAAAATATTATCTTACCGGTAAGAGAATAAAAAAAAATCTTAAAACGACGTCGTTTTGGAATTTCGAGCCATTCAAACCTTTGATATTTCGAGCTACGTAGCGGAGTTGCTTATTAAAATAGCAACTTCTCAAACCTCCCACTAAATAAGAAACTGTTTGGGGGACATAGATATAAATTTGCTTTGAGTAACTTTCTCGCCATTAACACACTTTTGAAAGTGTTCCACTCGGCTAGAATTTTCTCAATAAAAGACTAGACTTTGTGTTGTGTTATTATTGAGTTCTTTTTCTTTCTTTTTTTTATCAGATACTCGGCTTATGAGTTTTTTTTTTTTTTTTTTTTTTTTTTTTTTTTTTTTTGTTACAGGAAAATCCTCCCACTCTCCCGCAGGTCCAAGGCAGCGCCCCATGAGGAGATCACCAGGGTGTCCTGTTGTCCGTTCCGAGTAAGAGACTATAACCTGGAAGCTTGTCCCGACCTCCCAAGGCAAGCTCCGCTTAAGTCAGGACTCGCACAGCGGGGGAGAATTAAACCCACACCAAGTAGCTGATAAGGCATCCTTGAGGTCAACCTCCTAACCAACTGTGCTACGCCCAGGAGATTGGCCCAGAGGGGAGTTGAACCCAGGACCTAGGGGCTTAAACCCCAAGCCCTTACCAAGTTGCCACTCACCCCTGGGTTAAAGGCTTATGAGTTTAATTTCAATTGTCTCAAATTTTATTCTATTAGAGTGAAAAGGACAATAACAATTTAAATGATTATATTACCTCTATTTATTTGTCTATTTATTTTCTATCCACTTATTTGGCTGCATGTTAGTTATCACTTCATTTAAGTTTTTTATTTGTCCATATCATCACCACCGCCACTATCACCACCACCTCCACAAATTTTTTTGACACCAGACCAACGGCAGTCTGACAACAATAAGACAAAAAAAATCGCTCAAAACAACAATTTATCATTTTCTTCAAATAATTTCACTAATTATGTCCTTATCATCAAAACAAAATAATTCTTTGAACCAGTGGCGAAGGTAGAAATTTAATGTAGAGAGCAAATCTAAATCACAACATGAATTTTTTTTTCTCCCATAACAAGTAACAACAAGATATTATTAAATTTATACATTTTTATTTTTATTTTTATTACAATTATCTTGAGATTTACATTAACGTGACTTATAAATCCACGATTAATAACTAAATTCTATTAACCAAATAACCAATAAGTTCAATCCTATCAATTCAAAAAAAGTGCCCCACAATGAGGAGAAATAAACAACTAAACAAATTCCATAATAATAAATGAATTATCAATCGATTCAATTCTTATCTTGACCTATTAATTAAAAGTGTACAAGAATAATCAAAATTTTAAAATTTTAAAAATATAGGAAATTTTACATAAATTAAGGCGAGTCACTACTTTTAAATTTTATAAAGAATAAATAATACATAATTTTTATTTATATAGGTAACAATATAAATATTAAAAGTTTAGGGGCACGTAACCCTCCTTAATGCCATTTATACCCAAAAAATAAAATTTTCTCCAGTTTTGTCCCTTTTATAATCTAAAACATATATTTTTTAAAATAATACACATTTTGACCTCTATTTTGGAAAATTTTAAAACAAATGTGATTTATTAAAAATTGTGAGGGAGCCTATTACACTGTTCTCGGAAACGACAGCAGAGGGGCCATCATGGGGAGTTTGTTTGTGTTTGAAAGTAAATGAACGGTCAGGATTTGTCTGTTTGCCCGGCCAATAATTTTAGGACTCAAAATTAATCGAGAGATGTATATAAATTGGCTTAGACACCTCATTATTAAAAATTTTAAAAATAAAATAAAATAAACTAGACCAGAAGACAAATGCCTAATAACTAAAAGACTAAATTAAAAAATACATAAAGTGCAAAGCCAAAAGTAAGAATTGAATAAGAGTACGAAACCATCTTTTGACACAATTTTACTTCATCAAACACATATTCTTATTACTTTATTTAAAATAAAAAAATTACTCTATCTCTTTGCATCCTCAGGATCCCAAGTCTATCTTTACACCCAGTCTTCTTCTCTTTCTCATTTTTATAGTTACTATCTTCTTCTCTTTCTCTCTTTCACTCTCCTTTCCTCCTCCTATTATTCTGTATCTAGGATTTCAAATGAAGTGGGAATGAGTGGGGGTTGTATAGTGGGTGGAAGTGTTGGGCAGATAAAGGAAAAATAGGAAGGCGATGTAAAATGAGTTGTAATTAAGGTTGGTTGAAGAGTATAAGAATGGTAGGAAACATCAGAGAGAGGGAGTGGTAGTTGAGAAAAGAGAGAATGTGAAAAATGAAGCCCCGGAGGTGAGGAGGCAAGAAAATGAAGGGTTACAAGTCTGATAACAAAGGGGATGAAAAGGACCACCGGGTGGTGGCCTAGTGCAGAAGGCATCTCTCTTCACAGGTGTGACCCAAGTTCGATTTTTGAGTAGGGCTAATTCTACTGTTTTGTAACTGACTCTTTTCGAAGACCTCGCCTATACTCTCATCAAAATCCGAGCTCGACTGTAGCGTGTGGTTGAGTTTCATTGGTGTCTCAATGGTGAGTCCCTTCTTTAGATTAGGTTAAATCAGACCGACAATCGATTATCTTAGAATCTGAACTTACGGATACAGCAATAACACCTTATATCAGCAATGACACCTTATATCATTCTTTTTTCTTGCTGAAAGAAAAAAAAAAAGGATGAAAGGGAAAGCTTTGTCAACTCGCAGAAAGAGAGAGGGGCTATGGGTGAGTCTCATCTCCTTTTCATTTTTTTTTAGTACTTTGTACATTTAAGTGAACCCCATACACACTTTAATGTATCCATGACGGACCAAATAAAGGTTAAGTTTGGCAACTTAAAAATAATTAATCTTTTTATTTTTTTATCTTTTTTTTATCACAACACTTTTCTATTTTTCTGAACATCTTTTCGTAAAAAGAGAAAAAGTGCACTTATTTAGGTCATTCCAAACAATCCCTAAGAAATTATTTGGAATGATCTAAATAAATATATTTTTTGATTTTTTTATGAAATATGAGTTAGATATGAGTTGAATTTAAAGTGATATGATAGAGAAGTGATGTGACTTACATAAGATAATATGAGTTAAATAGAATAGTGATTTTTTAACTTTTTGACTTTTTAAAATTATGATAAATAAAACCTAAATCACACTTGCAGTAGTTTTATTATTAATTAATAAACAGGATCTGCATTGGATAAGAAGTTATTTAGTGAATCTAACCTATCAAGTGACAATACTTCCATTGTGCAAAATACATAATTATTATTTTATTTTTTTTAAAAAAAGATGAAAATGAAATGAAAAAATAAAAAAAGATTTGTGTCTCGTCAACATTTGAAAGGTTACACACGTCCTATAAGTGACATATGTTGAACCTAGTAGATATTTTATTAAATAATATTATTTATATTATATTAATATATTAATTAGTGTATTGATGATATGATATAATTTTAAATATTTTAAATATTTATAATTTATATAATGAATAGAATCATAATTTTAAAATAAAAATATTATAACTATATTGATATATTAATTAATATATCAATTAATAATTATAACAATATCTTATTTTATTATATGGATGTGATTCTTAGGATTCCTACCGTCGCACGCACTTTACGTGCACCAATCAATGGGGTTCAAGTGTGATTGAGCGCGTGGGTTGCCTATTGTCTCTTGTTCGTGAACAAACTTCAATTGGAGTCGGTAGGGTTTATTCGAATTCGATTTGTGATATTTTTATTACATTTAAATTTGAGTTCGGTTTCGTTAAAATTTTAATAAATAAATTTAAAAATATTAAAATTTGGCTTGTTAGTTATTTGTTTAACATTTATTTAAATAATAAAATAAATATATTATTATATATTAAATAATGTAAAAATATGTATAAAAAGTAAGATAAATATGCTATTTATATATTTAAATAATATAAATAATAACTAAATTTATTTATATGTAAATAATAGCTAACTCTAGATAATACATTTATATAATATTAGTGGTAAATATTATTATTTTTGTAAGATATTGGGTTTTTCTTTTATTATGTTTGTTTATATTGTATAATATAATTGTATAATCAAAATTTTAATTATAACTTTAATCTCATATGCAAGTATGAATTTATAATTTTTTAAGCTCATTATGATTGGTGGATAGGTTCGAGCTTGAGTCAAGCTTAAGCCAACTCGGCTCAAGTTTAATTCGTTAGATATTCATTGATCTCAAACTCAAATTTGTTAAATCTTAATAATCAAGTCCAAACATACGAAAGTTCGACTCGACTCGCCTCGCCTCGCCTCGCCTCGTTTGTAGCATTATCTATAGCTAAGGTTATCATGTGATCAAGTTGATTACAGTGGACCTAGTAATTCATATAATTATTCCTTGGTTAGTGAGAAAATTAAAGATTTAGAATTCAAGTTGATTGAATGATTATTACCCTTTCGTTATAATCTAATTTACTAATCCCTAACATCTTATCATATATGGCCCCCCCAAAAAAAATGAACTCTCCAATTTTAATTGGTCCATTTGGCATTTATTCACTCACTCGCAATAAAATGAGCAAAAATGAGTGAACGTTATGTTTTGGGGGAAATTTTTTTTTAAAAAAAAAGGGTTGGTCCCTAATAAGGAAAAAAAAAATTAACTTTTAAATTTGTAACTTAAACCCTAATTCCTTATTTTTTTTAATTTAAATTATTTACATATTTTCGATAAATAAAATTGACGAAAAAAGCATTTTAACCATAATTTCAATGTAATTATATATAAAATATCTAAAATACCCTTTTTGTTGAGTTTAATACTTAAACTATTCGTTTTTGGTCAATTTTATTTAACAAAAATAGGTAGATCTTTATATTGAAAACAAATTAAAAGATTATAATTTAAATTGACAAAATTAAAAATTTCATATTAATTTTGTTACAATAGTCAAACCCTCTTTTCTTTTCTTTTCTTTTTTTTTTGTAATTTTCCTAATTTTTCTATTAATTTGTACAAATGTCCAATGCTTTATAAGGTGAACTATTTAGAAAAATTAATCATTAAAAATAAATTGTTATTATTAATGTTGATTTTAAACTAGCATTTATTTTTTTTAATTTTTTTTTTTGGTTTCAAAATTCAAATTGATAAAATCTTACCTAATATTGATTAAAAAGATAAAATGGATAGATGATAAATCAACTAAAAAATATATATATATATTAGAAAACTTGAATGCAAAAACCTAATTAATAATTTTGCCTCTCAAAAATCAAGAAAAATAATTTTAAATTAAAAATTTACAATTTATATATATATAAAACAATCCCATTTAAAATTTTCTTCTTAACACACAAAAAAGTTGAGCCGCCATTAATAATGCAATATGTAATCAAAAGATTAATTGGGTGTCTCAATCTTTAATCAAAAGTTAGAAATGACAAGCTCAAAGCTAAGTAAGAAATTATCCTCTGGGTTAACACCACATCAGTGGAATACCCGACCAATAGCAGCATAATAGTAGGGGGAACCAAGAGGGGGGAGGGGAAGTTTGTTTTTGTTTTTGAGGAAGAATTCTACATATTATACACATCCCTCAAATAATGTGTGTATCATAATTTTTCTCTTGTTTGAGAGTTTCTATTTAAACATCAAATTTTTTTTTTCAATTAATACTATTTTGTTTGTTCTGATATCAATTATTGAATTGAATTTTCATTCTGTAATAGATATCAAAATCACAACAAAAAAAAATTCAATAATTAATTTTCCTACCAAAAAAACAAAAAAATGTTAACTAAGAAATTTTGTGACATGCAAATAGAAATTATTATTGATTGGCCCTAACTTTTATGCATCATTTTTTTTATATAGGATAATAGGATATTAGGTGATCAGTAAGTGGTATTTTGGGAAGATGGTAAAAAGTAACTTTTTTGCTTTTAACCAAGCTTTTTGGAAGTGATTTGGGAAGTTGGTAAAAAGCTGCTCTTTTTTTTTGGATTAATATTTATTTATGGTGTCACATCACACTAAAATGCCTAAAATATCCTCACCCAACTTAAAAAAATTACATTTTAGTTAAACTCACAAAATATAAACATTGAGGGTAATTCCGTAATTTTATAACCTACTTTTTTGCCTTCCCAAATGAGCAACAAAAGGCAGCTTGGCGTTTTACTCCAAAACGCAACCTGGCGTTTTTCTACCTTCCCCAAAAGAACCCGAGGTTAACGAAAAAGGCATAATTGCTCCATCGACTCGAATTTTAAATCTCTGATTTTCTTACTATCTCGAAAAACAATTACATAAATTATTGGGCTAACTACCCTATCCTTTATGCACTCTTATTAATCGAGCTCAACTTTCATACTATTTTGAATCTAAAAAAATAATTTATTTAAAAAAGCTCAAGCTCCATTTGGCAAGCAATTAAAATAATTAAAAAGTCACTAAAAACATTAAAAAAAAATTATATAAAGAAATCAAAAATTCATTATCACTCTCTCTGTTTTTTACATTTTTTTTTCCAATTCTAAACACTTCAAAAATAAAATAAAATAAAATAAAAAGCCACTAAGAAAATTACTTCCCAAACCAACCCTCAATCTTGATTATAGTCTTTCACTATTTTGCCACTTGTACCCTCATCAATTATGAAGCATGTGATGCTGAGTTGTGGTATTATTACCTTAGAACAAAAGTAAAAGAAAAAGAGAAAAAGAAGGATATAGATCATGCACATATGCGTATCTTTAAAGATTAAGACTATAACAAAACACAAAGTACAAAAAGCAAAAAAGAAAATGTTGACGATTACAAGTCTTATCTGCTTCTTTAAATTAATAATTAATTAATAAATAAAACATTTCTTTGTAAACTCGTTTTTCACGACTATTAGGTTCTATCGGGAGTGGAGAGGTTGGTGAGCGGGTTGCACAGTAATAACTGTTGTCTGGCAAAATGAACTTATTTTGAGGTCTATTTTGATAATCTGAACCATTCACATTTTAAAATACATCAAGTAGAATATACTTGTAAAAAATCAAGTTAATCAGATATCGTTTACTCATTCATCTACTCACATTTGTATTTACAAAAATAAATAATTATTATTATTTAAAATATTAAAATAAATACAAATGTGAGTAGATGAATGGGTAAACGATATCCAATTAATTTAATTTTTTTGCAAGTATATTTCATTTGATATATTCTAAAATGTGAATGGTTCGAATTATCAAAATGAATCTCGAAATGAGCCTATATTGTCACACAGTAACATCTCCACTTCCTATTCTACCAGTGCTTCAGCTTGTTTGTTTCTATGGTTAAAAATTACGTCCGTTGATTCTCAAAATATTAAATTTTTTTAAAAATAATTCAACAGCTGATGCCGAATGGCATTATTAATTGAGAAAAACTAAACTAAACTAAATTAAAAAAATATGTTTGCAAAAGTTTAAAATATATTAATTGAGAAAACACCCAAAACAATTTAAATCCAATTTTAAAAAGTAAGTAAAAAAAAAACTAATTGCAAATTTTTTAAATATTTGCATTTGTCTAGGTGACGTTGAAAGATTCTTTCATAAGACAGGAGGACAAATAGCAATTATTATTATCAGATGAAGTCAATGACCGACTACTTATAACAATTACCACACATTTCGCTGCATGGCATTATTGTGAAGAAAAATGTTTGAGGCCACAATTTTTGTGGTTTAAATGGTTTAAAATTATTAAAACGATATTGTTTTGACAATTTTAATATTGTTTTGTATTTAAAATAATATCGTCTTGACAATTTTGAGACATTTGAACTACAAAAATTGTGACCCTCTACCATTGTTGTATTGTGAATTCACCAAACACATTCTAGATGCAATCATCAAATTTCTCTATACAATGCACAAATTCAATGAATGCTAAAATCTTTAATCTAAAAAATTGGTTGGCATTTACAAAAAAAAAATTAAGTACTGAATTTAATCAAATTAAATGATATGTTAAAAAAACACTAATATTTAAATTTTATTAACTTTTTAATCCTCTCTTTTTCTCCACTTTATATTTGTGGTGATACATGCAAGTTTGGGTGTTTGTAATTCGGTTCAGGTCGGAAAATCTTAAATTTGTCATTCGTCCGTCAGATGGACAGATTGGAAAAAAAATCAATTTACATTTGTCTGTCGAATTGAGGGATGCGAATTGAGCAGATTGACAGATGGATGCGAATCAGTTTAGCAGTTTAAACTTTTACAAATTTTGAACATAATACAACAACTTATTAACATTTTTTTAGATAACAATCCAATTCAACATAATCAAAAGATTATCAAGTAAATTGTTAGATACCAATAATAAATACATATAAGAAAACCATGCATTATCAAAATTATTTCATTATTTTTTTTCATTCAAAAATTATTTAATTTGATTTTTTTTGTAAATAACAAAATTAAGCCTTATATTTTTCACACAAAAATACCAAATATCAACCATTGTCATTTGATAGAAGGATTTTCAAATTGAAAATACAACAGAATATCTAAATTCATTTTCAATTAAAAATACAAACAAAACGTCTAAACAAATTAAAAATACAAAATTTTGCAAATCAAGCTATAACAACAGTAACTGATGATAATGAAATAGCAGTGCCAGTAGCAACGACGATAATGATTGTGTGCTGATACAGTGAGGTGGTGTTGTGGCAACATTGTTGGCTGAGATGGGGTAATGATAGTGTGTGATGGCAATACTAGCAAGTGACATTGATGAGACATTTTGTTTGGTTCTTATTTTTTGTACGGGGTGAAATACTCTCAGTTCTCTGTACTCCTTGAATCCAAACTTCACGTAACGTAGCTCAACTCGAAAACCAAAAGATGGTGAGCTGCCTAGCAGTGTGCTGTCGGATAAACCCTCCGACGATCAAGTCAACACACTTGGAGAAGAAGAAGAATAGAGAGCGCTCTAGAGAGAGAGATTTGGGAATTTTTCCAGATTGCTTACCTCTAGCGTCTCCACGTTTCTCATTTTCTAGGCTGGCCATACAGCCTCAGAGATTGTGGGCGTACAACCTCTGCTGTCCTTCTCTGGGCAGGCGACTGTACTCCCATCTACTTTCCTTACACGTGTAGAGACCAAAACTTCCAAACAGTGTTTGTCGAACCGCCAAACGGTATTGACGCATACTAGTAGTGGATTTTCCCTTCTTCACCATTGGTCCAGGTGGCTTATACAACCGAGCTATCACTTGGAAGAAGCAGACATCACAACGGACTGGGATGGCTAAGCTATAATACACCGGTCCATCCGAATTGACTGGTCGCAGGGTGCGCGGTTCGGCATCTCGGCCTCACCCTACTATCTCGCAGGACGTCTCAGCCCTACGTCAGCTCGGACTATCCGTAGTTTGGCCCGACGCATCAGTGCGAATCTAACCGAACATCGAATTTCGCTAAATAATAGCTCGGTTGAGCACCTGTACGCCTCCATATTCTGGTCGACGGTTTGCTCGGCCCAACGTAATGGACCGGGGAGCCGCGTTGGTTTAGTTTGGTCAGGTACATGGTCTTTGGCCCTTGTAAGGCCCAACACCATATCCCATGCTGCCGTAACTCGGCCCATTGTTCGATGCAAATCTCTCTCTCAATTGCCCCTTAATTCCATCTGAGCTGATCGTGATTAGAATTACTATTCTGACAGAGCTATTCGATTTGGTTGGTCAATGAGAATTGCGCCAGTAGTCTTGTCATTGATCAATCAGCCGTACTGACAAACCATCTGTTCAGTGCCACGTGGCTTTCACTGACTGGCTCCGTGCATTCCTACAGCTGTCCCACCATCTCCGAAATTCGAAAGGTTGGCACCCTTTCGCATCATTCATATATACGAAAGGCGTACCCCTCCTCCCATCTATCATTGTTCATCTTCCTTAAGCAAAACCCTAAACCCTTTTAAGTCCTAGCTTGCTCCACCATTGTTGTCGCCATTGTCATCCTCGTTTGCATCATTCCTAGTGTTTTCCATCTTATTGAGCATCACAGTGAAGGTCGAGAAGATTAGAGCTTGATTTGGTACTCAAATTTGTAAGTCCTTCTTAATTTCATCACCATTTTCGTGTTCTTCACTTACCTTTTTTGTTTAGGACCATTGATATGTTGCCAATGCTCTTTTCACAGGGCAAAATCGATTAACATCTATAGAATTTAGGCAAAATTAAAACTCAGAACGCGCATGGGGCCATCATGCCCCTCATCTTCCTTAGCTTCTGTATTTGGCCTCGATTTTAAGATGAACAGATTGATTTTAGGGAAAAACCGAGCTAGGTCCCAACCTAGATCCTCAAATAGGATTGAACCGGGTTGAAAGTAGTTTGTAGATCTTCTATTTGACAGCCACTGTGCTAGAGAATTGGGGGTCTCATCTAGCCGAGATAAGTTGCCAAGTAATTAGGACTTGGTCCCAAAACCGACCTAACATATCACGACCGGTCTAACACCCAAAACTGTGTAAAAGTTTAGTATGCGAAAGCTTTTGAGAGCCGTGCACTCGTTGCCGTGCTAATGCTTGCACTAATTTTTAATAATACAGAACTAGGACCGACCAAGCACATCCACATCACATCGGTGAGGTCAAAGACCGAGCAAATAATAATCTGACCAAGTCAATTTTGATCGAGCTACCAACCAATTCACTATACGAATAAAACCGGGATAGATGCAGAAATACCGTTTTATGGTCAGCTCTCCTAGGACAATGGCTAAATTCTGTAGAGAGTACAACATCCCAGACGATGTTCACTTAGAGTTGGCCAAGAAAGGAGACACTCCCTGGGGTGAGCTAGACAAATGCCCCTTCACGGCCGTATCTATCGTGGAAGGCGGCTTACACTTCCCGATCCAACCCCTGGTCTGCGAATTTTTAAGGCAGACTAAGTTGTGTCTCACCAAAGTTTCCAACAATACGTACAAAATAATAAATGGCTCGGCCTGAATCTTGGCCTTGCCGAGATATTTCACCAATACACCCTTAGTAAAAATAAAAGCGGTTTCTGCTGGTACCTCAAGATTAGAAAAGGCCAAGCAAAGCTTATTGAGGGCAATCTAGACAAAGAGGTAAATGATGATGATTTCTTGTGGGTGTTTGGGAATTATGAAGACATCGAAGCGTCCATACCGGGCTGGTACATATATAACAATTTTGGGAGAGCTGGTGAGCATCATAGTACGGTTTAATTCTTCGGATTTGATTTGTTTTAACCGATCTAACACTTGCTTCTAGTTTTGCAAATACACACTTTTGGCTGACGATTATTCTAACGCCAACCAAGAGGCTATAAGGGTTGCTCTTCGGCATCCGGCAGAAGAAAGAGAAGCCCAAAAACTGCTCGGTTTCCAACCGAGTTATAAATATACTATACCGCACAAGAGTCGGGTCACCGATTTTCTTCGCATTCCTTCTCCAGAACCAGATCCGACTCTCCCACTGATCAGACTAGTTCCCCTTATCGCCGAACAAGAGATGGCAAAAATCTGTGCTATCAAATCGATGATTACGGGCAAGTCGAGTGACTCTCAGCCTATGGAAGCTGCCAGGGGTCAATCCTCTGCGCCAAGCATGCTAGACGAAAGACCGATGTTGGCTCTTGCTAGCGAGCGAGCTACTGGTCGGTCTAAGAAAATACCGAGATCGACACAAACCGAGCAGCATCTGGTCAATGAGGATTCAGCCGAGCTGCCGTCGTCTGATCAGGGAGACCAGACTGAATCTCTTGTCGGGCAATCCATCCAATCAACAGCCCCCCCAGTCTAGTCCCCCGAACTGAAGTACAAAGGCCGAGCAGTGTCGGTGGCTAATTCAGTATATGCCGACAAGGACTATTCGCTCGGCTTTAACATGACCAAGGGCTTACTTCTCCTTGCGGACATGAAGAAGCACGACAAATTGTCTGATCTGAAAGTTTTCCCATCAACGGCAAAGTCAATCGTTCTAGTAAGTAGTCAAGTCTCTCTGTTTTCGTTATTTTTCTACAAGTTATTGATCAGTTCCCCGTACTAACTGCTGTCCATCTACAGGCCGCGTAGAAAAACTATCTCGCTCACGAGCGAATGATTTCTGTTCGAAAAAGTCTGTGTGAGGCCATTGCGGACAATAAAACAAAAACGACCAAACTAGAAAAGTTAAAGATCGCACAGAAAGAGACGGTGGCCGAGCGCGACCGGCTCGCAGAGCGGCTAGCTAGGGCGGATATGGATAAGCAAAACGCCCTGCAAGTGACCAAGGCCAAATAAATCGCCGAGCTATACAAACTCCGCGAAGCCCACAAAGCCGAGCTGGAGAAACAGGTCGATGATGCTAAAGACCGCGGCTATGCGAAGGGTGAAAAAGCTTATGAACGGCAAGTGGAGGGGACCAAGGACATCTTTTTCCAGTACGGCTGGAAAGCTGCCGTGGAAAAACTTGGCCTTGGGCCAAATGCCGACATATTCAAAAATCCCCCAGCCGCCTTCATTTCGCCCCACATGCAAGCTTATGCCAGTGCCGTGTAATATAAACTAATCGAAGAGGCAAAACTGGCAACCGCGGCAGATTCTTCACCCGCACAACACACCGATCAACATCCTCCTCCCAAGGTGTCTGAAGAAAGAGGAAACCAAGCCCAACAAGAGCTCGAACAGGAGTTGGATACGACAGTCAGCGTGGAAGAAAAAAATGTTAAGGTAGGAGTGGCCGACCAAGAGAATGCTGTGGAGCTGGATTGATGTCTCTCCCTCCTCTTGTAACCGCCTTTTTTTTTTCTTCTTTTTTTTTTAATTTTATTTTTATTTTTTTGTGACCGGGCTATGAACCCCTCTTTTGTAACCGCACGTTTTCATTAATGAAAAACGATGAAGTTTTTGCTCGCCGTTTTTTTGAATTTCTGTTTGCCTCATCGTTTTCTTCGATATAGCCGAGTTATTTATCGCTCGGTTTCATACATTATGCCGAACGCACATGTAGCAAATGGAAAACCTTCTCGCTGCATTCCAAGTGCATTGATCTTGTTAGGCCGAGCTGATTTCTCTTCAAACCCGTTCAAATGCAAAACCTTTTTTCAAAATTAGGGAAGGGTAGTTGCCTTGTGGGCAAGTAAATTAAGCTCGGTTACGAGTCCAACTAGCAAAATCAGCTCGGGGATGAAAACACCTTAACGAGCGAAATCAGCTCGGGTTAATGAGCAAACTCATCTCGGTTTAAAACATTCGTTGAACACAACACCAACTGTTTGATTGAGGCAAACAATGTCAGCTTGATTTAATGAGCAAAATTAGCTCGGTGTGATTGAGCAAAATCAGCTTTACATTAGAGAGCAAAAATCAGCTCGAAGAATCATGAGCAAAGTCAGCTCGATGTAATGGGCAAAATCAGCTCTACATTAGTAAGCAAAAATCAGCTCGATGTAATGAGCAAAATCAGCTCTACATCAGCAAAAATCAAAATTAGCTCGGCTTCAATACAAGTTAGGCACAACTCGAACTATTTGAACGGGCAAGCAAAGCCAGCTCGGCTTTGGGTGAGCGAGCAAAACCAGCTTGGTTTAATGAGCAAAAATCAGCCTGTAGCCGGGCTACCGCTCGTACTGCAAAAGTCAGGCCGGTTTTGAATACTTGCCCTTGGCACCCATAATAGCTTAATATCCTTATAATATTTTTGTACAGAAATGCATAGTATAAGAGAAAGAATGGGCTATCTTCTATTTCACGTCACAGATTACACCCAATGCCGAAAGGCCAAGCTACAAAAAGCAAAGAAGTAGAAAAGATTACATTTTTAAAAGAAAAATAGCTTGAGGTTGGCCGTATTCCATGGTCTGGGGATAGCTCTTTCATTTAAGTCCTCTAGGTGGTATGCCCCTTTGCCTGCAAGGCTAGTGATTTTATATGGCCCCTCCCAATTTGCTCCTAACTTGCCTTCCCCAGGAATCACTGTGTTGCCCATTACTTTCCTCAAGACCCAGTCTCCGACCTTGAATACCCTAGGATGCACAGTTTTTGTTGTATTTCTTGGAGAGCTCTTGTTGGTAGACGGCTATGTGGATCAGAGCTCGTTCCCTTCTTTCTTCGGCTAGATCAAGTTTCAAGGCTACAGCTTCATTGTTTAAGTCTAGTTGAAAACTTTCAGATCGGATGGTTGGTATGCCGATTCCAATGGTATGACTACTTCCATGCCGTAAGCCAAGGCAAATGGAGTTTCCCTGGTTGAGCACCTTGGTGTTGTACGGTATACCCAAAGCACATTGGGGAGTTCCTCAGCCCACCCCCCTTTGGCCTTCTCCAGTCGCTTTTTCAGCCCGTCCAAGATAGTTTTGTTTGAAGCTTCGACTTGACCATTTGATTGAGGGTAGGCTGGTGTAGAGTTGTAGAACTCAATCTTTAACTCCTCGCAAAACCCGCGGAAGAGTTTCCCATCAAACTGAGTGCCATTATCTGAAATGAGGGCTTTTGGGATGCCGAAGCGAGTGATGACATTTTGCCAAACAAACTTCTTCACATCCTTTTCCTTGATGGCGGCCATCGGCTCTGCCTCTACCCACTTAGTGAAGTAGTCCGTGGCAGCGATGAAAAACTTGCGGTTGCCTGCAGCGATCAGAAGCGGTCCCATAATGTCCAACTCCCAAAGCGCAAATGGCCAAGCACTTATAAAGGGGAGCAACTCTCTAGTCGGCTGATGGATTTGGTGAGTGAATTTTTGACATTTTTCATATTTGTAAACATATTTCTGCGTGTTAGCCTGCATGCATGGCCACCAATAACCCTAGGAAATGGCACGGTAAGCCAAAGATCTGCCCCCAATATGGATTCTGCAGATGCCTTCATAAATCTCAAAAAGAAAAGCTTCAACCTTGCTGGGGTGGACACACTTCAGGTATGGCCCACTGAAAGATTTCTTGTATAAGGCGCCAAATAGAGAGAGCCAAAACCGCTCTGACTTAGCCCTGATCTTGTTGGCCTCCTTATTTTCAGTGGGTAGAATTTGATCCTTCAGGAAGGTGATGATTGGATCCATCTAGGACGGTCCTAAGTCAGCGCAGAGTACTTCGGGCACCTCCGGTTCCTCAATGCTTGGTCGGGGTAAGAATTCTATCATCAAAGGATTGGGAAATGTCGTTTGCATAGATACTAAGCCGACCAATTCGTCGGCTGCAATGTTTTCTTCGCGGTCAATTTGTTTCATTCTTATTGCGGCAAACTTTTTGATCTCTGCTCGTACCAGCGCTTGATACTTAGCCATCCTTTCAGCCTTGGCCTTATATTCCCCGAAGACCTGATTGACCACCAGCTTGAAGTCCCTGAATACCATAAGTTCTGATGCCTTCATTCTTAAAGCACTCTTCGACCCGGCGAGGAGGGCTTCATATTCCACCTCATTGTTGGATGCTGGGAAACCGAGTGTAATCACATGCTCAATGGCCAACCCATCCAGGGACGTCAACACGACCCCTAGCCCGGCGCCATGTCTATTGGAGGCCCCATTGACGAAGAGTTTTCACATCTCGCCAATGAACAACTTCTAGCAGTCGGAGGGATTTCGAGAATTCTTCAACTCCAAGGTACTGGTCGGCTTAGTCTGGTCTCTTCCTATATCTCCCTCGAGCTTGTATTTCGGTAAATTGGCCAGTTCTTCCATTTCTTGCTCAGCTTTATCCTGCCATTCTGCTATTTGTTGTCCACCACTTATTTCTACTATCCGAGTCGTGGGCTGCACCAAGTCCGCGCTAGCCAAATCGACCAGGCAAACAGGGTGTGTTCCAGGGGCAAATTCTGCCACGAAGTCAGCAAGAGCTTGAGCTTTGATAGCAATGCGCGGCTGAAACTTGATATCGTATTATCCTAATTCTACGACCCACTTCAAAATTCTGCCGGTGAAATCTGTCTTTTCAAAGAGCACCTTGAGCAGAAATTCGATTAGCATAACTATCGTGTGGGCATGAAAATAGTGCGCCAACTTTCTAGAAGCCATCATGAGAGCCAGTGCCAATTTTTCAAGCGGCAGGTATCTTGATTCAGCCAGGAGCAGTATTTTGCTGACATAAAAGATGGGGAGGTACTGGATCCCTTCAGCGCGGACGAGGACGGCGCTCACCGCATGCTGAGAAACTGCCAAGTAGAGATACAGCTCTTCGTCTGGTTGTGGTGTAACCAGGATTATGGCTGAGGAAAGGTATACATTTAGATCCGCCAGTGCACGATCGCACTCATCATCCCAAAAGAACTTGGCTTTCAAAGTTTTGAAGAATGGGCTGCAACGATCCGAAGACCGGTCGATAAATCGATTTAGTTCGGCCGCTATTTCGGCGAGATGTTGCACGTCCTTCGTGGAGTTTGGCCGCTCCAGTTCTTGTATTGCCTTGATCTGGGAAGGGTCGGCCTTGATTCCTCGATTGGTGACCAAAAAACCTAAAAAAATTTCGGTTCTGACTCCGAATGCACACTTGGAGGCATTTAAACGCAGCTTGTGATGTTTGAGTATGGTAAACATTTCTGCTAGGTCGGCAAGGTGTTGAGATTTTTCTTTGCTCTTCACCACCATATCGTCGATGTAAGCCTCCATAGTGCGGCCAAGAAGGGAAGCGAACATTTTGGTTACCATCCTCTGAAAAGTTGCCCCGGTATTTTTGAAACCAAACGGCATGACCTTGTAGTAGAACAAGCCTCTTGGAGTGGTGAACGAAGTGATCTCTCGGTCTGGTTTGTACATGGCAATCTAGTGATAGCCGCGATATACATCCAGGAAGCTAAACCACTGATAGCCAATGGTTAGATCCACCAGCTGGTCGATTCTTGGGAGGGGGAAGCTGTCATTTGGGCACGCACGGTTGACTGTCTTATAGTCGACGCACACCCGCCATTTACCATTCTTCTTCGATACTACCACCGTGTTAAAGATCCATCTGGGGTATTGCACTTCTTCTATCGCCCCAGCTTCCAGCAAGTTCTTGACCTCCTCTGCCACTATTTCGGCATGGTGCAAGGCTGAGCGCCGCATTCTCTGGATGCCCGGTCATGCATTTGGAAAGACATTCAACTGGTGGCAAATGAAGCTAGAGTCGACACTAGGCTTATCGTAAGGCGTCCACGCAAAGGCCTCAATGTTGGAAACCAAAAAGTTCACATAATCGAGCCGCTCGGCGTTGGATAAAGATGATCCCAAAAGAAAGAATTTATTTGGATCATTCTCATCAACACGTACTTCCACCAAATCTTCAACCAATTTCTCTTCAGCTTTTCTTCCCACGTCTTTCAGGACTTCTTTTCCTTCTGGCCCTTCTATCATTTGGATGAAGCCTTTGGCAACCCCATTGCCATTCACTGCAACAAAGCATTGTTTCGCCATTACTTGGTCCCCCCAAACCTCTTCTACTTGTCCGGCTAGTGCAGGAAAACGCAGGACCTGGTGATAAGTTGACGCTACTGCTTGCATGGTGTGCAACCAGCCCCTTCCTAAGATTAGGTTGTAGGTTGATGAGACCTTAAGCACCCAGAATTCCACTTGCTTCGTAACCGACCCAGCTTTGACCGGCAATATGATTTTTTCGATTGGCTATTCTAGTTGAGAGTTGAAGCCAACCAAAGAAAACGTTGCTGGAGCCAAGTCTTTGTCGTCCAATTTCATCTGTTTGAACGCGTCATAGTATATGATCTCGACCGAACTCCCCTGGTCAATCAGAATTCTTTTGATGTTGAAGTCTTTTATGCAAAGAGTCACAACTAGGGCGTCATTATGAGGCGTTTGCATTCTTTCCAAGTCTTTGCTTGAAAAAGTTAAGACATCCTTTATCTCGGTTTTCTGTTTCTTCACGGCGGACTAAACAGAGAGCACCTCCCTCATGTGCTCAATATTCTTGATCATCCCCCTTAGCTCGCAAATCCGCACTGGCTCGATAATGCAGTAAATAACATTGATCACTCCTTGGGGCGCCGCGTCCAGGGCGGCAAGACCGTTTGGCTCGGCTTGCCCTTGTGGAGCAGCCCTCATGCCCCCGTCAATGTACTAATCCAAATGCCCAGCTACAACCAGCTCCTCCAAATGTTGCTTGAGCGGCACACAGTCCTCTGTTCGATGCCCCTTTTCTTCATGGAAAGTGCAGTGGTACCTCGAGTCGAAGCCCCTCTGCGTGTCTCCCAATTTGGCAGGCCAACGCACGTATGGCTCACCTCGGATTTCACTGAGAATGCGATAAATTGAGATCTTAAAGACAGTGGTGATGCCGGTCTGTGCTTTCAACTGCCTCTTGGCATCTTCCTCTTCGCTTCGAGAAGCATTAGCTTGGTCGTTTCCTCGGCTTTTGTTTCTATCATTACGGTTTGAACCGCGATGTTGATCTCTAGCTCAGTTATTGGGGCGGTTGTCCTCCTGCCCTACAGAGTGAACCTTTCCAGCCACCTTTTTGTCCGCCGCAACGGAATTTGCCTTCTTAGTTGCGGTGACGGTGGCAGCGTCATCCTTTACTCGGATATACTCATTGATCCGCTGCATTAAGGACTCCATGGTTGTGGGCTGATGCATCGTGAGCGAGTCTCGTAGCCTATGCTCGACTGGAAGACCTCGCTTGTATTGGGCGATCGCCAGATTGGTGGAACAATCGAGGATCTCATTGTAGGTTTCCCAATACTTGGCATTGTATGCCTTCAAAGAACCTCCGGACTCCATCTTAATGCTCAGGAGGTGGTCGACCTCCTTCGGTGTTCGAGTATTGGTCTTGAACCTGGTGACACAGGGCTCTGCTAATTGCTGCCACCTTTCGATGCTCCCCTCCGGAAGCCTTTCGAACCACTTCAGGCCCAGTTCTTCCAAACTTGCTAGGAATATGAGACACATCAAGGCGTCATTGCGCCGATGGCCAGCTATTACTTGCCGGTAATGACTCACGTGCATGTATGGATCCGTCTTGCCGTCGTACAGCGTGAACTTAAGTTGGTGGAATCTGACAGGAAGTGGTATGCTCTCGATCTCTGGGGACAGTGGAGCAGCGGTAAGTTTTGCTAGCTCTCTGTCTATCAGCGCTGGGGCTATAATTCTAGGTGCCGGCATCGCCACTTCTTCACTACAACGGTTTTGGGGGCTCAGCCTTTGCAACGCCGGCAATCTTTGGATCTCTCTACGGTGAGCTCGCTCCTCCAACACATCCCTCAGGTCCCTCGAACGGGCGGAGTAAGAGTATCTCGACGTCGTTGACGGACGCGAGGGACGGTAACTGCTATCGCGAGTGTAAGATCTTTCCACTGGTGGATCGGAGTCTCCAACTCCATAGCTTCTGGTAATAGAGAGAGAGGGCGTCCCATCTTGGCGACGACTATCAAAGTGAAGGGGCGGGGTGCGCTCACTGTGGTTGCCCACTCCAGCAACACCCTTCCCCTTGATTTGGCACTTCAGCGTCTCCATTTCAGCCGCCATCTTCCAAATGAAGGCGTCCTGGTCTCTAAGTTTGTGCTCCAGGCGCTAAGTATGTGACTCTCCTCGTATGTGACTCTCTAAGTTTGCGCTCACTGTGGTTGCCCACTCCAGCAACACCCTTCCCCTTGATTTGGCACTTCAGCGTCTCCATTTCAACCGCCATCTTCCAAATGAAGGCGTCCTGGTCTCTAAGCTTGTGCTCCAGGCGCTGAGTATGTGACTCTCCTCGTCATCGACGACCCTCTAGACTCTTGGAATGTTCAGTGCTCCTTGCGCGTTTATCTCGCTCACCTTTGGAAGAGGTCTCCAAACCCACCATGGTCGGAATAGTAGGAGGGTCGTCTCTCCGTCGGACAGACTCTGGTGTGATATCGTCGACAACAGACAGCGGTGTTTCGTCGTTGTTTGCCATGGGAAACGACTGAAGAAGCTCAGAGAGCAAGGTTTGTCTGCCAAAGTTTTTTTCACAGACGGCGCCAATTATACAAGGGTGAAATACTTTCAGTTCTTCATACTCCTTGAACCCAAGCTTTACGTAACGTAGCTTAACCTGAAAACCAAAAGATGGTGAGCTGCCCGACGGTGTGCTGCCGGATAAAACCTCTGATGATCAAGTCAGCACACTTGGAGAAGAAGAAGAATAAAGAGCAATCTAGAGAGAGAGAGTTGGGAATTCCTTCAGATTGCTTGCCTCTAACGTCTCCACGTTTCTCCTTTTCTAGGCTGGCCATGTAGCCTTAGAGACTGTGGGCGCACTACCTCTACTGTCCTTCTCTGGGCAGGCGGTTGTGCTCCCTTCTACCTTCCTTACACGTGTAGAGACCAAAACTTCCAAACAGTGTTTGTCGAACCGCCAAACGGTATTGACGCATACCAGGAGTGGAGTTTCCCTTTTTCACCATTGGTCCAGGTGGCTTACACAACCGAGCTATCACTTGGAAGAAGTAGACATCACAACGGACTTGGATGGCCAAGCTATAATACACCAGTCCATCCGAATTGACCAGTCGCAGGGTGTGCAGTTCGGCATCTCGGCATCTCGGCCTTGCCCTGCTATCTCACAAGACATCTCGGCCCTACGTCAGCTCGGACTATCCGCAGTTTGACCTGACGCATCAGTGCGGGATCTAACCAAACATCGGATTTCGCTGAATAATAGCTCGGTTGAGCACCTGCACGCCTCCATATTCTAGTCGACGGTTTGCTCGGCCCAACATAATGGACCGGAGAGCCGCGTTGGTTTAGTTCGGTAAGGTACATGGTCTTTGGCCCTCGCAAGGCCCAACACCATATCCCCTGCTGCCGTAACTCAGCCCATTATTCGGTGCAAATCTCCCTCTCATTTTTCAAATTTAGTTTTTTAAAAATTTTAGAATACTAGTTTGGTTATTCAGAAAATTAAACACACTTTTCAAATTCAAGTTTCCTTCTAATTTAAAGAGAGAGACAATTTAAAAAAAAAAATTGTCATATCAAAAAATAATCTCATGTTTGTTTTATATATATATATTGTATACGCTATATATGTATGAAAACATAATTTGGTATGTATTCATTTATGAGTACATATCCAACCATTAAATGTGGGACTTTATCATAAAATTTTCACTCATTTCAACTATAGAAAAGGTAATTTTTTTTACAAATTGGCATTAAAAAAAATCGTAACTAATTTACAAACTTTTGCAACATCAAATACAAAAAATTGGACATTTTCTTATGCCAATTTCTGACGATGTTACAAATGTTTGTGTTAATGTCATGATACTTTGTGATAAAATAAATTTTCTGCATAACATTTATGAAAATTTAATTCTATGTAAGAATTTTTTTAGTGCTAATTTGAAATTTTTTTTACGTTTTCTGTAGTTGAAATGAGTGAAAATTTTATGATAAAATCACACATTTAATGTTAGGATATGTACCCATAAATGGCTACATACCAAATTATATAGGGTTCGTTTGGGATGTGGGTTGACTTTTTGGCTATTTTAGCATGGAACTAAAAAGCCTCGTTTGGAATAGGCTTTTTTGACTTTTGTGAGATAAAAAATGAAATGATTATGAGTTAAATGTAACGTTTTGTCTTATTGAGTTAAAAAGCTTATTGTCTTTTTGTAACTAAAATAACCAAAAAATCAAAAAGCCTGACATGCCAAACGAATGCTATATTTTCATGCATATATATAATGTATATATATATATAACTAATATGAGAGTATTTTTCGATGTGACATTTTTTTAAAAAAATTGTCTCCTTAAATTGAAGGAAAACTTGAATTTGCAATAATACATTTTTTTAAAAACTAAACAAAGATCCTTTTTCATAATAGAATTTTCAAATTACTTTTTGAAACATAATTCAAAGAAAATAGAACCAAATATAGTGAATATAATCAGAAGATAGGGTAAAAAATCAGCATTCAATATTTAAAATTAAATAATAAGTATATTTGGAAAATATTATATGAACCTTATAATTAAATAATGAAGATTTTATAATTTCTGAGTTATGACTAAAATAAAAAAATAAAAAATCATAACCAAACAACACATAAGACATAACCAAAAATCTCATAAGTCATAACTAAAGAAAAAAAATTGATCATAACTAAAGAAAAAAATTGATCATAATTTAGAGATGCATATGGTAGGGATGGGTATAATAGAATTTCTCTACATATTTAAACTTAAAAATTTTAGCCTATTTGTAAGAAGGTACTGAAAATTTTAAATAATACAAATTATATTTATTATCAAAATTTATACCACACTTGTTTCTGATATATATGAAATGGGTAATTATTTAGTAATCTCGAAATATAGACACGTGATATTCCATAATATTATGGTTGATAGAGAAGGTAAGTAAGTGGAATATTATGTTGAGTAATTGGAAAACATAAAGGGACATATTGAATGATAATTAGTTAGAGAGTACAGACATGTAATACTTCGAAATTATTGAATAATTTTTCATGTGTAACCTACATTAAATGGACTTTCCTAAATGTGTAAAATACCGGCACCGAGCAGTAAATACTTAGGTAAATGTATAAAATATACCAAACAAGTTGTCCAACAATTCAGTTTCTATATAATTATGCATAAAACTCTCACAATTAAAAGCTTTTATGCGACCATATATTAAGAAATATAAATATTTGTCATAATCCCATAACGTTGGACATTAAGAATAATTAATATATACAAAGATACAGAATAATATTTTCGTTTTACCTTGAGGTGCTGCACTTTTATGTAAACAAGAGGCAGAACATCTCAAAGCAACAATTTGGCAACCACGGGTAAACTGCTCCACAAAACAGAGACAAATAAAAAAATATGCACGGCCAAATTTTAAAAATTAAAGCAGTAAACCAAGAGCAAAGTGGTTTTCAAAATAAAAAATTATAACACAATATATACATATATATGTTCACATTCAACATACTAATTTATGTGCCACATGGAGTCACTTCTCAGAGTGCCTTGTCTTGAATTTGTTCTCGAGGTTCCAAGGGGAAGAAAGACAAGACTCGCATCCTACAGAACAAAGAAGCCGAATCAAGCAATTTCAATAATTAAGAGCACCACCATCAGTCACAACCCCATCCCATTCCAAACTGAGATAGACTAATGACCGGCCAGCAGTCAGAGACTACCAAAAGCCTAACTGGACAATCATGTAGTACTCTGTAAAATTTGGAATAAAATCTGTATGGTAGCCGAAGCCTTAAATTCATTTAACCTGTTTATTCCACATCATCAGAGCGAGTAAATAAACGAAATGAAACATGCATCCCTATCCCACCCAAAACTGAGATAGAGTAGTGACCCATCCCTTCATTTTCAAACTAGTATAGAATTTTGCCGTCAATAATTATCAATTGCTACAGAGACAAAGTTTACAGTGACACAATTTTTAAAGGCACCGCATCCGTTCATTCTTGTGACAGATACAGAATTTCACTATCGACAAGTGCACTTAGGTTCAGTGAAAAACTAGCCTCGGTATGGGAATGTCATTGTGTATCTCCACGTAAGCAAACAAACATGTTATCAAAAATAACCGAAGATATGACCTATTTTTCCCAATTCGCTTTCCTCTGAACAACAAAATTATGCACTTTGGAGTAAACAATATAAGGGTAGGGATTTCAGTTTTCTTGACATTTTTTTTTTTCTTCCAAGAACAGAACACCGGAAAACTGTTTCTGCTGAGACACCTTCACTACTTAAAAAGAAAAATATTCACCAAGCGATCCAATCGACGTCCTGAAAAACTTTACCAGATAAATATAGCAAAGATGAAAAATGAAATCTAAGATTTCTACAAACTTACATGATTAAATATATTAAAAAGCTCCTACAGTTAAATATTTTAGGACAAGGGATTAGCATTGAAACTGTAGCTTACGACAAATAATCTGCGACAGAAAATATTGGAAGCCTTCGCAAACCTGCACCGTCCCATTTTCTTCTTTGAGAAGTAATGAGCTTGTCAGCATCTGAGCCTGACGCTGTCAGAACAAACTACAAAGAACAACTGTTACCACTAGTATTGATGCAAAAGCATGTGAAAGTACATTATTTCCCTTCTAGGGAGGATACTAATTGTAGAGAAAATGGTATCCCACAAGACTGCAAACAACTTTCTTTAAGCTTAGAAAGTAGTTGTAGCTAAAGAATAAAATAGATAAAGATTCAAAGATAGCAAACATATAGTTCAAAAGATACCTACTACACAGATATAGACCACTCACGACTGTAGAGTGTGTACCAAAAAACTGGTGAAAGTCAACCAGGAAGCAAGTCTAGATATCCTGAATTCTTTTACTATAAAACAAATTCTCTTTCTTCAGAAAATTATCAGGAATATATATATAAATATGGAAACCATTAATGACATGCATTATTTGTATGCTTCCGCCCAAATTAGTATGCTGTAACATTTTAACCCCCAACCATTCCGGCACTCTCTCTACTCCACTTGCTTTCTTTATTTTTTATATTTTATCCTCTCCTCTACTTCTCTCCAAAGCAAGACTTGTCATTCTTCCAGTCACTTCTGTTTTTTACTTTTTCTCACACTAGTAAACACTCTCCCACCCTTGAAAAGCCACCTCTTAGAGAGCCCAATTTTTCTCTCTCACCAATGATGGGGATAGGCATATGACTGGAGATCATATGGTTTCAACAGAAAAGATCCAGATCCATATTTTACACAGTAATGCAGAACTTTCCCTCTTCATTTCTCTTGAAATACAAACCCCCTGTTCCCTCTCACGGCCGTTCCACAGTTTCTTCGTCTTGTGTTCTTGGTTCGACTCAGTTCCAATCCTGGTCGTACACCGCTAATTGATCATTTCTCTTTCCTTCAAGATTCTCTTCGAAGTTCCAATGGTTGTTTTTAATTAGGTCTTAACATTGTGGATTAAGAGTTCTGATTTGTATCATCAAGAGCAGCATGCAGCTCTTAATTTGAGAATCTATTGTTGAGATCTGATGCTTATATCTATAGGAATTTTTTTATTTTTTTTGATAAATACTTATATCTATAGGATTTAGATTTTGTATTATGCTTGTACAATTGTGAAGAATATGAACAACCATTGAAAACCTAGTGAGAGCAGGAAAGGAGAGAGGGTTTGGATTAAATTTGACAGAATTGGCGCCATCGGAACTACAACCATCAGTTGATAAAACAAAACAATAAAGGGCAATTTGGGAAATACGTGAAAATGTGCACGGCACCATAAAATTCATGCTTGGTTTTAGCAGGATCCTATATAGATATATATTGGGAAAGGGGCTTCACTTGGTGCAATACTGCCACCCTGCCAAGCATTAAAATGCAGGTCGAGTCCAAGGGTAGTCACTATCTGGAAATAACACAAAGTTTAGGCCTACATCCAACCTGCTCCATCAACACACTCAATTGCCTGGAGCCAGACTTGGTAATCTCTTTACTGGAGCGAAGTTTTTCATTTTTGAGATCAATATTCTTCCACAAGCATGCCTGATTCCCAACTGTAGTTTCTTTATCTCCAGAATAGCATCAGAATAATTGATAAATACAAGAACAGAGTTCATGGTCAACCTCATTGTTAAAGGAAAGATTTTGTACGAGGAACATAGTTTCTTCTCTTTCCTTTGTTGTCTATTTTAGAATTTAATGAATACACATATTTTAATATCACATAAATCTTCCTCTAAATCATTAAATTGAGTTGATTATCTGTGGTGGCATTGACCTCCTCCATATAAATTAGAAAATTGAGATGAAAAGAAAAAATGAATAAAACGAAATGATCAACACATGCCAGTATAAGAGTAACATCACACTTGATAAAATTAAATCCTTGCCACCATAACCGGCTACTGCAGCTAACATTCTCCACTACATGTCTATAACCAAAATTTTTTTCCATATTTATAAATCCTAGTTTGATATAAATAGGGTTTTGCCAACCTCAAAAGTAACTAAATTATTAAACTAATCAAATTTATCTTCCAGAACTATATAATGATGATGCATTCCATCATGTCATACCAAGCAGCAATACGCTATGATTAAAAGTATAAAATCAAACTATAGATGATGTGTATTTATGGAAAGATTAGGTGCAAGAACAGAAAGCACAGAAAAAACAACTAATGATATTAAGAAAGAATATGAACAAGCAGCAATGCTAAACACAAAGAGAAGAGAGAGATAGAGAGAGTTAAAATATACCAGTGGAAAGAGTATAGCCATGACCCCATAGCTCACAAGAGGAGAGAAAAAGAAAATCGCCAGAATACATGGATTTCCTGAGAAGTTAGAAAAAGACATAATTCAGTTCAACATACAACCACAACACCCTGAATAAAGTGAACAGGCAAATGCACATGAAGGATGCATGTATTAATGATAATTTCCCCATCATAAATTCATTTAAGAGAATTTGGTTTGTGATACTCAGCAAATATTCACTTCATAAAGAACACAGCATGATGAAGGCAAATATGTTAGTTTTGAGGCACCACTAAGAGTGTTGTTTGTATTTGTAGATATCAGAAGCATAGTTACACAAAGCGAGAGCAGAGATGGGGGCAGAGGCGGGAGTGGGGGTGGGGTAGCAAGGGCCTTATAGAAGAGCTTAAGGTTGGAGCCAGAGCAAGAGCAAGGTTCCAGAGCGAGGAGTGAGGCCCCATAGGAGTTTCCTACTACTAAGATTAGAAGCTTAGAAAACCACCAGGGAATAAATGATCAAGAACCTTGATTCCAAAGGGTTGAATAAGGGAGGGGCTCAAGAAGATTAAGATTATGACTATTAATTTTGTGAACAAATACAAAATCCACCATGTTTGCAAGAAATCACTACTTTCTTTTTTATTTAAAACTAATCTAATAGCTATTAAAAGAATATGGTAAAACATCAATACTCCACTCCTTAAGCTTGATCTTCAAAAAACTCAATAAATCTAACAAAACAAAATAAATAAATCCCAACTCAACTAGCCTTTAATTTAATCTCAACCACTTGGGATGGACAACATGGATCCATTGTCTCCAATTCGCCTTGTGCAAAACATGCTCGATCTATCAAAATTATGTAATTCAATTATAAACATAACTTTAGGAAGTGACTGTTGAATAGCTTGATATACATTGTTGGGCCCATTTTCTAATAGCATAGGCTTTTGGGAAAATTGGTGACTTAACATGGCATTAGAGCTCAAGTTGAGAGAGATCACATTGACATTTGGTATTTGGTCCCCATTTGATTTTTTCTTCTTTGTTTGGTTGTTTGCTTCTCCTTCTGTTTCGTTCTTTGTTTCTCTCCACATGCAAGACAGGGTTGCATGTCAGGAGGGTGTTGAATAGCTTGATATACATTATTGGGCCCATTTCCTAATAGCTTAGGCTTTTGGAAAAAAATGGTGACTTAACAACAATAATCATAGGAATGTTTAAAGACAGATTTTTGTCCTACACATGTGAATCAAAGTATAAGTAGTTCCCAAGAATGATTTATTCCAGCATTTTCCAACGAAATTTTGAAGTTCCGACTACTTCCAGCTTATTTTATATTTTAACACTGACTAGCTCAGATTTTACTAATTATCTTCTTGTTTAAAATCAAGATTCAAGTCCTACATGCCTAGATCACTCCATAGCGTGACTTCAAAAACAACCTACAATCTCTAGTTTTGTCTTTATTTTAATGTGTCATTATGATATTTTACTCCAATCTTACAAAGAAAGGATTTGGAAGTCTATGAAGTCTATATGCATTTTCATATATGGATGCATGTATGTTCTCATCTCATTATATTAAACATAATTTGAAAGAAGTTTGACTCCAACTTACCGTCTTCCACAAGGCTTCTTGTTTTAGTAACAAGGAGAATATTGACCTCTAAAACACTCTAAACATTTTTTAGATTTATGTCTAAATACAAATTGTTGTTCTTTTTTTGTTTCCAGAAATTTCCAGGTATTCCAAACTTCAAACTGAGACACTGCTGCAACAGATTTCCTAATATTATTTGTATCATCCAACCAAAAAAAAAATGTCAAGCTTTGGCTGCTCATTTTATGAAATTGCTATCAGTAGATAAAAATATGGTTTTGATTTCAAATCATTATTGCTACACCCCTGTTTTTTTACATATTACATAGCCAACGACAAAGAGTTGAAATAGAAATAAATGTGATACGTGATTAAGTATGTCTGTCAACCTTATCAAAGTCCAACTTCTAGAGAATGATGCCAACTACTTCAAAATCTCATGATAACCTCATCTGAACTACTTGAGTTCAATATTCAATATGTGAGTGAGAACATTGCTGGTTATCAGTTTAGTTTTACTATGTAACAGTACAAAGAAATGAATAATCGAAAGTGGATTGCTACATAAAAACAACAATCATGTATTTTGTTTTTTGTTTGAAGTAGCTGCACAGCCAACAGAGAGAGGTCAACAGAAACTAACCAGATTGCAGTCAACTCATATGAAAAAGAAAATTTACCAAAACCAGCAAAGAATGCCCAGTTGGATTCAAAGAAATCAAGTCTTTTGTCCAAACTCAGTCCAGAGAAGTTCCATTTGTACCTAGAAGTTATATAGAGTCAATAAACTATTATCTAGCTAATACCAGGTGCAACATTATAAATAATAAAAAATATATATAGAAAAATTAAAAAGAAAACGTCAGACAAATCCACCACATACTCAAAGCAGTAGTAAGCATACATCCAGGAAAGAAGTAAGAAATTCAGCACCTTCCCAATATAAGGTATATATCCTGTAACAAAAACCTGCACACAATATTAAAAGAACTTTAGGTATCTTTAAATTGTAACTAAATGGCAATAAGTTCAAATAAAATGTCCCAAGATGGAAAAACAATAAATAATCAAACTGATAAAGAAATAATATACAAAGATCTGTTTCACCTCTAGGAAGAATACATTCAAAAGGAGGACTGAATAGACCTGTTCAGCTATTCCAATCATGACTCTGAGGAAAATAAATTTTTCAGGAGTTGAATGTCACAAATAATCCAAGCATAGTTCTTATATTTAAATGTAACACCTGATTAGTAGCTATGTCTGTGTTTATAAACCATCAAAAGAGTCTAATTTGGAAACTTACCCCCCAAGGTCAGTAGGTTTATCCGTCTGAGTTGCTTTCGGCGAGCTCGATAGCTCAGTAACAGTATTTCCAGATTTTGCATTCGCAAGAAAACCATACTTAGCAATGTCATTGTACCTGGATTAAGACATACTTGCAAAATTGTAGATCTGGATGAAACAATATTAAATCGTATAGTATTCCAACATTCTGCAAATTGAGGACATAGTCTCCATCATGATGTCAAGTAAGAAGTCAAGGGATCCAAAAGCGTGGAAGGACTTAACTTCTTACATAGCTATGTACTTCTTCAAATCCTATTTGTGATTCTAAAGATTCCAAATGTGTGCTGTAGTTTGATCCCCAGGCTTGATGCCTTAGGGAATTTGAAAGCGATGCCTAGCTTCTTCTTCTACTTCTCTTCATTTTTCTTTTAATTTATACACTATCAGGCAAGATTTTAAAAAGTGGCCGCAACCGTTACGTAACAGTTTTGGTGGTTACCGCCACCAGTTACGGCCGCTTTTGCAGTGTGATTCAGATTCACTGTGTCAGCCGTAGCAGTCGTAACGGTGCTGTAACGGCCTGTTACGCACCATTACGTAACTATTCCAAACTGTTTCTTTCGAAAAAACACACAAAAAAAAGCTGAAAATGGGGGAAGAGGGATAGAGAGAAGACGGAAGATAAAGAGAGAAAATAGAGGAGCAAGAGATAGAGAGAGAGAAGAAGGAAGATGAAGAACATGTTATTGATTTGTTGAAACTGTAAGACCTATGCTATTCTATTTAACTGCTATCACTCAACTATTTTGTTTGTGTGTGTCTATCTATATATTGTTTGAAAATAATAATAATAATAATAAGTGTGGTCATTATCTATTTGGTTTGGTTAAAATATGTATATATATATATTTAGGCTCTTATTTATTCTCTTACTTTTGTCATTGTTTATTTTATATATAATAGTTAGTAATTGATTTTTTGTATAATATAAAGTTATTAATTATTAAAATAAAATGTAAAAAACTCAGTTTATAGTGATTTAAAAATATGAAATATATTGAATCATTCTTAAAAATTTACAAAAATTGATCAATATTTATTTTAAACCCAATAAATATGATCATGGAAAAAAAATATGCGTATCGGTAAGTTTTTTTCAAATTGTGCGAAAAATAAAAAAAAATTCACGGTTCCGGTTACCGCAACCATTACGCTAAGGCCTTTACACCTTGCAACCGCAACCGCAACTGCAACCGCGCCACCGCCACCGCCACCGCCACCATTACAGCGACCACAACCGCTTTTCAGAACCTTGCTATCAGGTCTTTCTGAACTTAAAATTAGACATTGTTAACCTTCTCCTACACTTAAAATACTATTTGACAAGCCTAAATCCTATGCTCCTCAGACCTCTTAACCTAATACCCAAAAAACTAAAAACTCAGCCTAGCTACTGTCCACATGTATGGTACACATTACCCAAACAGCCACAAAATTCCTACTTTATTCCCGATCTGCCTAATTCTAAATACCCAACTGCAGTCCCAAAAGTTCCTGAATTTCCAGTGTTCACTCCCTTCAAAACATAGCCAACTCTTCACATCCACAAAGCCTGCTATTGACATTAATTTCTAGATCTATGTGCTTTCTTTAACTCCCCTTCTCCCCCCCCCCCCCAACAACACACACACACAAAACAATTGGCAGAGAATTGTATTATTTGTTCTATAACCATACACCATTTTGGTAGCAATGCTTGTAGGACAGCATTCTTCGCACTTGTCTTCCATTACTTAATTCTCTTTTATGCATGTAAGGATAAAGCGGTTGATGTATGCAATGTTAGAAGTCACCAAGAAAGCATCTTGCACCAGATAATGTGTATGAGAAAAGTAGTTTAGTTGTCTTGATGAATGTAACCTAGCCTATAAATAAAATTCAACTACTTCGATTGTTGATCTAATGTGAATGGGTATGGTCGAGTAAAGAACAATTTGTGACAGGTTAGCTGGCAAAAAGAAAAATATTCAATTAGTGCCCAAGGCCATCATGCTCAAATAAACAAATCCATATGACATTGGAACCCCGTGGTAAAAACACCAACACAGATGCAGTAACCATCCCTTCTTGTCTTTGCTTTAGCGTAGACCTAAGTCACTAAACTACATGGAAATAAACTACATGAAGTAAATGTAACAACTACATGGAAATAAACTACATTAAGTAAATTTAACGACAAAGGTAAATCAAAATGAAAGAGGAATACCACATGCTGCTTATAATAAAGCTGAATATGTACAATGGATAAAACCATAATACCTGAAAGAATAATCAAATGAACTAATCAGAACCAGTCAAAGTGGACTTTATAGCTAAAACATAAATTCCTTCAGAGAAAAGAAAAACAGGTATTATACAGAAATGAGGAAACATTACCCAATAAAAGGAATCGGATAGAATACTTCAAGACGACTAGAAGAAAGTAAAACGCACAAGGAGAGGATATATAAAATATAGATATATTGACAAGTGCTCCATTTAAAGTTGATTACATGATTTCGTAATTAGTTTCCTTAGTAGAAAGTAATTGCCTATATGCGTGAAATCCATCATACAAATCAGCTACAGCCCGTAAAATGATTACATTTATTCAAATCCACATGTAACCTAAGGGGAACTTCCAAATCTCATAAATTACAATAATAATACTGGATATTAAGAATATTCCAATATAACGAGCCTTGTACGTTTATCTAACTAGTAAGATTTTCATAACACAGACGAAAATTTATCACATCCAATGCAAATTTTCCAGCAAAAATATAAGTTAAATGGCAGTCGGTAAAATTAGTACAAAACATTTTCTCATTTATAACAGTATAAAAACTACATAAGAGAGTCCATGGAAAGATATATGTCAAGTGTGTACTCACATAGACGAGTTGTAGGAGTCCAAGACGCAAGGAAGAATAAAGTTCTAAAATACCATCAAATGAGCATGGTTCTTGAGAAACAGTCTGTGGGCACTGATCAGGTAATATCCATTGTAGTGTTGGAATAATAACCGACTTTAGAACAAAGATACTGCAAGAGATAGAGATTAAGTAATGTAAAATATCAGATAGCGCTACAAATGGTTTGAAATTCACAATTCAAAAATCCAACAAAAGGATACAATGATACATAAAAAAAAAATTAATATTAACTCGTAGCACATAAATCTCAATAATATAAAGCAAAAGCTAACTATCACCGGTACTAACAAGAATACCAAACCAAGTCTTGTGTCCTAATCAGGTAAGGTTAGCTAAATGAATCTTCTTTTGCCATTTTACTTTGTCAAGGACCAAGGGCTACCCTTACTAACAAGAATAATGAATATAAATTTTTACCAACTAAATGACAGATATAAAAGAAATCTGTCAATGTGATGACAACAAAAGAAACAAGCCTATGCAAGGACTAAACGAAGTTGCTCTCTTGGCGTATAGGAGTAAAATTTGAGTAGGAAAAGCGATTTGTTTCCACTTGAATATATAACCAATTCTATTTGTAAGAATATCAGTGTATCCTAAATTCAGATAAAGTGTGTACATTACTTATAAAAGCAAAGGTAAGTATATAATATGGTAATACATGAAGTAGAACCTATTCTTGGTGATAATTTTGTGTATTACCTAATAAATTTGTATCTATACATATGGTAGTATATATTTTGTATATATTATGAGAGATTATGGGGGATTGTGTAAATCTTCTCTTTCTTTTTTAGTCTTAGGGTTAGGATTACTATATAATCAGATGTATTCTTGTATTACAAACACAATTACAAGTTATTCAAAAATCTTACACTATTAGCTATAAATTTTATGTTTAATACACATTTTTCAAGCTTCCCCAAAATTTCAATCCTTTATATTTTATTTGTGACCATCTCTTATATAATTTGGACTCTAAGATTCATTTTGTGGAGGGGATCATTGTGCCCATGGAAAATGCCAATTCTAGAGAGAAAGTGTTCTCAAATTGATGCCAATTGTGAAAGGAAGATGGAGAGCCAATAGATCATCTTCTAATTTATGAAAGGGTGACTAGAGAATTTTGGTCCCTCCTACTGGTGTTGTTTGGTCTATCTTAAGTGTTCCAGTATCAAGAAGACTTAGAACAAGTGGAAGGGTATCACAATGAGTTAAAGAAGGAAGAACAATTGCAAGAGGACGTCGCTGTGTGTTTTGAGAAATTGGCAGGCTTTTAGTCTCAAAGAACCAATTCACAGATTTAAGAGCATTTTTCGAGCATCCCTTTAAGTGAAGTGACATGTGGGGTATATCCTTCTCTTCGATCATTTTTTAATTTTCATATCGATTTTTGGTTTTTTGGCTGATGCAGGTTCAAAAAATTTTGTTTGCGTAAGGACCTATTTTGATGCCTTGCAGTAACAAATTGGTTTACTTATCAAAAATAAAATAAAGAGTTTTATGTCCATCTATCAGAAGTAATCTCAAAATAAGCCAACTGCAGTAGATTTTCTATTGTTGTTTGTTGCTTCACTCATTTTTTATGAATCTTTTGATCATTCAAGTCAATAAGGCTGAGAGATTTCGTAATATTTTGCATTAGCTTGATACTAGAAAAAGATTTAAGTTGTTGATGGTACTCTTCTTATATTTTAGAGAGTGCCAATTAGTTATGTAAAATCAATAATAGTTTTTCATGGGAATTTATGTGCATTTTTTGGGTCTTTTTGCACTAGTTATAGAAACAATTTGAGCTCAGGGGATTTTAATAAGCATGATTAAGTAATTTTATGTGGGTTTAGTTGACTTCAAGAGAAAAATATAAGAAAATTTTGAGACACAATAATTTCAATAAAAGTGGGTGCATTTGGTATCATTCAAAAATTTGCCTTCTGTTCTTGAAAACAAAAAATAAAAATAAACCGATGCCAAAAATGCATTTGATGGAACTGTTTTAGAAATATGTTTCCTAAATATATATATATATATATAGCCCAATTTCGAAAAACAATTTTAAATTGTGTTCGAAGTTCTAGAAAAAAAAAAAAACAAAATCATAACCAATTTTTGTGACAAAAACAAGAAAAGCAAAACCCATAAAAAATGAAAACAATACCAAAAGGGACAGAACCCTAGCTCTGTCCAGCAAAAACTTTTAAAGCCTAAAACTGCAGCATCACCCAATTAAGAAATCAAAAAAAAAACAAAACAAAATCATAACCAATTTTTGTGACAAAAACAAGAAAAGCAAAACCCATAAAAAATGAAAACAATACCAAAAGGGACAGAACCCTAGCTCTGTCCAGCAAAAACTTTTAAAGCCTAAAACTGCAGCATCACCCAATTAAGAAATCATGTTATAGAATTCAAATAAACTAGTATCAATTTTGATTACAAATAAACTACATAGAGAGAGAGAGAGAGAGAAAGAGAGAGAGTTACTTGAATAAAAACCAATAATAGTATAAATATGCAGATTCACAAATTAACAAACCAAACACATTTAAGCTAATTGAATTCTACTGAAAAGGTATCGTGAGCGTCCACAATTAACAAAAATTAAAACTTGCATACAAACAAAACACATTCTAGCACAAATTGGAATCCGAAACCCTCAAAAACAATGCAAATATATTCGTTTGGTCAAATCACACATACATATGCATATAAATACATACATATAACCATAGGGTGATCAGAGAGAGACGAAGGATGAGAGAGAAACCTTCCTAAGAAAATCAAGCCGTTTAAGATAAAACACTGCCCTGTTCGGATCGCAAGCTCTCTCGACCTTCAGTTGACGAAGATAAGACATGGAAAAATGTCAAAAATTGAGCGTGTTTCTGAAGCAATAACATATATATATTCACAGAGAGAGAGAGAGAGAGAGAGAGAGAACCTGAGGCAGTAGATGAGGACTCTGTGGAGAGAGAGAGCTTCTGTGAAACCATGGAGCCAGAGTAGTGATGCCTGCTTTAGTTTTGGTCTCCAAACTTCCATTAACTGCCCTCTACTTCCCATCTTGGAGAGAGAGAGAGAGAGAGAGAGACTTGGATCAACAAACCAACTAATTGAACTTTGGCTTCGTTTTTTATTTATTTATTTTTTTTCATCAGAACTTTGGCTACGGTTGGAAAGATGGGTCGGGTTAGGTTGGGTTTGAGACTATTTTAATCATAAAAAAATAAAATAAATTTTTTAATTTAATAAGATAAAATATTACATTTAACTTATAATTATTATATTTTTTTATTCTTAAAAAGTCAAAAAAATTAAAATATATACTTTTTAAATAAAACTTTTAAATCTCAAACTAAAATAATTAAAAAGTTAAAAAATCAACCCATATCCAATAAGCTTTTGGTAGCTTAGCTTTGGAAGAAACTAATATCCATAATCTTTTTATATATTTTTGGTAGCTTATTTGGCTGCCAAAGAAAAATGCTAATCAACCTCAAATATGATTTCCAGCAAATAAATACAGGGTAAATTACAAACACAAGAGATGCGGATTGTTCTCGTAATAAGAAAATTATAAATATTCCTTTATTAAAAAACTACTCAAAAACATAAATTTTTTAACCGCTTTTTTATATAATGATAAAATTATTTGAATTATTAATTAAAATAAATTTCTCATATCATTAAAAATTATTAATTAACATGATAATTTATTAATAAAATGAATAATTTGTTATGAAATTAAAATTTTCAAGGAAGGTAATATAATTTTCAAAATTACAAGAGATAAATCGTATATTGAACAAATTTCACTGGCATACTTGTAATTTATCAATAAATGATAAAAAAGCTAAAATTTTTAAAGTTTAATTTAAAAAATTTTACAAATATACACTGAACAGTTAATTCTCCTAATTAATTCATAAGATTTACATTTTATTATTTAATTTTAATTTTTGTCATTTAAATTAGATTTCAATGAACATTTTATTTAATAAAATTGGCAAATCATCAAGTTAATCCAACTGAATAACTAATTTTATATTAATCTTATACATTATTAATCCTCACATTCTTAATCTTTCTAATCAACCAAGGCCTTAATTTAAACATGAAAATGAGACAAATTTAAGTTAGGACCCAAATTGAAATACTTCTTGGACATATTTAACTAACAGGAGTAATAATGAGAGTATTAATAATCCATTACATTAGTGTAGGTTTGATTATCCAATTTGATCAGTGTAATAATTTTTTTTCTCTTTTTCCACATTTGTTTTATAATGGATATGAAAAATATATAATCTCAACTATATATTTATTTTGTATTATTTCTTATAAAATAAAAAATTTTAATTAATTTGATTAAATATAGTGTCTATTGAAATCTAATACAATGATAAAATTTACAACAAAATACAGGAATGTGAATCCTATGGATTGTTAGTAATTTTGCCCCAAATTATTAGGGTATGTTTGGTAACCATTTTATTTTCAGTTTACAGTTTATATTTACAAAAATTTTAAAAACTGTGCTAAAAACTCGTTTGGTAAAAAAATTGGTTTATAATTCGACTTCTCAGTTTATAAATTCCACCCAAAAAACGGAAACAAAAAAAACGTGTTTTCGCTGATTTATTAAACTGGCACTGTAGCGGAAGTTACTGTAGCGGAGCTACAGTAACTTAATTGTTGGCAACTTGACCCTGGTTCAAATCTCCGCGGCACCCGAATTGAATTTATTTTGTCCCATCGTTAAACTAAAAGTTGTATCTCATCTTCCTCCACTTCATTCATGTTGACTTGAACTTCACAGATTAGGTTAGTCTCTCTTCTCTCTTCTCTCTTCTCTCTGTCTCCCCTCTCTTCTCTGTGTTCACCAACCTTGCTCTTTGTGTTCACCGAGCTTTGATTTTTTTTTTCTTTTCTAAAACATTATGTTGCAAACATGCAGATCTTTGTAGATCTGTCAACAAATTGATCTCAGGTCTCTTTCTTCTCTCTCTCTTGCTATGGTTTGTAGATTAATAGATCTGTCATGAAATCGATTAATGATGAGACAAAGGTTATGTTTGTTTGTTGACAGATCGATTTCATGTGCACTTAGGTCTCTTTCTTCTCTCTCTCTTCGATGGCAGCTTCGATTTCATGGCAGCTTTGGGATTTCATGGCAGTTGAGATCAATTTGATAGCAGCTTCGATGGCAACAAATTGATCTCAGATTTTTGTAGAGCTACCATGGTGGGTTTTTTTTTTTTTTCTGAAACGACAAATCTGTTTTGCAAATCTTTTGCAAAATTTCTGAACCACATCGACCTCACTCTCAGGTCAGTCTCTCTTTCTCTGTTATGCAAAATTTTGGAACCAGAAATCTATTCTGCCATGGTTGGTTGTAGATCTGTGCTACATTTTGTAGATCTGTACTATAATTTGTTCTGCAGTTTTTTTTCCAAACCAGAAATCTGTTCTGAAGAAGAAATCTGTTGGGCCTCTTGTAACTGGTCTTCACTGTAATGAAATCTAGAGAACAAAGTTAATCAAGTTAAAAACTTGGGCATGCTTTCATAGATGTATCTATTTGGATCTCTTTAGTTAAAAACAGAGTATGGAAGTTTATATTTGGATCCCTTTAGGCTATATCAATTTTTACGTTGCTTTATTTGTAGAAAGTGACCTTTTAATTGTCTGCTTAGGTCCTTTCAAACATGTCTTGAGTTTTGATATATATTTCTTCTTCCTTTTTTTTTTATTAAAAAAAAAAGAAAAACACAAAAAGAAAACAAACAAACTTAATGAAGAGCATACATCCACAACTTTTCTTTTAATTATAAAAAGGGAAAACCTAATCTCACACATTGAGGGGAGTGATCTTGGGTGTCATCTTCCTTTAATAGAGCTTTAGCTCACTTTAGTATATCCTATATTCAAAAACATTATAACATATTATGATGTAACCACTAATGTTCACAACCCTCTATGTAAAATTCAGTTGGTTTTAGCTTCAATTGGAACATGAAATCAATTGTCCTAGAGCAAAATCAAACACTTTTAACAGAATGCTAGTATGCTACTGCTAGAAAATTTGACTGCTAGTACACTTTTAACAGAATGCTAGCATACTTTGTATAGATTTCGAAGATTTGACTGGTCTGTACTATTTTTTGGTGGGCAAAAAAAAAAAAAGAACTCTGAAAAATGAAGGAAATGGGCGAGTGAGATTCTTTTCTCTGGTGAGTTACAATGTTCAGTGTAAATATAACATGATATGTGTTTGGATTGGTTTTCCTCTTCAGTTTCTGGTTTTTTTCTCTTTCATGTGTCGGTTTTATGCTTTTTTTAGGGTCCAAGTTCAGATTTTCATGTTTGTATTGATGGGTTTTGCTTGAAACTGAATTGGGGTTTGAGGAGATTTCGAATATTTGACTGGTTCTGTACTATTTTTTTGGTGGGCAAAAAAAAAAAATACTCTGAAAAATGAAAGAAATGGGAGGGTGAGATATTTTTGTCTGGTGAGTTACAATGTTCATTGTATATATATATGACATGATATGTTCGCATATATGTATGTGTTTGGATTGGTTTTTTTCTTCAATTTCTGGTTTTTTCTCGGTATTATGTGGTTTTGAGGGTCCAAGTTCTGATTTTTCATATTTTTGTTGATGGGTTTTGCTTGAAACTGTATTGGGTTTTGAGAGTGTCACGACCCAAACCCGGCCCTATGGGTTTAGCACCGTAACCGGCCAGTAACCCGAGATTACCGAAGGCCTGCTTAACAGTAATACAGTAAAACAGAGTACAGGGCCTGGCGGAAGCCAATGCAGTAATAAAATAATGTCCAATGAGCTGTGATAGTCTGTATGCCAAAAAGATTTTCATACATATTTACAAAACAGTACATATACATACGTGTCATTCAGTGAAACAGGGACTTAATCCCCACTCAACAGTACAGTAAACATTCAGTGTATACAATCCATTCGGTTATTACAAAGCAGTGAGACAGTGCAAAAAGGGAAAAATACTAAAACACCCCTAAGCCTTAACATGATAGGCTCGAAACCTCGCAGTGAGGCACATTGGTTGGCTTGACAAAACTGGAGTTTACTCCGACGCTTCTAGCTTTGATCCGGTGCCTGTACACCTACATATATATATGAGCAGTGAGCTAAAGCCCAGTGAATAACACAATGCGTAAAGAGGTTTAGAATGAATGTCCTTACAGTAATGAAAACAGTTCAATTCAATCAGTATATCAGTTGTTCAGTACAGTAAGCAGTCATATGTGGTACATCCATTAGCATATCAGTAACAGTAGGTCTTAAAAAACCGAACAGTAATGATGGCCATCAATCAGTGAACAGTAGTGGTTCCACGAGGGAACCGACAGAGATCTCTGTAACAGTAACAGTAACAGTAACAGTAAACAGTAGGTGCTAAGGATGCCACAGTACAGTTCAGAAATAAAGGACATACATTCATTCAGTAACAATATCAGTTCAGTAAATAGTTCAGTATTCGGAAGATAAACATTTTGAACATATCTTTACACAATTGTTACTCACAGAGTTCTGAGCTACAGTGAACTAGAGCGTCTCCCCGGAATGCCAACCCTAAACAGTTAACAGATTGAACACACTCTAAGTTTCACAGTTGGGAAAGATGAACATTAACTCCCTATTATACCTCGGTGTGTTCTACATCTATATCCTCATTAAGATGTCTAAAACTAGGCCTAGGAATGCCTGGGATGGAATGAGGATGCAAGGATGTATTCAGAAAACATTTGCAGAATTTTCAGTGAAACAGAGTCCCGCTCGAGCGCAGGTTTCCCCGCTCGAGCGTACATTTCTCTGCTCGAGCGGACTGATGAACAGTGCAAAGTACTGGATGCTCGATTTCTCCGCTCGAGCGCTACTTCTTCCGCTCGAGCGGACTGTAAAACAGGTCAAAGTACTGGGAGCTCGATTTCTCCGCTCGAGCGCTACTTTCCCCGCTCGAGCGGGAGGCAAAAATTTGGAAAATCCAGGTTTGTGTTCTAAGTCCAAAACTCAAATTTGATGCTCCCAATTCGATCCTCTTGGGCCCATTTCCTGGAAAACTCTTTTAAACACATAGAATAACATGTTTCAAAACTCAATTTAAGAAATCAAAGCCCAAGGGTGTTTAATCAAACTCATTTCCAAACCAATTTCCCATGAACAAGCATGAACATGCAACATGCATGAATTCAAACCATTTCAAGACTTCAAAACATGCTCTAATGAGCCAATTGTTTCACAACAAGATGAAATCATGGCCTACACTCAAAACATGGACATGCATGTGACAATTTGCCATGAACTCAACTCAAAATCCAACAATACTTACATGCATGCATGAATTATGCTCTATTTCAGCATGCTAGAACTAATTCATGGCTCAACTCTACAATGAAGCATGAATCATGCAAGAATTAGCTTAAACACAACATTAAGAAGGTAAAATCCTTACCTAAGTCTTGTGATTCAAGTGTAGAAGCTTAGATATGAAATTCTATACTTCAATCCTCTAAATTTCCACATACAATCAAGCAAAATGTGATGAAAATCAACTCTCTCCCTTCTCTCTCTCTCTAGGGACGGTGGAGCTCTCAATTTTGGCTGAGGAAATGTTTGTTTGATCATGTGTACAAGGCTCCAACAAGTTCAAGCTAGTGGGCCACTGAGTGGCAAAATAGTAATTAAGGCAACTCTTGTAATTGGTTCATTTTAATCTAATTTAATCATACCAAATCACATTTTGATCAAGTACACCATAAAATTATATATATTCTAATGGTTCCAAATCATCAATCAATTTACGGTTCGGCCGCCGATAAGGCCTTCAATTAGCAGTTTAAACATAAAACATGAACAGATAAATATTCAATCAAACAGATAGAATATGCAATACAATAAATATACTCAATCAATTCAGGTTCAATTTCAGTCAGTCAGTTCAGTATTTTATTCAGTCCAGTTATCAGTCATTATCAAACTCAGTTAACAGTAATCAGTGGTTATCGGTAAGCAGTGATGAAGGTTGTTACAGAGAGATTTTGAATGTTTGACTGGTTTTGTACTATTTTTTTGGGGCCAAAAAAAAAACTCTGAAAAATGATGGAAATTGGAGAGTCAGATCTTCTAGTTACTAGTTAAGAGCTTTAAATGCATTGTCTGATGAATTAAATGTTCATTGTATATATGTAGATGATATGTTTGCACATATGTATGTGCTTGGATTGGTTATCCTCTTCAATTTCTGGTTTTTTTCTCTTTCATGTGTCAGTATTATGTGGTTTTGAGGGTCCAATTTCATATTTTCATATTTTTATTGATGGGTTTTGCTTGAAACTGAATTGGGTTTTGGGAGATTTCAAAATCTTCGAATGCTAGTACACTTTTAACAGAATGCTAGTAATCTATACAAAGTATACAATATTTACCCCCCTACTTTAAAAAGATGACTGCTATACCAACCCACAGGATATTTAAACTGTTGTTTGTTCTTCAATGTCTCTTCATTTTATTTGACTTATATTTTTTTGAAATTTGTTTATCTATGAATAAATATAAATATTTAGGCAATGGCAACAACAATACACTATGATCTCCCCATTGATGATGATGATGTTGTTGAAGTTGGTAGAGGAAATAGTGGTCCATGGCCTCAAGCAAATGAAGCTCTTTTCATTACCCTCATGGATGAGGAGGTGAAAACCAAGAATAGTAAAATAACTAGAACATTCACTAAACAAGCTTGGAACAGGTTGAGAGATCAAATGAACGCAAAAACCCAATACCAGCATAACGCACACCAACTTCGGAACAAATACAATCAGCTGCGTATTATGTTCAACAAATTTACATCATTACTGAAGCATACTGGTGTTGGTTGGGATAGCCAGCGACTTACTATCACTGCACCGGATGACGTTTGGGAAGCCCTTTACAAAGTTTAATTAACTTTTTGCATTTTCTTTGCTACATTTAATTGGAGAATTCTTCATGTTAACCTGAAATTCATTGGTTTGTAGGTTAATACCCATGCAAAGAGGTTTAGGCAGAAAGGGATGGTTTACTACCATGAGTTGTCTCGTATCTTAGGAGACACATCCGCAACTGGTAAACTAGTTTTCCCTTCCACCAAATCACCTTCTGAAAGTAGTGCCAGTTCTGATCCTGAATTTAAGGTAAAGAATGAGGAGTTAGATGCATTGCAAATTGATAGTGATAATGACAATGGAGATGGCCAAGGCAAGGGCAAGGGCAAGGGCAAGGGCAAAATGGGAGGTAAAAAGAGTAAGAAGAGGAGCTCTTTTCAAGCTAATATTTCTGAAGCACTCAAAGAAATGAGTGAAAATAACAGGAGGAAGGTGGACCTAATGGAAAAGCGCTTCACAAGTGCTTCAGTTACTAATGTTGGCGATGACAGTGGTTCAATTGAAGGTGGCTCTACTCCATCACGTTCATTACTGAAAGAGTGTATGGCACTATTGCATGGTATGGAGGAAATTCCTGCTCCTGCTTACACTAAAGCTGTGAACAAGCTTGCATCGGATCCCATAATAAGGGAGGTATTTGTTGATATGCCTGCTAGTAGGATAAGGGATTGGGTCCTCAATCTTTGAAAGTTATTATGAGAGAGTGCTGCAGATTTAGTGTGGTATGTGTTGTGTTGTTTAATTTATTACTAATGTTGGATAATATTTAGTAGTTTATTGTGGAAACAGACTTATTATGGAAGTTTATATTTGGTACTGTATTTTATATTTGGTGCTGTAACAAATTTGGTAGTGTATTGTTGGATAATATTTGGTGCTGTAACAGACTTATTCTACTTTTTATTTTAACAGACTTAGTGTATTCTGTGAACAAACTTGTATTGTTGGATAATATTTGGTGCTGTAACAGACGTATTGTACTTTTTATTTTATTTTATTTGTTTCAGAATAATTTATTATGGAAACAGAGTTAGGTGTATCCAACCTACATTTAATATTGTACTGCAAAGAGATGGGTAGATGGATAGATATAAAATTGAAGGTGGTATGCAGGCTTCCCATTATTGCAAAGCTTCCCATTACTAATCAGTGTTACTATTGTACTAGTATGCAGGCTCTTTTTATTATGGGAGTTTATGGTTAGTTGAAATATTGAATGATCTTCTCCTATATAATGTTTGTTAGTAGTATGCTCTTTTTACTGCATTGTCAACATTGCATGGGAAGTATTGTCAACATTGTTTTATATCACTGTATTATCAACACTGCATTGCAAGGTATGTATGATCTTCTTCTATACAAAATTCTTATGTCACTGCATTGTCAACATTGTTTTTTCCATTACCTGTTTGATGAAATGTGTCAATGTGTCTGGATTATTGATACTGTTCTGTTCTAGTCAATGTGTCTGGATTTCCCCAAATTTTGAAGTCATATGAAACATCACTAGATGTGGGTTTGTGGCATAGACTGGTTGAATATGGATAAAAGGAAAATATTTGGAAATATAGAAGGAAAGAGTATGTTGAAAATTTAAAAGAAGGAACCACGAGATTAAAAAAAAGATAAATGAAAGAAAGTTAAAATGATTGAATTGAAACAAAATCAGTCTTACTCACGTGCATGCATTCACTAAGCACTGTGGATACATTATTGTTTGTCTACCTATATCCAGTTTATTATGTTGTTTATGCAATTGACACGAATATAACTTATGAATTGTATGCATTGAACGTGATGTGGATGCTGAGTTATGCATACTTGGCATACTGTTGGATTGTCAAATGATGTGTTGTTAGCATTGCTGCTATGTGGTTATTTTCTTCGTGTGCACTACACCATGTATAGTATGGCACTACACTTTGGTGTTTCCAGAGTACTAGGCATAAGCTCACACCCTAATAGGCATTGCCAAAATAGTCAAAGCTGGGCTGAGTGTAGAGTTTGAGATGAATGACAAAAGTGCATTAGAGCAGAGAATTACCATTTTTTTTTTTGAGATGTCACTTTTTAAGCTGTAAAGTTTATTTTTGAGATTATAGTACTATTTGGTATGGTGTAGATTTTAATGTACCTCATGGGCTTAAGTCCATAACTTGAACAAAAATACCCTCATCTCTAATCAAGACCTCCAATGTACTAGACCGATAAAACTACTTGGGCCTATACCTAAAAAACAATCAATTGACTTTGTAGCATATGTCACCACTCCCATATTTATTCTTTGACTTGGGCACTATTGGCAAGAGGAACAAAAAAATGACCAACAAAAAGACACCAAAAATTATTTTAATTATTTGCGTAATTGACATGAAATTATTTTAATTATTTTAAAGCGACATGAAATTAAAGTATATGGAGCCAACATTTGAATTGGACCAAACAAAATGGTTACCAAACTGAAAAAATTCAATGAAAGAAAAAATTATTGTGTGAGCATTATTTCATGTATTTTCATTATCACTAATACTTTTGTTTTTAAGGGGTCAACACAATATCACAGTGATATATATGGAGCCGATGCATGCTCTTGATTTGAGTTTTGACTCAAACAGTGATGATGAAAATATACAATTTCTGGTGTGTGTAACACTACATGAGTATTGTAATACTTACCTTCAACCTAGACCACGCCGAACGTCCATATTATAAGGACATGACTACGTATTAGAAATATTGAATGACCATGAAAGAAGGTTCAAGGAAAATTTTATAATGGAACCAGATGTATTTATTAATTTGTGTGAGGCACTTAAGGTATATGGTAAACTGGAACACTCACGTTATCTGACTGTCCAAGAGCAAATTTTTATATTTTTGCTAACAATTGGTCACAACGAACGAAATCGTGTTGTCTAAGAGCGATTTCAACATTCTGGCCAGACCATCTCCAAATACTTCAATCGAGTTTTGAAGGTAGTGTGTAGGCTTGGTAAACAAGTTATAAGGCCTCCAGATTTTAATGAGGTGCCTGCAGAAATTCGACATAATCCACGCTTCTATCATTTTTTTAAGGTAATCACTAACAGAATATTTGAAATATAAATTTTAGTAAAATATCCTGCATTATTAAAGTCATTTGTCAAATAGGATTGTGTTGGAGCAATTGATGGTATCCACATATCTGCAAGGGTGCCAGTATCAGAGCAAATACCATATCGGGATGAGTATACCGTTACAACGCAAAATGTAATGTGTGTTTGCTCATTTGATATGCAATTTACGTATGTATTGGCCGGTTGGGAGGGCACTGCAAATGATTCAAGAGTGTTCATTGAAACCGTACATGATCCAACAAATTTATTTCCAATGCCACCAACAGGTACGTATTATATGGCATTTTGTTAATTTATAATAAATATTCTTTTATCAACTCATAATAATAGATACATACATGTTGAACAGATAAATACTATGTTGTCGACTCGGGTTATACAAATATGCCTGGCTTTTTATCGCCATATCGTAGTGAGAGGTACCATCTAAATGAGTTTTGTAATCAATGTCGACAACCAAGAAACAAGAAGCAAATGTTCAATTACCGACACTCCTCACTGCACAATGTGATTAAGAGATGCTTCGGTGTCTTGAAGGCTCGTTTTCCAATTTTGAGAGACATGCCTCCATATTCAACTAAGACGCAGAGATACATCCCCATTGCATGTTGTACAATATACAACTGGATAAGGATACATTCTCAAAGTGACACATTGTTCGCTGAATGGGCCAATCCAGATCGTATCATTGAAGATGATGGGCCTAGTGGAGGTGGTAGTAGCAGCTCGACATATGCAGGAAGTAGTTCTCAGCAACCAATTGACTTAGACATTAGTCAACCTCAATTACGTCACATGTCTGATGTAAGGAATCAAATTGCTGGTCAAATTTGGGAATTTGTCAGAAACAATTGAAATATTATTTATGCGTATAATAGATTGTGGAAGATATTTTTTTATAGTTTGTGGAAGAATTGAGATGTTATTATTATGGTTTGTTAGTTGTTATGAACATTATGATTTATTATGGTTATTAAATTTATCTACGGTTGGTATTGTATCAATATGATTATTATGGATAATGTGTATGATCTCATTGTAAAAAAAAAAAATTTAAAAAAATTAAAAAAATTAAAAAAAAATTAGGCCTTAACAAACATGTTTTTTAGTTTATATTTTCAAAAAATTTCAAACATTTTGTCCAAGCCAAACAGGTTTATTATTTATATTTTTCTAAAAATAAATAAAAATCAGTTTATAAAATTTTTGTAAACATAAATAAAAAATGTAAACGTTACCAAACACTACCTTAGTAATTTTTCCTAATTATTACGTGTACTAAAAAAAAAAAAGACTTTATTTATTACGTGGCATAGTAGGAAGCGTGGAGTTCCCGCATTTTTTAAGCAACTGACGATGACCCGTTTGGCCGCCATTCCTGCCCAGTGAGTGATCAACTTCCCAATTCCAATTTAGAGAGAGAGAAAAGAGATGGCACAGCAGATCAAAGAGCCGTGTAAGAAATATGCGTGTGACATTCAAGCTTGTCTCTCCAAGAACAACTTCGACTCTCGAAAGTACGTTTCTTCGTCTTATTTTCCCCAAAATATTTTGAGAAATCGCTGTAAAAAAGAAGAAATTTGAACTTCTTCATTTGTCTTGGTTTATATGTGTGTGTGTGTGTGTTTTAATTTTCACTGGTCGGTTGATTAAATTTGATGATTTAAATGATTAGGGTTTACAGTTTATAATGTTTTAGATGATTTGGTAATTTGATTTCATAGATTTGCGACGACGCTTGATTATTTATTTATTTATTGTGTCTGTTTTGTATTGCTAATCCTCTTTTCTCCATGATATACCTATTTTAGGTTATTAAATACGCTATGAAATCTGAGCCAAAAAGAGAGTACATGATTTAATATAAAATCCTGTTCATGTGCAGCTTCTAACTGGATTTTGTTCCAAAGTTGAATTGTGTATCTATTCTTCTTTGTTCTTATGATTCTTTTCAATCACTTTTTTTTTTCCCTCTAATAATTCTACTACCAAATATTTCATTTGAGAGAAGCATCTCACCATATCATGGTGAACTCGTGCTATTCCATTGATAAGAGTGATAGTTAGTGTTGTGATGAAGTGGTTGTTTCTCACCTGACACAATAGTACAAGCTCATAATTCACCTCATGTGGTCAACTAAAGAGAGGTGTGCATGCAAGGTTCTGAAAAGCGGTTGCGGTCGTCGTAACGGTGGCGGTGATGCGGTTGCGGTTGCGGATGCGGTTGTGGTTGCGGTTGCGGGGTGTAAAGGCCGTAGTGTAACGGTTGCGGTAATCGGAACCGTGAATTTTTTTATTTTTCGCACAATTTGAAAAAAACTTACCGATACATTTATTTTTTTTCTATGACCATATTTATTGGGTTAAAAATAAATATTGATCAATTTTTGTAAATTTTTAAGTATGATTTAATATATTTCATATTTTTAAATCACTATAAACTGAGTTTTTTACATTTTATTTTAATAATTAATGACTTTATATTATACAAAAAATCAATCACTAACTATTATATATAAGATAAACAATAACAAAAGTAAGAGAATAAATAAGAGCGTAAATATATATATATATATACATATTTTAACCAAGCCAAATAGATAATAACCACACTTATTATTATTATTTTCAAATAATATATAGATAGACACACAAACAAAATGGTTAGTGATAGCAACTGAATAGAATAACATGGGTCTTACAGTTTCAACAAATCAATAACATGTTCTTCATCTTCCCTCTTCTCTTTCGTTATCTCTTGCTCCTCCATTTTGTCTCTTTATCTTCCCTCTTCTCTCTATCCCTATTCCCTCATTTTCAGCTTTTTTTTGTGTGTTTTTAAAAAAAAAACAGTTTGGAACCGTTACGTAACGGTGCATAACAGGCCGTTACGGCTGTTACAGCACTCTTACGACCGCTACGGCAACCGCTATGGCCGACACACCTGTGAATCTCAATCACACTGCAAAAGCGGCCGTAACGGGTGGCGGTAACCGCCAAAACCGTTATGTAACGGCGTTACGTAACGGTTGCGGCCGCTTTTTAAAACCTTGTGTGCATGCCATATCACATTCTCAATGTGCTTTGATCCCATAGGGTGTCTCGTGAGGTGACGCTTGTATTAACGAGGTCATCATCGTGTGTTTCTTCTCTATTAAGAGTTGGCTTGCGTTGTATGCCTTAGCATCAAGTGAAGCCAATTGGGGACAATCTCTAGGAAGCCCCAGCACACTTACATATCAATCACTATGTTGCTTGTCCTCCACCCAAGCATGCCTACCTCCACTTGCAATACATGCACTCAAGCCTCCCTTGGATTGGTGTCATGGTATTGGCCTTGAATGGGTAATCCCTAACATTCTCCTCCACTCAAACCATCAACATCCTCGTTAAGGTAGTAGCACAAAGCTAATGTTGCATTGCATATACCCCGGCTCCAAAGAATCAAACACCTCTGTGTGGTGGGTAGCCTACCTCCAACATCCAATGTCTTTCATCTGGCCAAGCATATCCTTTTTTTGTTTTTGTTTTGCTCATTCGACAATTGCAGCCCTCATAACTGAAAAGCTCCTTTGAGCAACTTGGATATCCAATGTCTCTCACCTGGCCAAGAATATCCTTTTGGTTGTTCTGTTCATTCAACAATTGCAGCCCTCATAACTCAAAAGTTCCTTTTGAGCAACTTAGATAATAGCCCGTCTCTGATAATTGCCCAATCTCAAATGCCCTTTGCCATTGCTCCTCTGAGCTTGCTGATAATACATCCCACATCTCAAATGGCCTTTGCCAATGCTCCTCTGAGCAAACGCAAGCTATTATGAGCAATTCATCTCAATTGTCCTCCACCAAGGCTCAACTCTCTTCAACTGCACTCACTGATGGTAGTGAAGTGGCGCTCTTGCCATGCTCTTTGGGCAAAAGTCTTCAAATTGTCTACAAGTGGATCGTCGCATTGTGACTGTTGGCCAAGCAATTCTCCATTCAAGCGCACTACTCTTGCGTCGCACACTTAGTTCTCCAAAGGCATCCTAACTCGCCCACACAAGCCTAGTTAAGAGCAATGTCTAGGAATTGTGATCATTGAGTGCTTGAGCGGCCCCACAAACCCTCATACACGATCAACAAGATTTTGTGAGTTGGTGACTAGAGTTGAGATTTGTCAAACTATCTCATCCCATTTCCCTTGGAGGGACTTGCACCTTGTCATGTCTAAGAGAGAAGTCCACATAAAGGCAGTCTAATGACATGACAAAGACACATGGCATTATTCATACTTTCTCCATACCCAAGAAGCACGTTTGGCTACCGTCGCAATAACTATGGCCTTTGAAAATTCTGATGCTACAACTAATAGTGATTGTTACCTCTTGGTTGTTGAGCCAAGTAAAGGAAGGTTTTTGTTCATTTGTCTTCTATTGGACAAATGACCATGTTAGTTGGCCACCCTTCTATAAATAGAAGATCTCTATCTTTGTCTCCGGACTTTGTGAATGTCGGACATCTCCTCCTGTAGGCTAGTTTTTTTCATCCCTCATTGCAAGACCGCATCTGCTGTTACCTAGTTGGCCTAACTCATCTCCAATGGTCTTTCCTCGTCTTAGTCCTTACATCTATAATCAGCTTGCCCACCCCAACAGTCCACAAATGATGAAAAGCAAGAGTTTTTGTTAATATATCATATAATTGACATATGTAGTGATCACCTTAGACAACCACAGGTGCCATCACACCACCCTTTCTGCCACCACTACCACAGCTGCCACTTCCTTTCCTGGCACCATGCTCCACTACTCCCGCCAATCCACCCTTTCCCACTATTCTCACCACTGCATCCATTTTGTTGTCACCATCAAACCCGTTCTCTGGTTTTCTAGTGTCTCTCTCCTTACACTGTCAGTAATCACCATTAACCATGGCGGCCTGAGCTCCTCTCTCCTCTCTCTCTCTCTCTCTCTCTCTCTCCCCAACACCATTTGCTCTGTGGCTCCTCCTAACAACTCATCATTGAACAAGGCCAATGACAATGAGGATTTCAATTTTCTTGAGGAGAATGGTGTAGTTAGGTACTTAGGTATATGGTATGATTGAGATGGTGGTTACGATGGTGGTTGTGATTTGGAGTAGTTAAGGTGAAGTTGGGATTGACATCAAGTTAAAAGGGTGAATAAGATGATGGCATGTATGTTGCAAAAATAATTTATGTTGGTGCCTTTAAACAGAGATGGACGGATGGCTTGAACTAGGACCAATTTAAAGGACCACGGTTTAAATTGGAGAGATTAAAAACTCAAGGTTTTAGTTATTACTGGGGTAAAACCATGTTTTTTTGTGTGTGGTAATTTGCCATGTTATTTTCTTCTATTCGCTAGACATGATATCATGGCTATGGGTTTTTCTTGATATCTGACATATATACTAAACAGCTACCCCATAATTGATGATAATATGTAGAACCTATGTTCTGAAATGTGGGAATGTTGTGAGGTCAGTTTGTTCGCCATTGATTGATCTGTTTCTCACTATTTATATGGTCCAGGGTTTCACTATGTTCTACTTTGTCTGCAGTAAGCAGTGAGCTCAACTCTGTTTAGTTGTTAATAGTTTGTTCTTTACCCGAGTGATTAATCTCACTATTTATTGTAATTTTATTGAACTTAATGATTCGTTATCTTCTGTGTTTTGGTTTTAAGTTAGTCTTCAAATTGTGTAGGTGCCTTAAAGTCATTGAATTGCTTCAGTCTTGCTGTGAGAAATGTAGTTACAAGTCAACACATTGTGCTTCTGTATCTGGCCTTCTAAATCAAAAGCCCAAGTAAGAGTCAAAACTCTAACCATATTTTGCCTGAAGATGGACTGGTATGGTTCTGTCCTTTTTGTTTTCTGGTTTTCTTTTGGAGTACTGAGAAGCTAACCCCAAGAGAGAAAGAGCGAGAAAATGGTTGTTATCAGAAGTGAATTTTCCAAGTTATCAGAATTTTATCATGGTGGTGGTAAGAAGTTCGGTCTGCCTCCACCATATGTTGTAATAAGACACTAGAACAGGGGAGAAAATCAGGTGTACCTTTCAAAGGATCTTTTTATAGAAATACAAATGAAAGAAAATATTATGACTTTATGATAACACATATATATTAGATTCCGTTTGATTTTTTCTTGTTAGCTGCTGGAAGCTTTTGAGAGACACTGAAGGTCATAAAATGTAATTATGAAAGTTTTGCCTCTATTGGGGGTGCTTCAATTTACTCTGCAAAAATACTTCATTGCAGGGTACCTCTATTTACACACCACCTTTCATCTCAAGGTACACCACTACTCAATGCATACCTTTAATAATTTGATAAATAAGAAATTTGATCAATACACACCACAATCTTCCATCTTTACCCTTATTCACACACCTCATCCACAATCTTTCATCTTTGCCCTTACTCACACACCCTATCCATAATCTTTAATCTTCCATATTCTACACCTCCACTTCAAAAACACACACAATGTCCCCCGCTATTCTCTGTTTCATTATCATCTCGGAGATTTAGGAACCAGTCTAAACCAATCTCCATTCGTGTTAAAGACGACTTTACTCCATTCTCCTCTGGTTCACGACCCCCTCCATGGATGCACAGTTTTGGAAAAACCAAAAAAAAAAAAAAATTATTATAAGTGTTCGGAAATGCAGAGTCGAACTAAGTTCAAAAGTTCGACTGTTGAAAACCGAACAAATGCTATAATTTCAGAACTTATTAACCGAACATGTGGACTATGTTCGAGACTAAAAAATCGAACAATTAGAACTTGTTCGGTTGTAGATAGCCGAACATGAGTACATTGTTCAAATCTGGGTATCCGAACGAACAAAAACAGGTTTACCACTTAGCAAGTACATGAAAACGAAAAAAAATAAAATGAAAAACTAACATTTTCTTTGCTCCATTATTCCAAACCAATATTGTCAGATGCATCCATCATTCAGTCCAATTAAAATCTTCAACAATACGTATATCTTTTTATTGTTTCTTTAAGGGTTTTTGGTTTTTGTTTTTGGGTTCTTGAGAAAGAAGATACGTAAGTAACGTTTCAGAAGAGAGGTGTGTATTGTATTTATTATTGTCCTTTATGGTAATTTTACATGAGGTATATATCATAGCCCTGTCTTTTGTGGTCATTTTATATTAGGTTAATATTGTAATAAAAAATAAACTAATTAATGGTGTGTCTTGATATGAAAGGTGGTGTGTAAATAGAGGCACCCTTCATTACATCCCTCATTTTTTTTCATTTTTTATTACAATTTTATCCCTATTTAAAATTACCAAAAACTACCCAAAGCCTAAAACCTTAATTCTCTCTCCATGCATCACTTCTGCTCCACCCCCACCCCCCCCCCCCCCCTTCCCCGCCCTCCACTGGTCCACCACCACTGCTCTCTCTCACCGCCACGACCCCCTTGCGCCCCTTCTCTTATTCTTCTTCTCTAAACTCTAGATCTATTTATCTCTGTCTCTCATAGCAGTATGAAGAGGTTGGGTCGCAGTGGCAGAGGTCAAGGGGGTAAGAATACATTTGGGATTATAGAAGGATGTAATGAGATAAAATGATAATTTTAAATTTGGAAGGATAATGTAATTAAAAAAATTAGTGTTAGGAGACGAGAGTAGTGTAAATTGAAGATCCCCTCTATTTGTCTGTATAATTTGTTTATTTTATGGAACATCTTTGAAAATATCACCATATTGTTCTTTTAATACAATTGATGATTCACATCGGCAGTGAATTCTTTTGCACTTGGGCCCGATGATTTACATCTTTCTGAGTTAAAATGAATTGGAAACCACGTACATTTTGAACTTTTTATGATTGACCTTAAATTCAGATGTTCATTGACAACAGCATAATTATTTTGCCTAATTCCGCACATATGATATGTTATGCTAATAAGCAATTTGCAATTTGCAATTCTTGTTTACTTAGAAGTTGAATATACCGTACATCTCTAGTAAAATCATGGTAGAGACTTCATTTTCAGTTAAAACTTTATTTTGCATTGTGAAAAGGATGGCAAATTAATGATGTCCTCAGTTGTCTCTGATAATTCTCTGCAAAAATGAAGGGGGGAAAAATTCATTTTACATTTTACCAACAGGCCCAATATTACATTTGTAATTTCTGTATCTTGTATTTGAAGGGAAGGGGTCCAAAAAGGGAAAAGCAAAAACAAATTAAAAACCTCTCCCCTTTCTTCTTCTCCTACTGTATCCCACAATGAACACATAGGTTGGATCGAATGCTTATAACATACAAGTTGACATACCAAGAGATCCCCTCCCAAAAGAAGCTTATGAGTTTGAGGGAAGAGTGAGAATGTGTTACGGCAATCTCAATGAGTCCTGATGCTTGAGAGGAATGCCTTCCTGTTCATAGCCATCCTCCTCATCCATGTGCTTGGGAAGTCGCATGGATGAAGATGTGCACAAACCTGCATACGATTTGATAATGGTATCATCCAGTGTACAGGAAATCATAGAAAATTTTAGTCGCAAAATATAATTGAAAACTGGTGACACCAGTCTCTCAGGCACCCATTGGTCTTCCGGTAAGTGTCAACATAACAAAATTATATAAAGAATATAAAAGATAAGGTAAACAATCCTTACCATTACCATCAACCACGTCCTTTGTTTTGTGAAGAAGAAAGGTCCCTGACAGGATTGTCACAAACCCACACATTTCCGTCACAATCTGGGCTGGATTCTGCCTATCCCAATCCTATATACACAACACAATCAATCTTTATATCATGTGCAACACTATCAAAATGCGGATTACCAACTTTGACCTCGACATAAATCAAATGGAAAATAGATCAAGTTGATGAGCAAGAATTACGTCCACAAAATATATAGATCCATGTATATATAAGAGCCTCACTCCTTTTGTTCTTTATTTCCTTCTTCTTTTACTATGTTAGGGTGTCCTCGACCCACTACAATTTAGTCCATGTGATCTAATATGAATCGGTATCAAAGTACATCGCCAATCTCATTCTAAGAAAATTTGAGTTAAATACATCCTTGCTTTTGGAAATCTTACACAAGATTAACTCTTAACAAATCATGGAGACATGCAAAATCTAAAACCTGAAGTAGTTTCTACGATCACCTTACCCTTTTTATATTTTCTATTTTTTAAAGTTAGTTAGCCAATCGGTCCACAATTCAATAGGAGGCACGTACCAAAAATTCAAATAGTTTTCCCGTATGATGAATAATATTCTTCACATAAGCCTTTTTGACAAAATGTTTCTTTGCAATTACATGGGTGCACATGACCTTAAATTTTTGTTTTCACATTTATTTAAGTCCAACAAATTTCTCTTCTCAACTTCTTCAGAAACAATAGGGTCATTCATATCATATGATAAATCGGAGATCAGGGAGTCAATCAATATGAACATAGATTATATATGACAATAACCAACAAGGCTCTCATGGATTACTAATGAGACGGAGAGAGAGAGAAGCAGGGAAGTTGTTTGCAGAAAAGTATATTACAGTTCTTATATGATACATATTCTCAAGGAAGAATGTTTTTTAACTATTTTCATCTTCAAAAGAATTACCTTAAACATGATCACACTAGCCAAAATGGTTAGAGATGTAAACATAACATAGTATATTGGAGATACAACAGCTGTGTTGAACGTGTCAAGGGCCTGCACTCAAAGTAAAGCAATAAACGGAAACAATTATTAGTAAAGGGGTAAACAAGGCAGCTACCAAATAATAGCAAATATTCAAAATAATAATAATAATAATCCTGCTATTTATCCAAAAAATTAATAATAATAATCCTGCTATCTATCATGACAGTGAAAATTTATTGAATCTGATCACTTTCTAAACTTGCTACCTGTGTCAAAGCAACTGAGGCAGGCATTCTCATTGAGTTCATTGAGTTACTATTTTAATTAATTCGGGCAAAAAATTTAGGTGTATTCAAAAGAGAACACAAGTCCAAAGATGCAGAAAATGAAAATGGGTCATATCTCCCCACATATCATTGCAATAAATCTCCTTCAGTAATCCAATCCATGTAGTAGAAAATAAAGTGGTAAAAACATACATGGAGTTTCCACTCTTAATTTCAGTATTTTGCAGTTATACACATTTCTGAGATAATTGAACAAACATCTAAACAGTAATACCAGCAAAACCTATGAATAAGCAAACATATAACCACTAAATGAAGTATCCCCAACTAATGACATGAGCACGTGGTTAAATAATGTTTGATTATTGAACTGCAAAAACAGTTGGTTCACCAGCTGACAAGTTATTCATATAGGACAAACCAATCAGGTAAAAAAAATAAATTTCCCAGAATAAGGAAACCGTTCCATTAACAGGGAAAGGGACAATCCTAGATTATTTTCTGTGAGAGCATGTCATTTCCACAGATGCTTATGAGGGATTGGATCTACTGCAGTCCACCTATAGTTGATTGTTGGTATCATTGCAGCTCAAGAAACACTACCGAAAACCTGAATTGACTCGTCTCATTGACGTAATAACAAAAAGAAAAGAACAGTCAGTTTTAGAAGCTTGACAAATGGCTAATTAGCAGAGAAGGAATTGCAAAATATGAATTAATTTATCTTGAAATACAGTATCTGTTAATAACCATAACACAGTAAATCAGAAAGCAAGTATAAACAGCAACTATGCAGAGAATTACTGAAAATGTCAAAGATAGAAAACACAATAGAAAAACTCAATACCTTATTTAAATAATTCATTTGGGTAAGTATACAAGTAATGACTACAATAGTGAAAGCCCATGTTTGGGGATATATGAGTTGGTTCGTTCCTGATAATGTTAGCTTCAAGGCAATTCCTAGTGCTTTGACACTCATGACCTGTCACACAATATCCTTTAATAATTAATATATTGGGAACTAAAACAAGAAATAGAGAACGAAGGAGACTCCAAATACAAAATGCCATTACATACCGACAAAGAACCAACTAGAGAACAAACTCCAATATAGACCATTATATGTGTCTGACCATATTGTGGGATATAGTGAAATATAAGTACAAAGACAGCTGTTACCACCAGAGCCGCATAAAAGAGAAAACCTAATAAGAAGAAAAGTGGAATTTAAATCCAGCTTGTTATTAATTTGAAAAATTAAACACAAAAGAGTAAGCATGAAAACAATAGAAACAGGGTAAAGAGGTAGACAAATGTTATAGATTAGCGAAAAACCCAGTACTAAGAGCAAAAATTGACCTGGCTCAGTAGCAAGATCCCACACTTCCTTCACAGATTCAATCCCACGTTCTGGAGGAGCATGTAGGACAATTGTGATAGAACCCACGACACAAAGAGCACAACCAAGAATCCCAAAAATATGTAACTTCTCCTTTAAAATGATATGAGCAAGTACCGCACTGCAATACAACAAGTTCTTTAGCAGTCAAACCAAAGAATCAAAGTTAAAAAGGTTGCGTAACTCTCTGTCATGCCTGATAATAATGCTGAGCGCACCAAGAGGAGTAACCAGAATAGCTGGTGCAAATGCATAAGCCGCAAAATTAGCAATTTCTCCAACAATCACTGTTACAAAAATGAGCATATGTTAACTCACATTTTTAGTAAAAGCTATATACTAGATGCAACTTGCATGGCAGGGTAATAAGTGTGAGATCACCACAACAAGTCTCAAAAGCTTATGTTGTTAGGAAATTGGCATAACAATGTATATCAAGCTATTTAACACCCTAACTCACATGCAGCCCCATCTTGCATGTAGAGAATGCAAACACCCATACAAAGAATGCAAAGGAGATACGAAAGAATGCAAAATGAAAATGAAAAGACTTGAACCGAATACCTCCCCTGACCTAAGCTCTAATACTATGTCAGATCAGATCACCTCTAATTCCAAAAGCTTAAGTTGTTAGAATGGGTCCAACAATGTATATCAAGCTATTCAACAATAAGGACTAAATTTTTTTTTATGAAAAAATCACATTTTTAGAACTCGTGACGCAGCCAAAGGTTTGTATCATTTCCTTCTTATTATCAAGTGGAAGAATTGAAAAAGGGAAAATGAAGAGAGTAAAAAATAACCTGTCAGTTCCTCTTGGGAGTTGGATAAGTCTATGAAAGGTAATATAAAAGGAGCTTCAAATTACATTAAAAGTTCTAATATCCAATGGCAGACCAGACACAATTGGATTTATGAAATAATGAAGGACATGTTCAAGGTGCAATATTTAGTATTAGAAGTTTAAGGACATAAACAATTATTACAGTTTTGCCAAACTTTTAAAATTTGAAGAGGAGTAACTATTCCTTTATACAATATTTAACTACTCTATTCGTTTGATGATTTCAACAAGATTTTTCCTTTTCTACAGATGTAAGAATCTAGAAAAACAGATCATTCTGTCAACAAATAGTAACCCACAAAGCTTCAAATAAAATGCACTCAAACTAAACTAGCTATCATCGAAGTACACCAAGTCTGAATTTTTTATTCTTACATCTCCTAAATAATTTTGTTGGGACCCACATTCAGGCAATCCTACTTCTGGGTTACATTTTCCCTTTCACACCATGCTTGCCAAATTTCAAGCTGCTTGGAAGAAAGGAAGGTTATGGAGTATAAAATGACTAACTATAACTAGTTGAAATCATAATAAACAAATGAGGTTAGCCTGATATCTTGAAATGCCCAGTTTGATCATCTCTAGTTTGGGAACAAATGGGAGTGCCAAATAGCCACCAAATAACATCCTAAACTATGTACTTCAATATACATTCAAATTAAATACTTCAACATTCTCAAACAATCAGCTTAGCAAGTTGACAGCTTTGGACTCATATGACTCTAATCTATAATTATTAACTTCCATGTCTCTTTCAATTGGGCTTTGTTACAATTACAATGCCTCTTCTAAAGAGATTTATATATAACTTTTGAAATTCAAAAATAATAAAGGAAGGTCACCAAAGAATTGGATCTTAAATCATCCTATTAAGATAGCAAGGAGATATCTTATCAGAGGCCATTTGGCTCTCACTCCATTGAATTCCGCATTTCTCCATCTTTGTCACTAAATTTTCTTTTTCTTTCCATGAGAGGATTTTAATAGGCTAGGCATGCAGCAAACCACATTGATGTAGGATAATTAGTAGATTTGCAAAACAGAGGCTATTTGACGGCCTAAACAGTGTGTACTTTAGGGTTTTACGGGTTAAATTAAAGGCTAATAGGTAAGGGAAGGGATTAGGCTTGCTTTGGGGATGATTGGATAGGATTTTGAGGTTGAAAAGTGCACTTTTAGAGAGCTGTGAACATTATCGTGAACAGTATTTTGGGCTGTTAAAACTTAAGAGTGCAAAAAATAAAAAGAGGGAAAGAAGGAGAAGAAGATTGATCTAGGCATCACACCTAGATTCCGTAGGCATCACACCTAAGATTTGATTGCATCACACAATCCATAAAAAAGTTTCAAAGGTCTCAAATTTTTATAAAATATTAACTTTATTGAATTAGAAGCATTACATGACTTCATATAGACTTAAGACTTCCTATATCAACTATAACCAAAAAAAGGAAACTACTAAAATATCTTTGACTTCTAAAACCAATTTAAAACTAAATAATAAATATAAATAAAACCCAATTAAATAACTTGACCAACAAGACAACCCATGGGCGACACCTACAACCCATATCAGCAAATATAAAATTTACCCAAATACCCTTGACATAAAAATGTTAGAAAATATAAACTAATCATAAAATAAGACTAATCATACTAGAAACATGATTATGAATGGTTCCTATCACTTTTTTCTTTGAAATCGTGCCAATTTCCAAATATCGTCACTTCTTTGAATTTATTCTTCCTTGAGCTTCTTATATTCATCACACGTTCCCTTTCATGAGGGGTTGTTAACAAACATGCATGTTAATGTGCCATATTTCATATATCATCATCATCAATCAGAAATAATTCTAATCCAGCAAGTGACATGATTATTTCATGTTCTGCAATGTAGACATATGAACTTACTTCTAATGTAGACATGCATGGTTAATGTGCAATTTTTCATATATCTTCATCATCATCATCATCAATCATCAGTAATAATTCTAATCCAGCAAGTGACATGATTATTTCAAAAAAAAAAAAAAAGTGACGTGATTATTTCATGTTCTGCAATGTAGACATATGAACTTACTTCTGCTATGTCTCATAATATATCTAAGCTGTGATTAATTAAAAAATACACATGAAGGCATACACTTATTTGTAAAAAGAAAAATGAAACCAATCATAAACACCATTTTTACAGTCCATTATGGAGAAAAGTCATGGAACTAAACTTCCATAAAAAATTCGAAATTGATCTAACAAATAGAAATTAAACGTAATTAGATAAAACTCACTTGTTATCATGCCCACCCACCACAGCGGCTCATATAGGTATGAGAAACCGCCAACACCTGTCAAAATAGTCAACATGTTTTAATGAGAAGATTACTCGCCTATAACAAATCATACAAAGGTATGCAAAAAAACAATCATGGTTGCATACGCCAAATGCATGATGCACAAAAGTTCTGGAAAGGGTAACCCAACACATGTACAAAATACTGTGCTTCCAAAGGGACAAAAAATATGCAAGTGAATGTCGTTCATTACATTAATCAGCTAAGCACGCACGTGAGGGGCAGTAAATTCCGCATTTGTGTAGATACAAATGCACCTCTTCTTTCATCCACTGCTCAATATATACACATTCAAATTTGGAATTTTTTTTTTTTCTTGCAGTTGCTTTGCACAGCAAATTTGTGTATATATTGTCAAGAGTTAGGTCTTTATCCAATCGGCTGGCCCACATAGACCCTGCCCCCCCATCAAATGGGGACTAACTTGGGGGTACCTTTTAGTTGCATTTTGCCAACGCATTAAGATACCCACAAAAATAGGTGGGAAGTAGGGGAAACATAAATGGAAGGTACATAATATATGTAATAAATGCAACAAACATATAAACCATTTCTACATGAGAAATACAAAGCAACTTTAAAAATGACACAAAAGGATTGCAAATTTATTTCCTGGAGTTGAGAGTTTCAAAATCCAAATCCTCAAACATGAGAGCACGCCAGAGAAAGCAAATAGGGGCGGCATTATGAATATAAAATTCCTGGAAACAAATATTTAAATTCAATGAGCCGTTTGCATCAAAATTCTCACGAGCATAATTGGATTGGTCATTGAATTGACCATTGGTGCCCAAATTTCCAGAAAGTGGATCAGTTCAGATCAGGTCAATTTCCCAATTTACTCAGTCAAAGCATAATCATTTATCAACCCATACATATCCAAATTCCCATATGTTGTACACCCTCGCGCTGCAAAGTTCAATAATTTTCCCATAATCACTTGATCTGTGCTGGAACACATCTTGATTGCAAATAAAATAACAACAATTAAACAAACACAACACAATGGATTCAGCAACCCAAAATTCCAACAATTTACACCGACACTGCGTATTCAAAGCAAACTTAAACATCCAAATCCGCAAGATTAGTTCATTGAACTACGAAAACAAACCCAAATACTAGGGCAATTCTATATTTGATCAAAATAAATGAATTACGTATTAATCTAAATTCCAAAAAACAAAAAAAAAAATTGAAAGTCAAAAGAAGTCCAAGTACCTGCCCTAATCCCAGAAGCACCGGCCTTCTTGAGGCCCTTTTTCTTAACAATGAAGCTCGCACCAATGAAGACGCTAGAAGACAAGGCCAAGACCAAGCCCTTGATATTGTCGGAGGACATGCCCTTGTAGGAGTCCCTCCAGCTGTGAGTGGTCGCCATAACTACTGGATAAAAAAAGAAGAAGCCCTAGTTCTCAGTGGTCATTTCACTACTGTGTCACTTTCACTTCAATGCTCAAAACTCAGCAATCGATGTAACCACTCAATCATGTGTATGTGTAGAGAGAGAGAGAGAGATTTGAAGATCTGTTGGGTGTTGCAGAGAGAGAGAGAGAGAGAGAGAGGTTGGTGGAGTGCACAGCTGGAGCTGGTGGTTTGATGCTCTGGGAGCTTTGGATCAGAGGAGAGAGAGAGAGAGAGAGAGAGAGAGGAGACGAAGGAGAAGACGAGAGAGAGAGAGAGAGAGAGAGTAAATCGTGGGTTTTAATAGGTTTACCGAAATTATGACTGTTCTCCGACTCATTTTGATTTTTTATTTTTATTTTTTATTCCGACTCATTTTGATTTTTTATTTTTATTTTTTATTTAAGATATCGTTAATATATTAATATAATTATATCGTTAATATATTAATATAATTATATTATAATTAAATGATCGGTTGCTGTTCCACCCATTTGAATATTTAACTTTTCATTTACTATAGTTATTAGACCATTGTACCACACCTTAATGTCTCATTTTAATTCTCCCTTACCTAGTAATTTTTATTAAAATAAAAAATGGTAAATTATAAATATATCTCTTAAGATTTGATTAAAATATAAATTATTCTTGTGATTCTGAAAATTATATTTCACTTCTTGAAATTTTTAATTTCATAACAAATCGTTGCTTTTATTAATACATCATTAAGTCAATTAATAATTTTTAATGATGTTATAAATATATTTCAATTGATAATTTAGATAATTTTATTATTGTATAAGAGAATAAATTATGAATTTTATTTTTTTTAGTTAATTTTGTTAAATAAAAAATTATAAAAATGGATATTTGTAATTTTCTAAACTAAATGAGACAATCTATACTTTAAACAAACTTCAGGAGTGTACCCAAATAAAAATTACACTAAGGGTTATGTTTGTCATTTACTTATTTATTTTGTCAACTTGTTATTTTAGTAATTTTTAAAATTTTTATGAAAATATGTGCAAAAGAGAGAGAGTAATATAATAATTTATGGTGACGTTTTGATTTTTTTTACTAAAATGTTTTAGTCCTCAAACGAGGCCTTATAGCATCTCCAATGTTAATAGGCATTTTACATATATCCAAATATTACTATAAAATATACATTTTATTTTACCTATCAACTTTTTCATATTTTTATTTCAATCATACTCTTTATTTTAGTTATTTATTCGAATATTATTAATTTTATAGAATGCTACATCTGGAACAAAAATAAAGAGAAATGACCTTAAAAATTAAATATATTTTGCCTAACCCTTGAAAGCTAACTACATATAACTAGTAAATGTAAGTTAAGTTAAAATGTGTAATCATATGACTAATACATTGGTGTTTAAAATAGTGCTTATATTAGGTGTCTTGACTAACAAACATTATATACATAATGGGTTAAAGATGCTCTTAGATTAGCACGTGAGGGATTTTAGTTTGGCTTGTATAATTATTTGTAAATTAAAAATAAAATATATTAATTAATTATTTTTTGGGTAAACAAATTATATCAATTATTGAAACCAAATGAGAAATATAAAAACTTGTATGTATGTAATGCAATAAATTATGAGCAAGGATCCTCTAGAGTTTTTTTTTCCTAAAGTTTTCTAGAGTGGTGCATTGTGTGGTTGAGATTTAATGACAAGTCACATCAATTTTTCAGCATTAAATCTCAACCACACAATACACCACTTTAGAAAACTTTAGAAAAAAACACTCTAGAGGATCCTTGGTGATAAATTATATATACCATTAAACCAAGTGAGTATTTAGAAATATTATTTAATACTATTCAAATAAATATATGTGGTGTTCAAATTTGATTTCTATTAATGTAAATAGCGAGACTCGTCAATTTTATTTTTATTTTTTTTGGTGAATTATCCTAACAGTCCCTGTAATTTGAAACTTACATCACTTTAGTTCATAACTTTTAATTATGATACATTTGACATTTAATTTTAAATATTGTTTCAAATAAGGACAATTAAAAATATTTTCTTTGCAAACAGTCAATTTCAAGGGCAAAGTTGCCATGCAACTTATTTTGTGTTTGTTAACTTGTATGTTATTTGAAATATTTTTTTTTAATGAATAATGCTGAAACGTTCTTAGTTAAAATATTTTTACATATTTATTTTCATTAAATTAGTTTCTATTTTTTCAAAAGTCAAATATAGCGACAACTTTGATATTATTATTAAACCAATTCATTAAATCAAAAAATTTAAAACTAAAGCTATTTTGTATATGGGTAAATTACATTGACACCCCCTGAGGTTTGGTCCGATTACATCCCACTCCCTGATGTTTTGAAAATTGCATTCCCACTATTGTAATTAATAGTCACATTTCATAAATCATCTACTTATATAAAATGTAACAATTCTTAGTAGAAAAACAGAATAAATCATATTGAAAAATAAATAAAGGAAAGGAAAGGAAAGGGAAAAAAAAACAGAGGAAGTAAAGCAAAGTAAAAAAAGAGAGAGTACATGAGTTCAATATTTTCATTCCGTCTAAATAATTTCAATGACAAAGGTTAGTATAATTTTCGAAACATTAAGGAGTGATATGTATTATACCCAAACCTCAGGGGGGTGTAAGTGTAATTTACCCCTTAAACATTAAATACGTCGATTACACATTAAAAGCCTAATAACTATCCATTATATGATAATCATCCAAAAATATCTGTTAACAACAAATATAATCATATATTACAAGATAACTATGAAAAAATCAACAAAACAATCACCCATTATATGAATATCATCCAAACACATACTAAAAGTTAATTTAGTAAAAAAATAAAAATGTAAAAAAAATTTGTCATTTTTATATAATTTTATCTTTGGTGAGTATAAATAATTTTTAAAAATTCAAAGATAATTTTGACATTTATTTTTGTAAAACTAGTTTATATTTTATCAAATTGACAACTTTATCCTTGAAATAAAGCAATGGTGTCTTTAATTGTCCTTATTTGGAACGAGATTTAAAATTTAAAGTCAAATGTATCACAATTGCAATGTGAGGGACCAAAGTAACACAAATATCAAACTATAAGGATCGTTGATTTAATTTGCAATTTTTTTTAAAACAACTGAATTGTATGATGTCAAGTATTGATTATAATGTTACTAAGGGGGTGTTTTAAATGATTTAAACAAGTATACTTTTTGAATTTTTATTAAAAGATGTGAATAAAGGTAGAGCGATGATATAATTTAAATAAGTATACTTATTTAAATAAGTACATTTATATAGATCATGTCAAACACTTTCTAAATTATAGTATAGCTGTGAAAAACCTCAAGGGAAGTTATTGTAATTTATCCAACAAAGGAATAAAAATAAAAAAACTTGATTATAATGTCGTGGTAGTGCATTTTTTTGTAATTAAAATATATTTTCTTAAATAATTTATTTTTAAAAAATATCAAACAAAATTATTTTTAAATATATTTCTTACCCCAAAAAAAGTGTGTTTTTAATTTTTTATTGTTTTAATTTAAGAAAAAATGAGGAAAACAAAATTAAAACAAAAATAATGTTTCATCCACCAATTTCTTCCGCTCCTCCCACCCCATCCTTTAATGATGTGACAAATAATACAAATCAATTCTTCTTTTTTTTTCAAAATAATTTACCACAATCATTGAGAGTTTGGGAGAAAAATTAAGGAGTAAATCGCGGTAGCTCGAAAGTGTGGGCTCGATTTTGGCTCGAGAGAGGAAGAGAGGGAGAGGGAGAAAAGAGGAAGAGAGGGAGAGGCAAGGCAGAGAGAGAAGCAGACGGGAAGAGAGGGAGAGAAGCCGCCGATCGTCGCCCAGCCGCCGATCGTCTCGCCGCCCGCCGTCGTCGCCCAGCTCCAGATCGTCGTCGCCCAGCTCCAGATCGTCGCCCAGCTCCGCCGATCGTCGCCCAGCTCCGCCGATCGTCGCCCAGCTCCTCCTCCCCCTCCCCCTCCTCCTCCCCCTCCTCCCCCCCTCCCCCTCCCCACTGTATTAGGGCCCCCTCCCCCTCCTCCTCCCCCTCCTCCCTCCCTCCCCCTCCCCACTGTATTAGGGCCCCCTCCCCCTCCCCCTCCCCCCTCCCCCCCTCCCCCTCCGTCTTCTTCCCTCATTCTTCTGTCAAAACGAGAAAAAGGCAAAAAAAAAAAAAAAAAAAAAAATCGACCCCAAAACGACGTCGTTTTGGGGTCGAGCCAAACCCTCGAGCCAAATATTCGAGCTACCAATCACTACTCAAAATTAAGGGATGTAGCAGTTGTTCTTAGAGCTCGGTTGGAATGTAGGTTAATTTTTTGGCTATTTTAATTTGAAATTAAAAAAGTTTGTCTGGGATAAGTTTTTTAATTTTTTTAACTTTTGTAAAAAAAATAAAATAAATTAGATATGATATTTTATCTTATTTAATTAAAATAATCCATAAAACTATTTTAACCAAATGTATATCCCAAATGAAGCCTTAGAACTAGACGTGAGTGTTGCCGTTTGGTTGCACAATTTGAAAAACGGCAGTGCTAGGTAGCTCGAGAGTTGAGGCTAGAGATTTGGCTCGAGGGTCAAAACGACGTCGTTTTGACCCCTTTTTTTTCTTTTTTTTTTTTCTTTTCTTTTTCTCGTTGACCCCTCCTTCTCTGTATTTTTTTTTTTGACAGAAGAAGAAGAAGACAGGCAGAAGAAGGGAAGGGGGAGGGAGCCCTAATACAGGGGAGGAGGGGGAGGGGGAGGAGGAGGGGGCCCTACTACAGGGGAGAGGAGGGGAGGCGGAGGAAGCGGAGGCGGCAGAGGCGGAGGCGAAGGCCGACGATCTGACGATCTGGAGCTGGGCAATGACGGCGGGCGGCGAGGCCACGACGGCGGTCGGCGAGACGATCGGCGGCTGGGCATCGGCGTCTTCTCTCTCTCTCTCTTCCCGTCTGCTTCTCTCTCTCTGCCTCTCCCTCTCCCTCTCCGTCTCCGTCTCTTCCTCTTTTCTCCTCTCTCGAGCCAAATTCGAGCTCCTTTTTCGAGCTACCGCTCATTTTCGTTTGAAAAAAGTCTTTACTGTCTCAAACACTTTGGGTGTATTTAGTTTGTGTTTGTAGAGTAGCTTTTGAGATAAAAAGTACAAAAATTTATTTGGTTTTTCCTTTTTTCAGAAATGGTTTTGAAAAATTATTTTAGGGAGAGAGTTTTAAAAAAAGTGATTGATTTGAAGTGTATGAAAGAGAGTGATTTTGGAAAGTAGGTAACCAAACAAAATTTTGAAATTTTTTTAAAAAAAATTTGTTTGGTTTGATTACTCTTAAAAATTTGTCTGTAGAGAATTTTTCTCAAAAAATTTTCTGAAAAACAAACCAAACAAAGCCTTTGTCATTATTTGATTAAAAGTTAGGGTAAACTACCAATAGGTCTTAATAGTTAGATTTAATTTTCATCAAGTCCTATTAAAAATAAATCTTAGTAAAATGTCACTAAAAATATTATTTTTGTGACAATTTTTTGCATACATCACTAAAAACTTACAATTAGTGACTTTTTTGTCATAATTTTTATAAATTGTCGCTAAAACTTACAATTAGTGACATTTTTTATGACAAATTTTTTTCATAAGACTTATTAGACAATAAATCCACTATTTGGACATACACGTAAGTACCCTAAGTTTTAATCCATATAACAATTGGTTCATTTTTTTTTTAAAATAATTATTTAGTCGTATGAATGAAAAAATAATATTGTTATATATTTTTTACTAAAGTATATATTTATTTATTTTTGATATTTTAGTATATTCTTATTATCTGCATTACTTTCCGTTGTTTTAATATTACTAAAAGTTATTATAATTATGTGAAAGATGTAAAATTGGCTGTATTTTTCTCAAACATCTCAAGGGAGGTGAGTGTAAATGCTCTGGTGTGCAATGCACATCATATGTAATTTTACACAAAATTACGTAAATTTTTATAAAATTATATAAGTGATTTCATAAAAATGTATAAGTTCAAGACAAATTTGTATAAGTTGACAAAAACTTACGTGACTACATAAATTTGTGTTAAATTTTCGCGTTGTTATGAATTCACTTATGTAAGTTTAAAAAAAAATTATGTAATTACATACCGAATAATTTTTTTTTCCTTCTTATATTTCAAGCTTTTTTCCTTCTCCTTTTGTTTTTTTCTTTCTAATTTATTATTGTGACCCTTGTTATGATCAAACTTACATAGACCACACATTCTCATAAGTCAACATCAAATGGGCCAACTGTCATAAACTAAAGATGTGATGAGTGATGACAACTTACCCAAGTTGCATATCTAACATTATTCGGTCAAAATCCTTTTACATAATTTTTTAATGATAAAAATATAATTTTAATGTATAAAGTCATTTAAAACAAATTTGCCATGCAACAAATATACAAAATTAAGTTTTGAAATATGTTTCATATGATATTTTTATATTTCATAATCAATGCATGTGAAAAATCCATATTAAGAAATTTATTTTTTAAATCTTATATAATTAAAGTAAGTTCTAAAATTTATAATAACATGATAATTATATTTTATTGATTTTGAATTATAACGGTGTGTTTTAACTTTATCAGATAAAATAGGTTATAAAATAAAAATGATCAAAATCTATAAATAAATAAAAAATACATATCTCCTACCTTTGTTTAACCCTACAATTTTTTCCCCATTCTCAGACTGTCTTTAATAGTTAAACATTTTACAAATTTTTAACATTAAACCCTTGATTTCAAATTCACTTGTTTATACTTTTAATTTTTTTGTAATGCTTGATTTATTAAAATAAAATAATTATTTCATTTATAATATATTTTCCATCAACTTCTGAGTAACCTAATCATGAGAATATTTTCCATTCAACTACATTTTACTGAACATTGGAAGCTTATAGCAAATAAATAAATTTAAGGGTACTTACGTGTAAATTTTAATAAGCGGATTTATTATTTAATAGGACCTATGTGAAAAATTTGTCATAAAAAATTGTCACTAATTGTAAGTTTTAGCGACAATTTATGTGACAAAAAAAAGTCACTAATTATTAATTTTTAGCGACATATATAAAAAATTGTCACAAAAAAATTATTTTTAGCGACAATTTTACCAAGACTTATTTTCAATAGGACTTTATGGGAATTAAGTCCAACTATTAGGACCTATTGGTAGTTTGCCCTAGAAAACTTCAAGAGAGACTAATATAATTATGTAAAAAGTGTATGATTAACTGTATTTTTTCTAAACCTCATAAAAAGCGAGTGTAATTTACTACTAAAAAAAAAGAAGATAAATAACACTACTAGCTTTAGATTTGAGAGAAATGCAATTAATCATACACTTTTAATATAATTATATTAATCTATCTTGAAATTTTAATTCACATGACTGTCAGGCTATTTTTCATCAATAATTTATTTGTTATATAAATGAAAAAATTATATAAGAAAATGTATATTTATCTTTAATTATTTTAATGTTTATCCATCATATGCAATGGTCTCAGTCAATTTAGCCTTTAATAAAAGAGAAGTCAGTTTGATTATGTAAAAAAATGTAGGACTAATTGTATTTTTTAAACCTTAGGAAAGTTAATGTAATTCAAGCTCCCAAAAAAATAAATAAATAATGGGAATTATTAGTGTATGCTTGGCATAATAATTAAGGGAATTATTATTTACATTCTATTTCATGTTAGTTGTTTTAGAAAATGGCTATTTTAGTTGATTTTTTAATTTTTTTTAAAAAATAAATAGAAGAATTAACTTTTTTTCTTTTTTTTTTTCTTTTTTTTTTGTAGTGGTTTTTTTTTTAAAACTATGTTAAGTGGTTCTCAAAATAGTTTGTCTTGAGAAAATATGATAAAAAAGTAGTGAAAGGTGAATAACAATCTAGTACGTAATTAATCATGTGTATTTTTTAAAAAATAATTGGACACGATGGGGGTGTTTGGTGGAGAAATTATCCATTAATTTCTGAAAGTATAGCTTATTTAAACTATTTATGTTTAATAAATTATAAGCAAAAACTTATACCAAATACTTTGAAACAAAGTTTCATATTAAAATAAAGGGGTATTTACACACAAGTTTTATACTCCATTAATCCTAATTAAGATTTTTTGAACCTTTGAGTCCCGTTCAATTTTTAATAATTAGAATTATCCTTCAAATAATTATTGTTCATCATTTATGATTATCTACAAAAGAACATAATGATTTGACATTTATTTTGATTTTCAAAACTTTAAAATAACAACTTTCAAATTAAAAAAACTAAAAAAAAAATATTTTTTTTTTGAAAAAACTGAATTTTTTTTCTACAAAACTAAAAATTTTGTGTCTATAAAGAAGTATGATGATGGAATATTAATTTGCAAAATGGGAAAAAAAAAATTAGAAATGAAAAAATTTATAATATTCACAGTTTTAAAACTTGAAAAAACTGATAATATTTTCAGTTTTATTTGATATTTGAATCAAACCAATAAGTAAAAAGATAAAAACATTTAATCTCATACTCTTTTTTTATCAGTTAGTAAAATAATTATCTAAAACATTACTATGTAAAATTGATAATGTTCTTACTTTTATAAATTAGGAAAAATTAAAATCAGTTTTATTAAATATGACTTATTAGTTCAAAAAATCTTAAATAAGATCTGAACTACCATAATATTTATAAATAAAATTTTTAAATAATTAATTCTAAAATAAATTATAAACAACTTCCATCGTCCTACTAAACACCCACAATATGGGTACGATGCTTTTTGAAGAGCTTTTAACATCAAAAAGTATTCTCATTATTTTTCTTTGGAGTGGATCCAACATATACATTCTTTTTTTATTTTTTATCGTGTAATTGTGCCCTTACCACTTTCATTTTTTAATTTTTCTTTTGGTTAGTTAGGGGAAAGGGTAGTGTCTACAACTAACAAGTTATATAATTTTTAAAGGATTAATTATTTAAAAGTTCTATCTACATATTTGGTGGTAGTTTAGATTCTATTAAAAATTTTTGAACCAATAAGTCCCATTTAGAGATAAAAAGACGTTTTGACCTTTAATCTCTAAACTGAGAATGTCCTCAATTTCAAAACTGAGAATGTTCTCAATTTATAATTATCAAAACTAAGAAATTTTTAATTTTTTTCTAGTATGAACTAAGAATATTATCAAAATTAAGAAATTTATAATTATCAATTTTGAGAAATTTCTCAATTTTTTTCATGATTAAAATTGAGAATATTATAAACTGAGAAGGTTCTCAATTTCAAAAAACCCTAGATCTTTCTCTCTTTCTTTCTCTCTAATGGCAGTGGCGTGGCATCTGTGATGGAAAGCAGATTAGGTCGAAGCCCAGTGATAATGTGATCGGTAAATCAAAGAAGAAGGTTGATGGGTCAATAAGGGAGAGAAGAAGCCCGCTGAGAAAAAGCCGGCGGAGGAGAAGAAGAGCACCGTCGCCGAGAAAGCTCCAGCAGAGAAGAAGCCAAAGTCAGGGAAGAAGCTGCCCAAGGAGGGCGGAGCCGTTGCCGGAGACAAGAAGAAGAAGAGCGTCGAGACCTACAAGATCTACATCTTCAAGGTGTTGAAGCAGGTTCATCCGGACATCGGGATCTCGAGCAAGGCCATGGGGATCAGAGACAGTTTGCTTGAAGTTTGTTGGAAGGGTAAATTAGTTTATTAAAAATTAATGGGACCTAAAGGAGCAAATAATTTTATCTAAGACTTAATGGATCATAAGTTCACAAAATGTGACTTGTATGTAAATGGCCCATTTTTAAACTTTGCATATTTGTCTCACATTGACTACAACATCTCAAATTTTAATCCCAAACAATTCAACTCTAAATTTGCTTAAATGTATATTCAATTTTTTTTTAGGGAATTTTTTTTTAAATTCTTAATATTAAGATTTTATAAGAAAGATATGCAATATTTTTATAGTAGTTAAGGTCTCTCAAATTTTTCACAGAAAAAATTCAACTCAAAAAATTTTCGAACCCGGTACAAAAAAATTTCGTTAAGAGACCTTAACTAATTAAAAAAAATATTTTGAATTTCTCCTACTACATAAAATTAGAGAGATGTTTCACTTTTTTTTTTTATAGTAATAATATAATTAAAACAAATATTAATATGTCATAACAGTGATGATTCAAACCCCCACAAAACATCACCCCACAGCCCCCATTTACTTGTGATTGGTCCAAGTAAGAAAGAGAGAAAAAAAACAATACAAACACATTATTAATCCACATCACTGTAGGGATGGTAGGGGTCTCCCCAAAGGGGTCCCCCCAAAAGGGTCCCAAACATTTTCCATGTCATAAATAGACACATGCATACACAAGCATGCAGTGTCATAAATGGACACATGCACACATAAGCGTGCACGTAAACACATGTATATGTAAAAAACAGCAATGCTAGATCATATTAATTTTTGTTATTTATTACAATGATTGAGCAAATTCAATTATAATTAGCTTGTTTGACATCAATTTTTTTTTCCCTTCCAAAATATTATATTTTTAATATTTACAACAAGTATCTTCTATTATTGTTGGCTATATATTTCGTATAGGCCAATCGCAGCTTAACACGTGGCACGTAAAGGATAATTTTGAGAGTTAATGCAAGTTTCCAACTAGCGACGGACATGTGGCAATTCATATTGGTAATGGTGGGTCTGCATCACACAGAAGCAGTTAGAAGGCGCGAAGTGGCGTGACCCAATGATTACTCACAATTCAAATTCAAGAGGGAAGCCCAACTGCAAAAAAGGCATCGTGAGAGTAGATTGTTCAGGACCATAACCAGAGATCGTGGAAGTGCATTTCAACGGTTGGAAGCCCACTTCGATGGATACCTTTGGGAAGTATAAATAGAGTAGAAGGCCTCAGGATGAAGAATCCAAACTCAGATCTAGAAATTAGTTTATTTACTTCATATTTTTTTCCAGTTTTACATTTCCAATTCTTTACATTTCCAGCACTTCAATTCCTGGACTGCACTTCATTTCCTAGGAGTATTTTCAAGTAGTCACTGCTGTAAACTTTTTCAAGGTTGGGTTATTTCATTGTAAGTTCCTATTTACTTAATGAAATTTAGTTTCTGAATTATTCTGTACTTGTTATTTCTTATCACTTTCTCCTAAAATAAGTTACCAGTAAAAGTCTTCTTCATTGAAGCTGAAAGAACTTCAAACACAATTATCTGATAATTGGTTAGCAATTAAAATTATGTAAGGACTGATTGATCCTTATTGACATGCTTAAATTTACATTATTAAATTTAAAGCCAAAAGAACCAACATATATTTTTGGCACGCCCAGTGGGACCGTTAAAAATGGCTAGACGTAGAATAAGAGGAGAAAATGAACGCCTGGAAGAAGGTGTGGAAAGAGAGGTAGAAATACTTAACCTGGAGGATAATGCAATGGATGCACCTATCCCATCAAATCTTTCGCAAATGGTCGAACAGACTAGCATTTCAAAATATACAACACATGTCCAATATACTAGACAGGGCCTTGAAACTGGACCTTCAACTGTCCCTTCTACCAAACCAATAAATCCATAGAGAGATTTAGTAGATGTTATGGGGTAGCAACTAATGTATACAATGGAAAGATGGGCAATATCATTTTTGGATTGAATAAACTCTCATCAACCAACTGTTGCAAGGCAGACTGAAGAAAATGAGAATTCCCTTCAGTATAGATTGGCTCGAGACAAACAACTTATGCAAAATAATAGACAAACTAATGGTCAGACTAGTAACCAAAACCATGAGAGAATGTCACTTGTGCTTCAGTCGTGGTACGAAGCTCCTTTGAGACCACTAGCAAACTAAAATGTACCATTGCCCACTAACGAAACCATACAAATTGGTGGATCTAGGCCAGCACGAGGGAATGATATGATGATGTTTTCAAATCCTATGTTCGAAGCTATGCCTAGCACACGGGGTTTCACTAATCCTGTGTTTGAATTTACACCCGGGGAGTTGGAAGGATTTCCTACGGTTGGAAGAGAAATAACACGTCTTCCTCCTCTTGTAGCACCTTTCGTAGGACCTTTTCCAGGATAGATTCTGAGAGGTCAGCCATACCTCCAACAGCAACCAGTACAACAAGGACAACCAGTCTTGAATGTACCGATATATGGACCAAGAGACCCTCAGGCACATGGAATTCCTCCAAACCCTGTGTTTGTTCCTCCAGTAGTGGTTCAACCAACACAAAATATGGTTTCAAGGGACCAAATTGCTGATATTGTTAGAGAAATGTGTAGACCTATGGTTCGGGGGGTCCAGACTCTGGTGGACAGAAAACCTTACCTAGAGTGGGTGGATAGGGTACATGAATATCCAAGGGGGTTTAGAATACCAGATTTTGCCCTATTTTATGGGAATGGAAACCAGTCAACAGTAAAACACATCGCTAGGTTTACAGGCCAATGTGGTAAGTTCGCCAATAATGATTACATGAAACTGAGACTCTTTCCAAACTCTTCAACTAGAGCAGCCTTTGTATGGTATATAAACCTTACACCTTGTTCTATTCAAACTTGGCAGCAAATGGAGGAAGTTTTTCATACCCAATTTTTTCAAACAGAACCTGAGGTTTCTATGACAGACTTGGCAAGATTGAGCCAAAGGCCTGAAGAGAAGGTTGTTTAGTTTATTTCCAGATTTAAAAGGGCATGAAACAAATGTAAGGTTATGCTACCCAAGCCTGAATTTGTAAGATTGGCTCAAAATGAGTTGGAGTTTAGGCTTCGAAAGAAGTTTGATTCAACTGAGTTTCGAGACTTAGTAGAATTAACCTATAAAATGTTTAGATATGAAACTTTACTTGAGGAAAAACAAGATCGAAGTAATGCCTCATATAAGACCTACTATAGGGACATTAACTATGAAATTGATGTAGCAGAGATCGTAGGAAAATAACCTATGACCTGTGAGACATTAATTCAGAAAAACGGTACAATAAACCAGTAGTTTAAAAAGAAATTGATTTAACAAAAGCATGTGAAATTTTTGATCATTTGCTTGTAGCAAATTTCTTAAAGTTACCAAAGAGAGTTAAGATCCCTACCCCTGAAGAACTTAAAGGAAAACTGTACTGTAAATGACACAATTCTTTGTCTCGTACAACTAAAAACTGTATTATTTTTCGAGACAGAATCCAAGAACAGATTCGGAAGGGGAGGCTAAAGTTTCCAACCAAGACTAAGAAAGCCATGGGAATTAATACCAACCCGTTTCCAGAGATTGAGGAGGTTGCAGCCAATATTGGCATACCAAATGTCCAAAGCCTATCCTTGAAGGATTTGGAGGAAGTCACTGTGTAGATGCATGTGGTTAGCCAGGCTGCCTTCAAGAAGGACAGCAGAAGTTCATCAGTCAGTGGACAGAACTATGCAGGCCAAAGGAATGGCTCTAGTGAAGAGATACTAGATGATGACTCCCTCGAAGTAACTATAGTGTAGAGTATGAGTCTTAGATACATGATGAGTTACAAATGGCTGAAGGGGCTCCCAATTGATGGGAAATAGTATTATAAAGATGTGCAGAGGGATCGAAAGGCAGCCAACACCTACAACAGAAGGCCATACCCAACTGGTCTTAGACAGCATTCATCCTTGGTTGGTTCGCCAAACACCAGGATGTAGTCAAAGGGAAAGAGGCCCCTGTATGAAACCAAGCCATCTAATTATTACAGGGTGTAGGCAATCAGCCGGAAGGGAGGCCTGAATTTGGCTCAAGACAGGGAACCAAGCCTAGTGATTAGCCTCCAAGAATTGTTTCGAAGATAGTTACGAAAATAGGAGTAGTAGGCCCAACAGCTAGAGCAGTGGGTTCATGGGTCCCTGGGGTTCTAGATTGGTTTGTCATGCAGAGCAAACCTAAAGTCATACCGGCACAAAGCAAGACTTTCAAAGACAAGGGAAGGATGATTAAGCCTCCTTTGGTGGCTTCAAATAATTAGGTTCTGCTAAAAAAACCCAAAAACAAGGGAGCCAGACATGGTTCCAGTGATTTCCAAGTCCCAAAGAAGAAAGATCCAGCAAAGGTACACTTAATAGTAGAGGGACCTGAAAGAAAGTGGAGAGAGTACTTCTTTGGCACAGTCAAAAGGCTAAATAAAAGAAAGAGAAGGTTCAAAGTTTGCTTCTAAAATCAAAGAGGGTGCCAATAGAGAGCAGTTGGCTAAAGTTCATACTAAACTGAAAACCAAAGAAAGATCTAGCCTAGCAGGTAGGGCTGCAAATGAACCGAGCTGTTCGTGAACAGGCTCGGCTCGGCTCGGTAAGGGCTCGGCTCGGTTCGGCTCGTTTAGTAAACGAGCCGAGCTCGAGCTCGATTATTGGGCTCGTTTCGTTAACGAGCCGAGCTCGAGCTCGCATGTGTTCGGCTCGGTAGGCTCGGCTCGTTTATCTTTAATTAAATTATATAATAAATATATTATTTATATATTAAATAATATATAAATATATATAAATACATTATTTATATATTAAAAATATATAAATATATATACAAATAATAATATAAATGCATTTTTTATATATTAAATAATATAAATAATATTTTTTATTTAAATATTTATATTTAAATAATATAAATAATATTAAAAAAAATTTATCGAGCCGAGCCGAGCCGAGCCGAGCCGAGCCGAGTCCCTTATCGAGCCGAGCTCGAGCTCAATAAACGAGCTCGATAACTTAACGAGCCGAGCTCGAGCCCAGCAAAGCTCGGCTCGGCTCGGCTCAGCTCGTTTGCAGCCCTACTAGCACGTCTTAAAAAGGCCTTGATAAAAAGTGACAGTAAGACAGAAGGAGAAGCTGAACTAGGCTAAGAGAAGGAATTGGCTGAAGATGAAATGTTCGAAGCCTTCATGGCTGAACAAACCTTCTTGGTCGAAAAACCAACAAGAGCAGATCACAAACGAGTTGCTTCGAAGGAAACCACCAGCACTGAGGTATCAGAGTGCAGTATGGAGGATGCCTCCCAAGATTCAGAACAGACAGCCAGTAGTACAGTTTGGCTTATTCCCTCCGGTGCCAATAAATATGATATATGTGCTGCCACAGGAATTCCAAGCTGAAGAGAGAAACCAAGAAGGTTAGGAAGATGGACCCCATTCCAGTGTCTAGTGAAGATTCACAGGCCAGCATGGTTTAAGATGAATAAGAAGTGGCCAAGCCAATGGAAACTGATGAAGAAAGCGATGAGGTGAGCATTAATCTCTCGTGCCCCTTCGAGTGCCCTACAATATCTATAACACAGCATGTTAAGCCCCTATATATCAAGGCTTACTTCGATAGGATACAAATGAACAGGGTGTTAGTGGACAATGGAGCAGCAGTAAACCTGCTTCCAAGGTCCTCTTTGAAGAAGTTGGGAAAAAGAAATCCCAAGTTGATCCCAACCAGCACAACCATTACTGGTTTTGCTAGGGACAAGTAAATGGCTCAGGGTATTCTGCCCATCAACCTGAGTGTGGGAACCAAAGATTGCATGACAACATTCTTTGTTATAGACAGTAATGCCAAGTATAATGCTTTACTTGGCAGAGATTGGATCCACACCAACAAGTGTGTGTCTTCCTCTTTACATCAAAAGATGATAATAGCTCTGTGCAATGGGGAAACAGAGGAAATCAATGTGGATCTGCAACCTTTTATTGCTTGTGCTGATTTTGTTGAGGCCACTCTATACACTAAAGGGGTTGTACGACTCAGTGTGTTGAGGAAGCTTGATGGAACAGCCGAAGTGACGGCTGATGAGGAAGTAGCACACTTGAAGCACTTAGTGCAGGAGAGTGCTGATGAAGAGTTCTTCACCAAAGATGACAATGATGCCTGGTTGTAAGTAAGTAAATCAAGACCAAGAAGCCAGACCTTGTCTTTAATTAATTTTTCAACATTGGACGTAAAGTCAATAGTCCAGAAGGTACAGGAATAAGAGAGAAAAGCCATGATGATTGGCTGTAATCATGAGCAACAAAAGGCCAGATATTTTACTCTTGGTAAGGACTGTGCATTAGATATTGAACCAAAAGTCCAAGAGATACAGGAAGAAGAGGCTTTGTGGACAGATTTTGTCTATGAAGAAGAGAGTAAAGATGTGGAACCAGAAAAGATAGAGATAGAATCAGACGAAGAGGTTGCTTTGAAGACAGAAAAATTTAAGGGGGAAGCATCAGTGAGTACCCAAGTGCAAGACCCTTTAGAAGAAGTCAACCTAGGTGAAGGTTCAGCACAATAACCTACCTATATCAGTGCTTGGTTAGATCCTAAAGACAGGGACTACTTATTGGTTATCCTGAAACAATATAAGAATTGCTTTGCTTGGTCCTATAATGAACTACTTGGATTGGACAGATCATTGGTGGAACATAGGCTCCCAATGAAGCCTAATTTCAAGCCACATAAGCAAAAGTCAAGACGGATGAGTCCTAAGGTGGTTCAAAAAGTAAAAGAGGAGATTGTTAGGCTCCTTAAAGTAGGCTTCATTAGAACAATCAGGTATGTTGAATGGTTGTTTAATATTGTGCCTGTGGTCAAAAAGAATGACAAACTGAGTGTATGCATCGATTTTAGAAACCTAAATTTGATAACTTCAAAAAATGAGTACCCCATGCCTATAGTTGACTTGTTGGTGGATAACTCAGCAGGACACAAGATTCTGTCCATGATGGATGGGCATTCTGGCTATAACCAGATCTGTATAGCAGAGGAAGATGTCCACAAGCCAGCTTTCTGGTGTCTTGAAAACATTGGCACCTTTAAATAGGTCAAGATACCATTTAGGTTGAAGAATGCTAGAGCAACATATTAGAGGGCAATGAACACTATCTTCCATGATCTCATTGCAGGGTACTTAGAGTGTTACGTCAATGATATTGTTGTGAAATCTCAATCCATGAAGGAGCACTTGGTTCATTTGACAACAGCCTTCGACAGGATGAGAGAGTTCAAGTTGAAACTCAACCCTCTCAAATGTGCTTTGGTGTATTAGCTAGAAACTTCTTGGGGTATGTAGTGCACAAGAAGGAAATACAAATTGATCAGAATAAAGCCAAAGCCATAATTGAGGCCAAACCTCCATTAAGTAAGAAAGAATTACAAAAATTCATTGGTCAGGTTAATTTCCTTCGAAGATTTATTTCTAACACTGCAGGGAAAATTAAAGTATTTTCTTCCTTGTTAAAGCTAAAAAATAAAGAAGAGTTTGTGTGGACAACTGAGCATCAAGCCGCTTTCGAAGGAATTAAAGCCTACGTGGCTAAGCCTCTAGTGTTGATGTCACCAAGGAGGGATAAACCCTTGAAGTTATACATTGCTGCAGCAAAAAATTCATTGGGAGTTTTTCTGGCTCAAGACAATGAAGAAGGCAAGGAACAAGCAGTTTATTACCTTAGTCGGTTTTTTAAATTCTTGTGAATGTAAATACTCAGTTGTAGAAAAGTTGTGCCTAGCATTGTACTTCTTACTACTGTCTTAGTAATTGCAACCACAGATTTGGTTAAATATATGTTATCTAGACCTATGCTAAGATGAAGAATTGGCAAATGGATATTAGCTCTATCAGAGTTTCATCTAGAATATGTTCCCCAAAAAGCAGTAAAAGGGCAGGTTTTGGCTAACTTTTTGGCAGATCATCCATGTTAAACAAAAAGCTAAGAGATAATGGATCTTGGTATGATCAACGTTGAGCCATGGCAAATGTGGTTTGATGGATCAAAAGCCAATGGTCTTGTTGGAATTGGTGTTGTGATTAAGTCACTACAGAGGATAGAAACCACGCATGGTTTTAGAGTTGATGAAGCTACTTATTCCAATAATCAAGCTGAATATGAAACTTTAGTAATGGGACTTGAGATACTCATTGGATTACAGGCTCATGCAGTTGATATATTTGGGGATTCCCAATTAGTAATCAACCAAGTAAAATGAATTTTCAAATGTCAAACTGCAAGTATCTTACCATATTATGTTATATTGCATTTGTTTTCTCAGTTTTAGATAGCCAATGTGACTTATATCCCAAGATTCATGAATCACAAGGCCAATGATGTAGCTCAGAAGGCCTCGAATTTCAAAAAAAAATGGTGATACCCAATTGGACATAAGTCAAGCAACATATCAAAAATTAATACCACCTTTGGCCAAAAGGGGTATCATGGTAGAAGTTAACCAGAATAACTTAGAAGAACATGATTGGAGACATCCAATCATCTAATATTTGATTAGCCCTTTCTTGAAGGCCATCAGAAAGATTAAATTACAGTCCATGCAATATATAATATATGGCAATGCTCTTTATAAAAGGCGAGCAGATGGATTGCTATTGGAATGTTTAGGGCTAAAAGAGGCATTGACAACTATGGTTGAGGTGCATGAAGGTATTTGTGGTGCCCATTAGCCTAGTGTGAAGATGAGATGGTTGTTTCGAAGATATTTTTATTATTGGCCAACCATTCTTAAGGATTGCATAGAGTATACAAAGGGATGTCAAGCATGCCAAAAGCATGGCATGATAAGACATGTGCCAATAACTAATTTGTATGCAGTGGTAAAGCCATGACTATTTAGAGGATGGTCAATGGATATGATAGGAAAAATATATCCACTCTCTTCGAAGCATCATTACTTCATTCTAGTGGCCACAGATTACTTCACCAAATAGGTCAAAACTAAGCCTTATAAGGCTGTGGATCATACTGAAGTTATTGGGTTTATCAAAGAATTAATCCATAGGTTTGGCATCCCACAGACCATAACTGTAGATAATGAGACTATGTTTGATGGAAAGATGGTGAAGTCTTTCGCAGTAGAATTTGGGATTAGTTTTATCAATTCCACCCCCTATTATGCACAAGCAAATGGTCAAACTGAATCATTTAACTAATCCTTGAAAAAATGAATACAAAGAGTTGTAGAAGACAATACCAGGGATTGGTATAACTTGTTGTTAGATGTGTTATGGGCTTGTAGGACTTCTCCAAGGTCAAGTACAGGGATCACTCCTTATGCCTTAGTATATGGACATGATACGGTGTTACTTGTAGAAATTAACATTAAGTCCTTAAGGGTAAAATGCTAAAACCAGTTAACTACTGAGCAATACCATTAAAGCATGTTCTTGGAATTAGATAATGTAGATGAAGCGAGAATTTTGGCATTAAATAATATCATTTTCCAAAAAAAGAAAGCAGCCAAGATGTAACAACCCCAACCCCTGATTAACGTTAATCTATGATTATGTATGCCTAATTAGTAATTAAGGAGAAATTTTGAATTAAAATGCATGTGTGTGTTGCATTGTTGTGTTTATATCCGTTAGGCGTAGAAAGATCTGTTCACGTTTTAGTTTCGGTTTGCGAATTGAAAGCTTTATCGGCGTTCGAATCAGAAATTGACTTGATTTATGTGCTAATTAGGATTTATAGAATTTTATGATAGGTTTAATTAAAATTCGGTTCGGAACGATTAAATTAGATTAAAATAATGCTATTTGATTAGTTTGGATTAGTTATTACTTAAGGCACCATTTCGAGCCCACTCACTTCTTTTCTTGACTTCACCACATTATGAGCTCATCCAAGAGAGAACCAAACGTGAGATAGAGAGAGGGAGAGGAGAGTTGAGCTCAACAAGGAAATTTCTTGAAGGTAGAGGAAATTGAAGAGAGTTTGGAAGATTTAGCTACCACACTTGAGAATCCAAGACTTAAGGTAGGAAATTCATTCTTTTAATTGTGGATTTAAGTTGTTCATGCATGAATTCATGTAAATTAAGCTATAAGATGTGATAATCAAGCTTAAGGAGTAGGGAAGTAGATCAATCCATGCATGTATGCATGTTTCATAGCATTTTGAAGATTGATTTTCAAGAATTCCTTCATGCATGTGTTGAGTTCACTCTAATTTTGGAAACACAATGAGTTTCATGTTAGTAGTAGCACTTGATCATGTTTTGGAGAGCCTTAGCTCAAAAATGTACATGCATGTTATGTTCATAAATTAATTTTGAGTTTAAAGTTGAGTTTTTGTTCAATTGGCATACTTTTGGGCCATGATTTCTTGAAATGATTTTTAATACATGTTGTTTTATGAGTTATTATGTGTTTCCTCAAGTTTTGGCCCAGAAAAATGAGTTTTGGATGTTCAAAGGTTGGATTTGAGCTTGGTGATCAAATTTGGAAATTCCAGAAATTTGATCCACGCTCGAGCAGGGAGCTTCACGCTCGAGCGTGCACTCTGAGTACATGCACTTCCACTCGAGTGTCGATGTTTACGCTCGAGCGTGAAATGCATATACCCAGAAGTTTGTGTGTTCCCAGAAGTTTGTGCGTTCTGCAATCCGCTCGAGCGAGGGAATTCACGTTCGAACGAGGTTCTGAGTCTCACGCTCGAACGTAGGTCGAGCGCCCGTCAAGCGTGAAAATCATGCATCCAATACTTTTTCAAGGGTTTACAGTCCGCTCGAGCGGGGAAAGTCACGCTTGAGCGGAGCTTCATTGTCTACATGTCCGCTCGAGCGAGGAAAGCCACACTCGAGTTTGCACCTTATTTTCAGCAAGTTTCAAGAAATGTTTTCCAATGCATTCTTGCATCCTCATTTCATCCTAGGCATTCCTAGGCCATGTTTAAGACTCCATAATCAGGATTAACGGTTAGAAACACACTAAGAGCAAACAACATAAGTTATATACAATTCGAACGTGTGTTTCAAGTATGTATCTGTTATGTATCATGTAGGTCACGTACCGCACACCGTTTGACCAATCTACACCGCCTGTCTGTCTCAAGGCCAACTGTGAGTAATAACATAGTAAAACTATGTTCAACTTTATCTATTTTCTGTGTGACAAATTAAGATCTGTTTTCTGAAATGATATGTTTTGTACAATGAATGACTGTCTAATTTCTGATATGTATTTGTGACATCCTTAGCATCATGTGATATCTGTTGGCTATTACCCGGTATCGAAGGTTCCATCATGGAACTTAATCTGTCTGCACTTTGTTACCCGTACCGAAGGCTCCATCATAGGGCTTAGCGTATTTATTCTCTGTTACCCAGATCCGGAGGTTCCTTTATGGAATTGGTTATTCGTAACCTTCACGTGTCAGTATCTGTTCTGCATCTGCTCTGTTAATGCTAATGGATGTATCACGTATTCTTAAGCATACCTCATGTGTTTCTGTATATGATCTGGACAAATTATGTATTTGATGTGAAACTGAATTATGATTTCTGAATCTGTACGGACTCATTCATTGAAACCCCTTTATTCTGTTATTGTTCACTGAGCTTTCGCTCACAGTTTATATTATGTATGTAGGTGAGCCGGCGCGTGATTAGGGCCAGAGTTGACGGCCTTCATTTCTGTTTTTGTCAGCCAATTGTTGTGCCTCCCGAGGAGGTTCCGACCGAAGTCTAGTTACATGGCTGTTTTTATACTTATGCTAGTCTCTGTCTGTTTTGTAAAGTCGGGTCCTGGGAATTACACTTTTGTAAATGTTTTGTAAATACTGATGTCCTTCGACCGATATGCTTATGTATATATATAAGTTTTGAAATATTCTGTCCCATGTATGTTATCACAGCTCACTGGACCTTGTCTATTTGTATAATTGCTTCCGCAGCCCCTTACTATGTGCTTATCTGTTAAGAGGCCTTTGGTAATCCACGAATTACTGGCCGGTTACGATGTTAAACCTACAGGGGCGGGTTTGGGTCGTGACACAAGAGTTATAATAAAAAAAGTCAAGAACATTAGTTTTGATGAAGGTGACTTGGTATGGAAGACAATACTTCCAATAAGCATTAAAAATCATAAATTTGGCAAATGGTCACCTAATTGGGAAGGACCATATCAAGTTCATAGAGTTCTGACTAGGGAAGCCTACCATCTGAGAAATCTAAATGGTTATGTCCATTCCAAGAAAATTAATGGCAGATGCTTGAAGCCTTATTATCCAACTGTGTGGGAAACACAAGAAGTGTAAGAAATGCTAAGTCAGAATAGTAAAAGAGCATGGAACACTTGGATAGATAACAAGAGTTTTCATTTCATATAGGTTTGAGTACATGTAGCCATAAATTGGCCCAAAAATCAATACAATGTTTCAGTTGTTCCCTTATAATTGATTTTCTACTCCTAAGGGATAAGAATAACTGAATGGCTGCAGCCATGTCCTGCCTTCTGTCAGCTAGACCTTGGTTAATAATTTGTAATTTTTTAGCACTTTGATCCAAGGTTAGGTTAACTACTGCTAGCTCCTCTTCCAGTTGGACCTTCTTTTCTAAGAGTTGGGCTCGAAACTGAGAGGCATAAGAATGTTGTCCCTTTAATTCAAATACCTCAGCATGTATATGAGAGAAAAACTCTCTGTCCTTCAGCAGCCCCTCTTTTGCAGCTTTAGCCATGTGGTAGATATTGATGTAGAAATCTATAGTGACTATTGCTTGGGATAAGTGGCTTGAGAAGGCCATGTTGGATTGCTCGAAAACTTTGCAACACTTAAAGAAACCATTTTTAATGATAGGCTTTTGTAAGGCCTCAAATGGAATTCTTAAGAATTATTGCAATAGATCTAAGCAGGTGTCCAAGTCCACCCGAGGTAGATAGGCTTCAGTAACAGTAAAAGAGCTCTCAATAATCTCCAAGAGGGAGTTAGCAAGGACCAATGGCTCAGTCTCACTGCTTGGTGCTCGAACTGGTGAAGATATGCCAAATAAGCTGGCCAGTTGAGCCTCGAAGATATCTATCTCTTCCTCTGACATTAGTAGTACAGAGGAGTCACTCGTTGAAGGAAGAGATGGAAACATGGGGACAGGAGAAAGAGTTGAGGATTCCCCCAACAGTATCTATTGTCCTGACCACCAGTAAGTCAAGAGAAGAGGGACTAGAGCTGGATGGTGTAAAAGAAGTTGGTGAGCCACCAATGTCATCCTTGGAAGTACCAGTTGCCACTGAAAAAGTGACAGCTGGGGCTCTCTCAGGTAATAGTGGGGTAGCTAGGACTTTGGGAGGGGTCTGTAGAGGTAAGGCAATAGAAACCAGAGGTAAGTTCAAAAAATTAAAAAGGCCAGGAGGAAGGAAAACTAGGATGCTGGGCCTCAAGGAAAAAAGGGAAGAAGGCATGGAGAGTGTGGAGCTGGGAAGGGGAAGTGTCATCTGGATGGGCTCTACACTCACTGGAGCTTCAGTACTAGCCTTCCATTTTCCTTTGAAAGTTGCCTTCAATCTTACAGAAGTTAGGAAGGGCCCTTCATCTATGGACAAAGAAGGAGCGTCGAAAGAGAAGGGAGTGAACTCACCACTGATGTATATCATAAAACAAAAGGGAAAGTGTAAACTTTATGATGAATCCTGGAAAAGGAAATTAAAGAGACCAAGGGAAAATTACTAGCTTCAGAGGTAGTAAAGGTGATGGTTAGAGAACTGCGAAGGGTATGATGCTCAGCAGCTTGTTTCTTTCTTACAGCCTCCTTTTCTGATGCGTTAACAATAGCAGTTTCATCCTTTAGTATTTGCTGCGGCTTCCTCTTCTCTGACCTCTGAAAGACAATAATCTCGTTGGATTGTTCTTTTTCCACTGCTTTGACAGCTGGCTCATGGGTAGAGTCCACAATAAGCTCAATAGGAGAGAATGTCTTCTTCGTCTGCCTCTTCAATGGTATTTCTTTTTCTGTTTTTTCATCTTTCTCTCCTAAATGAGCCTCACGCACCTCTTCCTGAGGATTAAGCAAAAGTTTTCTTTTCTTCTGTTGTTGCTGCTTACCCTTGAGAATGTTCAAGGCCTGAGTCCTTTGAGAAAAAGCCTCATGTGAAGTTTCTACACCAAATATTGAAGTTGTGAGTAAACAGACAAGACATCATAAAAGAAAAAGGTAGAAGAGATAGAATGCATACCTTTCTTCAAAACAGTCCTAGTGACTCAAGAAGAGGAAATAAAGCGGTAGCAGGAGCAGTGGAGGCAGTAGTAGTGGTTCCAGCCTCCTTGAGCTTAGCTTTGGAGGGCATATCTTATCCTACCAGCAAATCTTTGGGAGGGATGGCCAGGTGCACCTCCACATTGGCTGACCACCAATTTTGAAATCTTTTTAAAGTTGTGCCATATGGAATGAAGAAAGTAAATTCAAACTCACTCAATTCTTATAACAATTTAGATGTTGCTTCATCCAACTTGACTTTGAGCACTTTCAGATCTCGAATTGTAAGATTTATATTGGAGAGATTGCAGAAAGGGAAATGAATTCCTTGAGTAAGCCCAAATTGTCTAGCAAATTGGGAAGGGCAATAAACCTCAGAGATACACTTATAGGCTCAAGGATTTAAAGTACTAATAAAAAGCTCCCTTTGCAACAAGATAGAGGCCCACATGTCTTTGTGTAAAGAGCACTTATTATTAGCCAAAAATGTTCTTAGCCAGGCTGGCCCTTTGTTGGCTTCGAAAGGGCAGAAAAATGTAGAAAGTGGAGAAATTGGGAGCTAATGGAAAAAAGTGAGATAATAGACAAAACTAGAAGGGTATTGGGAAACCCTGGCATATTTTTCTCCACAGGTGGTGGGATCCTGCACTAAGAATTTCAAACACCTAGAGTGTAGACCAGTAAAATATGCAAAAAGCCAGAGTTACAATATCCAGAGTGGACGTCCTTGGTTAACATCTAGAGGTTTCTCACAGAATTGAGAGCAGGCTCTATAAACATGGCTTAAAATATAAGGATCCAAGGCAATCTTCTTCTTCGAAGCAAGAGCCTTGGCAAGGGGAGCAAACTCAAGCATAATTCGTTGAGATGAGGTGCAAAAAAGAAACTTGCATACCCAGTATAAAATAAAAGAAAAGAACTCTAGGTTATCTACAGGACCTTTCTTCTTATTTTCAGCCTTTACAAAATCACTAAAGGAAGAGTTCAAGAAAGGAATGGTGAAACTAACCGGAAGGTTTGGATAACTAGGCATGAAGGAAGTACCAATTGATGAGAGCCCTAAGAGATGACAAATATCAAAAACGGTGGGGGCCATCATACCACACCGAAACTAAAAAAATTAAAAGTTGAGTTCCAAAAACAAAGGGCTGCAAGGATAAAAAAAGGGTCTTCGGGAATAATGAACCTAGAGAGACGGAGGGCATCGAGGATGCAGAGCTCTTGCAAGTCCCATTCTCTAGCAAGCACAATTCTGTCGTATCATTCCTCCTATTCAACTCTCAATGTGGGCCAACAGCGGTGGGGTCGATTTATCCTTTAGTTTCCCCATTCAAGCCCCCCTTTATAAAGAAGGCAATGATCCTCCAAACGAGGATATAAAGCAGGGAGTTGGGCGGGGGCTTCTTTGAAGATAGGTCCCAAGACGTATTCTTCTTGAGCACTGTCACGAAGGATAAAGAGGCATCTATAGCACTTGGTCCACTAGCTCTAAACTTAGCTATCTTCTCATCAATACATCTCTTCAAAGCCATAAATGTGCTTACGCGCTCAATAACTGGCACTTTCAGAGAGGAAGACGCCATTGGTAAGGAGTTAACGGGAGTGAGTAGAAGAGTGAAAAGTAACAGTAGGGAGCAATAGGGGTGAAAGGGCTTTTTGGACAAAGGAGTAGATTAAAAACGCGAGGATAAGGGATTTGAAAGCCTTTCTGTCCAAAAGTCACCCAGTTAGCCTAAAATGGGTCAAATAATTATTTTGGGCCCTCACGAAAACAAACCTTTATTTTCAAACACAAAGGGGTCCTGAGAACACAACATAGGGTGTCTCTTGCAAGAGTGAATTTTGAGAAGGAAGCCTATTTTGAATACTTGACTTGGCTTCGAAAACCTGTACTTGGTTTCGAAGCCAGTTTCTTCCTAAAGGCCTTAAAACAAGGAGTTGGCTTTGAAGCCAGTGGTGAAACATTCAGCTAGATTTCGAAGTAAGTAATTGACTTCGGAACAAATTTTGTGCCTTAAACTCAGGTATAATTGGGAATTGTTTGCTTCGAAGGATTTAAAGACATACTCTTAGGCCTTCTATAAAGATAAGGTCCTTCGAAGGAGCCTTTGTAGTATTCTGCGACCAGAATATGATTCTTGCTTGATGTTTTGGACTTCAAAGTAGGTGAATACTATGAGGCCAATACTTGGTCAAGCAAAGTGGAAAATATCAAAACCAGAAGACTTACCTATACATGAAAATACATTCTTGGATTTCCTATTTAAAAGAATAAGCATTGTCACTCTATGGGAAATTCCACACTTCGAAGCACTTAGACCTGGCTTCGAAGTAAGATTGGTTAATTCAAAGCTGTTATTTACACGGATTATGTTAACCATGTAATTAGAATATAGAAACCTAGGACAAAAATTGTCATTTTTAAAAGAAGTTTCATACTTTGAAAACACTTAAACTAGGCTGCTAAGCAAAATTGGTTAATTCAAAACTATTATTCACATAGTTTATAATTGGAATACAAAACCAAACCATGTAAATGAAATTTGAAGAACCCAGTTGTATTGATATATAAAATATTTACATTAGAGGGCCTATTTGGTTACAAATTCAATTTCTTAATAATAGGGGATAGAGAGAGTAACAAGTTCATTGAATTTAGTCCAGCAGTGTTCTATAAACTTGTGTTCTTTCTTTATCCTATCTTCAGTTCTATCCAAACTGGGTTGTTGCAGTTGATATGCCCTTATTTGGTGGAAAAGCTGTTCAGCTTTCACCTCGAACTCTGTCTCTTTCAAGTCCTGTTCTATCTCATCTATGTCTACATCATCCCAATATAATGAATCCTTATTCTTGAAGGCATCATATTCTTCAAGAAGGTTCTTTGCTTCATACTGAATTTGAATTCGATTGGCAACAATGTCGTCCAGTGAGTCATTGATGGCCAAGGAATTTTTATGCCAATGGAGAATGAGAGGGAACTGGTCCAAAAAAGTCTGGAGCTCTGTTTGGGCTATAGGGTTAAGAGCATGACCCCAAGACACAATGTCACAGGTCCACAAAAAGTTCTTGTGGGGAATGTCATCTCCAAGAACATAGAAAGACAAATGGAAAAATACATTAAGTAGGAGTTGAGCTTTATATTGCTGAAATGCAGTAGGAGGAACTGGAGGTTGGTAGGAAGAGAAGTGCTGACCTTCGAAAAGAGTAAGTTTCAATTTTTCCATCCAGGTTGGGTTTTGAGGAAGAGGGGGTGTAGAAGGGTCCATCCCAAAAAAAGGAGGAAATTAGGGGTCATTCACCATCTTTAGCTAGTCAGAAGAATAATGTTTGGCCTTTTTAGCCAAAAATAAGGGACTGAATCTCAATGCTTCGATTGGACGAGGAGTCTTCTGCACTATTCTCATTGGTAAGGAAGAAGTATACCAAGCTGAAAGTAGGTTGTCCTCCAGACAACGACGACAATCAATGGACACGTAGAGGTATACCACTAAGCTTCAGGAAAAATGAGGCAATAGAAGAGGATCATCGAATTTAAAGATTCTATGATGAATTCGCTCCCTTATCTAGGGATGAACTGGTGTTGACTAAGTATCCTAGCTAGTGTTTCTAGAAGAAGAAGAAGCAGCCTCATCTCATGCTGAAGGTTTTAGAGTAGAGGAAGAGCTTCCAAGATCCATTTGTGTAAATGCTTGGTCCAGAGGTTCGTACGGTGCAAAAGTTTTCATAACTTGTATAAATGAAGGCTGATAAGTGTGGCCAATAAATGCATGAAGGTTTTTTCGAACTTGGGTATCATTATCAAACACCTCATCGTATGCTCGATCAATGTAGGAGAGGGCTTGATTGGCCATGGAAAACGTATCAATCTCTTTGTATTCGCAGATAGTGGAGGGAATGTTCAAAGCATAAGGAAGAATTTTAATAAAGTTCAGTGCTTCATTTCTAAGAAGACGGTTATACTCCAACCAAGTTCATGTACGTTCTAGGACGTGGACAAAGTGCACTGGTCTACTAATATCACCAAGTATTGGGTATATTAGTGCGGGGGGTAATGTTGGCTATATATTTCATATAGGCCAATCGCAACTTAACACGTGGCACGTAAAGGGTAATTTGGAGAGTCAATGCAAGTTTCCAACTAGCGACGAACACATGGCAGTTCATATTAGTAACGGTGGATCTATGTCACATGGAAGCAGTTAGAAGGTACGAAGTGACGTGGCCCAACGGTTATTTCAAATTCAAGAGGGAAGCCTAACTGTAAAGAAGGCGTCGTGGGAGCAGATTGTGTCAGGGCCATAACCAGAGATCGTAGAAGTGCAATTCGACGGTTGGAAGCCCACTTCGACAGTTACCTTCGGGAAGTATAAATAAAGGAAAAGGCCCCAGAATGAAGGACCCAGACTCAGATCCAGAAACTAGTTTATTTACTTCATATTTCTTTCCAGTTTTACATTTTCAATTCTTGTACTGCACTTCATTTCCTAGGAGTAGTTTCAAGTAGTCGCTACTATAAACCTTTTCAAGGCTGGGTCATTTCATTGTAAGTTCCTATTTACTTAATGAAATTTGGTCTGAATTGTTCTATACTTGTTATTTCTTATTACTTTCTCCTAAAACAAACTACCAGTAAAAGTCCTCTTCATTGAGGCTGAAAAAACTTCAAACATTATCGTTTGATAATTGGTTGGCAATTAAAATTCTGCAAGGACTGATTGATCCTTATTGACACGTTTAAATTTACGCTATTAACCCTCGAAAGCCAATAATTATATTTTGTGGGAGGTCTAATTTTTACAATTTATGTTTATTGCTTAAATAGGAGCATGACACCAGAGTGAAATTGGTTAATTCTTTATCAAATATTGCCTTTATTGATTTGTATGTATATAATTTATGAGTTGGGCTTCTCTCACATTGAGATATCAACATGAGCGAACTTAGGGGCTTATAAGGCTCATTACGGGTTCCATTTCAACAATCCAATCTGTTCATTTTGTAGGGTTCTCAATGTATATTATCCGTGAAAAAAATTTAGTTTGATCCAATAATCGTAAATTTTTTATTTTATCACATTTGTCTCTAAAAAAATGAACAATAAATATATTTTTGAAATAGGCCATCAATTTTTTTTTATAAATAAATGCGATAAAATGAAAATGTTACGATTATTAGATTGACCTAAATTTTTTCACGAACAATATACGTTAAGAGTTCTACAAAATATACAAAACCTGTAATAGGCCTTACATGCCCCTCAAATTATCTCATGTTGAGATTTCAATATGAGAGAAGTTCAACCCATAATTTATAATTACAAATTCACAACTATAACAATAACATAAGAATTTGTCTTTAATCTATTGACTCTGGCATTTTGGATATGAAGTTTTAGAAAGCAATTTGGCATGATCTTCTTTCTTTAAGAATAAACACCTCATGTCTAAAAATATAGAAGTAGGAGAAGAAAAAAAGAAAGAAAAGAACTTCATACTTATCTAACCCTAACCATAACCCTCAATTTTAAGCCCAAACAACGACAAATATATATATTAGAAGGGTAAGCACACAAATGTGTGCAATTGAAAAGATCAGGTGTATGCTATGGAATTTACAATCAAGACAATTGAGAATAAATAAATAAATCTATGACATAACTCCTCTTACTTTTATATAATTGCTCCGGTGGTCATTTTCTTTATTTAAAAAAAAAAAATTGAAAAAAAGAATAAAAAAGAAAAAAAAGCTTACAAGCGTACACTTTGATTTGTAGATTTTATATGATAGCATAAATAGATGATATGTAAGGGTGAAAGGCCAACACATAAGCAATGGAGTAAAAGTCTAATAAAATTTACATGACCAAAATTTTTAAACATAGTTGTTATAAAACTGTTGGACAATTTTCACTATATTAGAAAAAATAAATTCTGTTTGTGTACTTAATAACAACAAAAGAAATACAGAAGAAATAAGGGCAAATTACATATACCCCCTTGAGGTTTGGTTAAATTACAGATACCCTCCTAAGGTTTCAGAAATTACATCACGCCCCCTGAGGTTTATATTCGCGTAACAATTGGACTCTTGCCGTCAACTATGCCGTTGCAAAAGTGTGCTGACATCACCAAAATTTATGTTGATGGACCATATTACCCCTAGGACCTTTCAAAGTGCCAAACAACCCCCTTTATTTATTTATTAATTTTTAAACACAACCAGACAACCTGTACCAAAGCACAAAGAACTTTTTATTTTTTATTTTATTTTCGTTGAACACAACCCTTTGGTTTGTTGTTTAAAAAAAAATTCAAACTTTTTATAAAAAAAAAATAAAAACTAATCTAATAAAAATAAATATAAAGAAATATATTTAATTTGTAAAAAATTATTTCTAACAACTCCAAAGATAAAATTATATAAAAATGATAATTATTTTTTATTTTTTATTTCTTAACCAAATTAATTTTTATTTTTTTTAAAAAATTTCGAAAACAAATTTCTAAAAATCAAACTATACATAGCCTAAATTTTTTTTGATAAATCATTTCGTACGTTAGTAACTTATTTAATTATTTGTTAATTTTATGACATTTTTAACATCTGATAAATGTTTCTCCATTTTAATTTTGCATTCCATAAATTATTAAAATAATTAATTTTGTATTCGCAACTTATTCAGTTAATTTGTTATTTTTTGAGTTTTTTTTTTTTTTGGGTGAATAGTTATGTTTTGGGTAATAAATAAATACCATGGAATCCTCTTCAACATGGAAGGAATGAAAAAAGAGCACTCAAGTAGCTTGAAATTGAAATATTAGCTTAAAAATTCAGATACACAAGTTTGAAATATTAACTTAATTACATATTTATGTCCAACAAAATTAATTACAAGTCTGAAATATTCATGTCGACCAAAATACAAGTCTGAAATATTTACTTAATTACATCACATTCAGATACAAATTCTTGTCCAACAAAAACTTTGCAAGTCAATAAAAGAGTAGTAGCCCACCCAATTCAAAAACCTGTGGTGAGCAAGGATGCATGCCTTATGATATGTACTAATATGAAGACATTGTTAGAAAAGTATACCCATTAATTACACAAAAAAGTATACCCTAGTCTTTAGTTCCTTCCAGCATCTCCTATACAAAAAGCAATTCCTGGACAAAAAACATCACCTAAAAAATAAAAAAACAAAGAACAACAAATTAATAAACACAAATGAATATATTTTAAGTGTTATGCATGATGCAATTGTAAACATAAATTTCAGAACATAAACCTTACACTTCGGATTATTTACCATGTGTATTATCAAGAAATCAAGAAAAAATGACATACCTGAATCCATTGATGAACGGTTAAACGGAAGTGTGATTATCAATAAACTCTTTGTTATTGATTATGTTATTGCCTTCTAATCCTTTCCCCTTTGGTGCCTTATGTTTCTCCTTGAGAGGATTTAGAAAAATGGCAGTGTTCTTTTTCCACTTGGGAAGGAATAGGGACCATAACCTTTTAAAGGTTGTAATTGGTTTTCAAAACTGAAAGGTTGTAGAAGTTCAAAAGAATGAAAACCAACTTTAACCATTATTAGTTTTAATTTCTATTTATTGGTTTTCAAAACTGAAAGGTTGTGGAAGTTCAAAAGGAATGAAAACCAACTTTAACCAATATGTTTTAATTTCTATTTCTGCCCCTCACAGAAATAGAAATTATACAACTAGTATCTACACATTAGGTCCATAACACATATACCCTTAAGCCTATTAACTAAATTGAATCACTTAAATTGAAGGCTTCTTATAAATGATAACACCACATTTAATTATGTGGTCCCATTGAGACATTATCTAACAATCTCCCACTGGACCACATATGTATCCTGAAAAATGTGCTTAACTTTAGTGAGCTCAGAAATTTGTTATCATAATTTGAGGGTATCCAAACAATCTTGTCCATTAACTATATTAATATAGGATCAAAGCGGTCTTCGTTACATCAATCGTAACTCGACCCACCAATGGTCACGTATACTAATACAGCTAAATGACATAGATCAATCATGGATGTGTAGCATGGAAATTACATGTGATGTGATCCATACATACCTATTTCCAACTGGTCCTACTTAACTTTATTGAGATCAATACTTCACAATACGTAACAGAGCGTAATAAACTGAATATTTCATTTCTGCAGAAATTAATCTAATTACATAAATAAAACTCAAGGCTGACATAAAGCAGTAATATAAATACAAACTCCCACTAAACCAGAATGTTCTCAAATAGAACAACACCCATCTGAGCAGTGTGCTCATGAAAGACCTTGGGTGGTAGTCCCTTCGTAAGTGGATCCGCTATCATGGAGTTTGTCCCAATGTGCTCTATGGAAATCTGTCCACTCTGCACTCTTTCTTTTACAACTAGGAACTTGATATCAATATGCTTTGATTTTGTCGAGCTCCTGTTGTTATTGGAATATAAAACTGCAGACTTATTGTCGCAATATAACTTAAGTGGTCTTTCAGTGCCTTCCAAAATACGCAACCCAGTGACAAAATTCCGCAGCCATATCCCTTGGTTTGATGCCTCATAACATGCTACAAATTCTGCGGCCATGGTGGATGAAGCTATGAGCGTCTGCTTTGCAGACCTCCAAGAAATTGCTCCGCTAGCTAACAGATAAATATAGCCTGATGTGGATTTCCTACTGTCTTGGCATCCAGCAAAATCGGAGTCGGAATATCCAATGACCTCTAACTTATCCGATCTCCTATATGTGAGCATATATTCCTTTGTTCTCTGTAAATATCGCATAACACGCTTGACTGCTTTCCAATGATCCATGCTAGGATTACTTAAATATCTGCTTAACATGCCAACTATAAACGCAATATCCGGACGCGTACATACTTGAGCATACATTAGACTCCCTACAGCCGAGGCATAAGGAATCTTCTGCATTTCTTGAATTTCAAGACTGTTCTTCGGGCATTGGCTGAGACTAAACTTGTCTCCCTTAGCAACTGGGGTTTCACCTGATTTACAATTTTGCATGCCAAATCTATTGAGTACTTTTTCGATATAGCTCCTTTGTGATAATCCCAGAATACCCCGAGAACGATCTCGGAGTATTTCGATTCCTAATACAAAGGAAGCATCACCAAGATCTTTCATTTCAAAATTCTTAGATAGAAATCTCTTGGTGTCATGCAATAAGTTTATATCGTTTGTGGCAAGCAATATGTCGTCAACATATAAAACCAAAAATATGTGTTTACTCCCACTGAACTTGTGATACACACATTCATCAACAACATTAGTTTCAAAACCATACGAAGTGAGAACTTGATGAAATTTGAAGTACCACTGACGAGAAGCTTGTTTGAGTCCATAGATGGATTTAGTCAATTTGCAAACCATATTCTTTGGGTCTCCTGACACAAAGTTTTCTGGCTGCACCATATAAATTGTTTCTTTAATGTCACCATTAAGAAAAGCTGTTTTGACATCCATCTGATGCAACTCAAGATCAAAATATGCAACAAGCGCCATAATTGTCCTAAAAGAATCTTTCGAAGAAACTGGAGAGAAAGTTTCTTTAAAGTCAATTCCTTCTTTTTGAGTAAAGCCTTTGGCTACAAGACGTGCCTTATACCTCTCCACATTACCATTTGAATCCCTTTTGGTTTTAAATATCCATTTACAACCTACGGGCTTCGCACCAACTGGTAATGAGACAAGTTCCCAAGCTTTATTGTCTTGCATAGACTTATATTCTTCATTCATGGCTTCTATCCACTTATGAGAGTTGGAACTTTCCATGGCTTGACGAAAGTTGATTGGATCATCTTTCGACATTCCATTTTCTACCTCATGTTCCTGGAGATATACAATATAATCATCTGAAAGTGCAAATCTCCTTTCTCTTGTGGATCGCCTTAATGGCACAGATTCTTGAGGTTGAGGTTGTACAGTTTGTTCCTCAGGAACAATTACCTCATCTTGAATGGGGGTTTGAACTATATTATCTTGAACAACATTGTCTGGTTGAGGATCCGAAATTACTTCTCGAGCAATGACAGGTATAGGAACCTGTGATTGGTCAAAAGTAGTAGTAGGAAGTGGGATTACTCCTGCTTCCTCCTCAAAAACAATGTCTCTAACTGGATTTCTCCCCCCAAACTCAACATCCTCAAAAAATGTTGCAATTCCCGTCTCAAATATTGACCTATTTGTGGGATCATAAAACTTGTAACCCCGTGATCGTTCGGCATAGCCAATAAAGTAGCTGCTAATGGTTTTAGAGTCCAATTTTTGTTCATGAGGTTTATAAGGCCTTGCCTCAGCAGGACACCCCCACACATGCAAATGTTTTAGACTAGGCTTTCGCCCAACCCGAAGCTCATAAGGTGTTTTTACAACTGCTTTAGTTGGCACCTGATTTAAGATATAAGTTGCTGTCTTTAGAGCCTCACCCTAGAGGGACTCTGGTAAAGTAGAATGACTGATCATACTTCTTACCATATCCTTAAGAGTCCGGTTTCGTCTCTCAGATACACCATTCATGCCAGGTGATCCTGGCATGGTGTATTGTGGGACGATTCCACATTCCTCCAGGTATTTTGCAAACGGTCCTGGACGTTGTTCACCTGATCCATCATATCTGCCATAGTATTCACCACCACGGTCAGACCTGACACTTTTAATCCGTTTGTTGAGTTGTAACTCAACTTCAGCCTTAAATTTTTTGAATACGTCCAAAGACTGTGATTTCTCATGGATAAGAAATAGATACCCATATCTGAAATAGTCGTCTATGAATGTGATAAAATATTGTTGACCATTCCAAGACGCCATAGGGAATGGGCCACAAATGTCCGTATGAATTAATTCTAAGACATCTGTAGTCCTATGGGCACTATATTTCTTTATTTTGGTCTGTTTCTCCTTGATACACTCAACACAGACATCAAAATTTGAAAAATCAAGAGAGTCCAAAATTCCATCAGACACAAGGCGCTCAACTCTAGATTTAGAGATGTGACCTAGGCGTTTGTGCCATAATGAGGCTGAATTTTCCTTAGTTAATTTACACTTTGTACCTCGTGATTCCACGTGCAAGGTTGCATTATAAGATGCAATAGTTTCGAGCAAATATAGATTATCAAACACATTAAGTAAACCAGTACCAACAACATTGGAATTAATAGACATACTAAACTTCATATTTCCAAAAGAACAATAATATCCCAATTTGTCCAATACAGAAACAGAAATTAAATTTCGTCTAAAGGACGGTACAACAAAAGTGTCTAATAAATCCAAATAATAACCAGTTTTCAGTAATAATCTAAAGTGCGCTATTGCCTGCACTTCTATTGACTTGCCATCACCCACAAAGATGTATCTTTCAGCATCAGTTGGCTTTCGATAGTTCAGGCAACCCTGCATAGAAACACATATGTGAGTAGTAGCACCAGAATCTACCCACCAAGTGTTTCTTGGTACTGAAGCTAAATTTATTTCAGAACAGACCAAAACATGAAATGTACCTTTCTTTACACGCCAGGCGACGTATTTGGCACAATCCTTCTTTCTGTGTCCGGGCTTGCCACAAAAGAAACAACCATCTTGCACTTTCTGTTTCTTTGGTTCCGGACCCTGAGGAATAGCAACTTCCTTTCCCTTATGCTTTCTTTTGCCCGTATGCTTGGAGGTGCTTGCCAGATGAGCACTTTCAGTCCTTTCTTGCTTCAATCTCTCTTCCTCTTGCACACAAAATGAAATGAGCTCATTGAGAGTCCATTTCTCCTTCTGGCAGTTATAACTGACCTTAAATTGGTTAAATTGTGCAGGAAGAGAGATGAGAACTAAATGCACGAGCAAATCATCAGATAGGTCGAGCTTTAGTGCCTTAAGTTTTGAAGCAAGATGAGACATTTCCATGATGTACTCGCGAACATTACCCTTGCCTTTATACTTTATTGAAATCAAGCTTGCTAAAAGCGTGCTTGTTTCAGCCTTATCGTTTTTAGCAAAACGCTTTTAAATTTCTGAAAGAAATTCACCGGCAACGGTAACATCCTCTGTTATTGCACCCCGAAAAACTTCTGGAATCCCACGCTTCATGATCATAAGACTTAGCCTGTTAGAACGATCCCACTTTTCAAAGTACACAATTTCCTCAGGAGTACTTTGTGCAGTGAGAGCATTCGGTTTTGGCATCCTTAATGCCAAGTCTATGTCCATGCAGCCGAGAACAATCAATATGTTCTCTTTCCAGTCCTTAAAGTTTGTTCCATTTAACATTGGAACATTGTTCATGTTGGCAGAGATTGAAGTAGTCGACATTAAAGCTGAATAGAAAAGAAAATAAAAGGAATAAACAATTATGCTCACATTAAGTTACCAAACAGATAATCTCTAAATAAAGTAATTTAATGACAACATCTCAAGATACCTAGCACAACATTAATACCAAGCCTTTGGGTAGTGATATTAACTGTAAGTGGTATTCTTGTTGTAATGATCAAACATTGACAATAAGTTATGTCAAATAACAAATCTATCTTTTGATGGATTTATTATTCACATTAGGTTTTCTTGACAATTGGCACATGTTTATCACCACAAAATGTGTGTGTAATTCTGCCAAGTCTTAATCATGTCTTTGGACCGATAAATACCCGCATGAGATACACAGACATAAACATCAAAACATTCCATATAAAACAATCTAGACAAGAGAGATCACTTTTGTGACATCTTGTTTGAATTGACTTATATTGAGAATGTTAGAAAATTAAATTTCTGTAGACGTTGTATGAAATTACATTAAATTTAAAGATTTCTAAATTTGTGACCTAGTATATGTTATATAATCTGCAGCAATCCCAATTATATACATACATATATAAATAGAATTGACGGGTCCAAAAACAAATAGTTTTTTTTTTATGATATTCAGAATTAAACCGATCAAATCGCAAGATATATCTATATATATAAATACATGATGTTCATCCATAAGAAAATTCAGAATCTGATTCCAGGAAACTAAATAGAATGAATAAAGCATATCAATTCTGATAAGACACATGATATGCATGCTTTGATACCAATTATAAACACAAATTTCAGAACATAAACCTTACACTTCGGATCATTTACCATGTGTATTATCAAGAAATCAAGACAAAATGACATACCTGAATCCATTGATGAACGGTTAAACGGAAGCGTGATTATCAATAAACTCTTTGTTATTGATTATGTTATTGCCTTCTAATCCTTTCCCCTTTGGTGCCTTATGTTTCTCCTTGAGAGGATTTAGAAAAATGGCAGTGTTCTTTTTCCACTTGGGAAGGAATAGGGACCATAACCTTTTAAAGGTTGTAATTGGTTTTCAAAACTGAAAGGTTGTGGAAGTTCAAAAGAATGAAAACCAACTTTAACCATTATTAGTTTTAATTTCTATTTATTGGTTTTCAAAACTGAAAGGTTGTGGAAGTTCAAAAGGAATGAAAACCAACTTTAACCAATATGTTTTAATTTCTATTTCTGCCCCTCATAGAAATAGAAATTATACAACTAGTATCTACACATTAGGTCCATAACACATATACCCTTAAGCCTATTAACTAAATTGAATCACTTAAATTGAAGGCTTCTTATAAATGATAACACCACATTTAATTATGTGGTCCCATTGAGACATTATCTAACAGCAATTACATGCATACCTATGGTTCAAGTCATGCTCCACTGAGTTGGAAGCACCCCATGTTGTCCTTGATCCTAAAAAATGAAGTGGATTAGTTGGCCTCAAATTCCATGTGAAAAAATAAAATAAAATAACATAATCATTTAACATTCATACTTACATCAACAGTGCTCCTCTTAGTAGCTGTGAACCTTCCAATAGTGCTCCTTTCAACAACAGTACCAATTCCTCTCTAAGCAGACTCATTTGTTCCCATTTCCCTACCCCTAATAGGTGCCCTCTGGCATGTCCTCTTATTGTGCCCAATCCCTTTGCAAATGATGCACTTCACAGTGCATGATCTTTTTGATGGTGCAGCCTCATCAACTTCTCTTATCCTACTTTTTCTAGGTCTTCCAGGCATCCTCTTAAGAGGTGGAGGCTTCAACTCATCTCCAAGAACTGGACCCCATAAACTCTCATCATGTATTGGATGTATAATTTCTCCATACGCCTTGAAATAAATGTGTTTGTAGTACATTGTGTCACAATAGGTCTCCAAGTTTATCCTCTTATGAGTAATGCAAGCTGTTGCATGCTAGCAAGGGACTTCACTTATGTCCTATATCCTGCAACAACATGACCTTCTTTGTAGGTTTACAATTTAAGACACCACACCTTCAGCCACTTGATACTCTTCTTGTCCTGCAAAAGTCACTTTACAAAGTCTAGATTGAAGAACCACTTCCTTCAATTTCTTCTTAATGTTAGGGGTTACCAAAGATTGTCATGAAGCTGCCTCTTCAGACCTCTTATGTAACTTGTTCATCAGTTTCAATATGATATTTTCTAACAATGTCAAGATAGGTTTACCCCTAACATTACCAATCCAATTATTAAATGACTCAACCATGTTGCTAGTAACATGTTCACTTTTCACCCTATGATCAAATGTGTGTCTTGCCCATATTTCAACTGGAAATTTAGAAAGCCAGCTATGTGCTTCAGAAGATAACTCCAATATCTGTCCCATGGCAATGTTAAAATCCTTGACAGTGTAAGCTTTAGCTGCAGCCCAAAAGGCTCTTTTCATCTTTAAACTAGGGAATTTGCCCTTCAAGTTGCTGAAAAGGTGTTTACAGCACCTCCTATGTGTTGCTTGGGGTATTACTTGTCTCATGGTTGGCTCAATGCCCTTTTGACCATCAGACATGATTGTCAATGGCATGTTTTGGGGGCCATTACCAAAAATGGTGTTCAAGTGGTAAAGGAAAAAGGCCCAACTATCCTTACATTCACTCTCCACCACACCAATTGCAAATAGGATAAAGACCATTATTTCCATCAAGACCAACTGCAACTAACAATATGCCCCCAAATGGTCCCTTCAAATGACACCCATCCACAGCTATGAAAGGTCTACAACCTTCTTTAAAGCCATGTTGTATGGCTGCAAGTGAAAGAAAAATTCTTTTGAATGTTGGTAAAGGAGGAGATAAGTTTGGCTTAGATGGTGGTTTTCTTTCCCTTTCAATATTGACCAAACTACCAGGATTGGTCCTCAACACTTCTACAACATACATTGGAAGTTTGGTGTAAGCCTTTGCATGATTACCCTCAATTGCCTCCATGGCTTTCCTCTTTCCTCTGTACAGTTGCATCCTTGTAGTCTCCAATCCATAATTTTCTGCTATTTTATCATGCATTGCCTCTAGAATGATCCCAAGATTCCCTCTAAGAGTTTTTTCAAACTTCTTAGCAATCCAAGATGATGTTGCTTCAGTATTCCTTTCTACTCTAATGCATGTATGGTCAGGGCCCAATGTCTTAATCTTATATGTCACCCCATCAGGTAATGGAGAAGCATGAATTCTCCATTCACACATCGAGGAAGCACATATGCAAGTCACTCTTTTCTTGTCATTTTTTATTTTAATCAATTTAACACCTCTTTCAATTGCAAATTCCTGGAGCACAGTCCTGAAGTGATACACATCATCAAATATCATTCCCTTTTCCAATGTTATTTTCTCCCCTTCCTTTATTTCAAACATTTTCCCCCTCATATATCTGTCAACATTAACACCTTGCACATCTTCTTCATCAATCGAATATTTCCCTCCTATATCATCAGATTCATAGTCTGATATTCCCTTATCATTAGCCTCAATTGGTTTATCTAACCCATTACTACCCTCATCATTATCTGAAGTGTCCTCATTATCCTCATCACTAATGATATAAGCATTTTATTCATCAGCATCTGTTTCACTAAATTCAAAATCCCCTAACTCAGTCCAATCAACATCATTGTAGTCATCCACATTGCTAAATAAATCATCAGATACTACCAATCTATTTCCAATGTTACTAACCACACCACCTCTTGTACTTGTGCCACTACTACTCACTTGTCCCTCTCCACTAGTAGGAGTATCAGCTACTACAAATGAAGGTAAAAGTCGATCAAGTTCCAGAAAAATATTAATCACCTTAGTACCATAATTTGAACTAAACATTTCAATGACATCGTGATCAGATTTAACCTCCATGTTACTCTTAGTGTGTGTGTTTGTAAAGTACAAATTTAATCCCACACCAAAATTCCCAGGTACATTAGTGAGTGCAGCTTCACAAGTATCAGCCAACAATTGCATGTAGTTATACTTGTACGGATTAACATTCAAAATGTGACTTACAGAACCATTAAAGTGTACTAGTATTTCATGAAACATGGGATCAACCATTGTCCTAAATACAAAAAAATCATCACAAAATTCATGAATATCAGAAGGCATCTACATAACAAGCTTACATTATAACATCAAAATTTTAGTAAATAAAAGAGTAGAAAATAAACCCAAAAAAACCACCTAAACCGAAATTTTAGAAAAAGAAAGAGTAGAAAACAAACCAAACAAATTCCCAAAAATACTAATTGAAACAAACCCAAAATTTTAGTAAAAGTAAGAGTAGAAAACAAATATATAAAAAAAAAAAAAAAATTCCCTAAAATACTAATTGAAAACAAACCCTCTAACCCCAAAATTTTAATTAAAAAAAAGGTAGAAAGAAACCAAAAAAAAAAAACCCTAAAATAGTTTGAAAACAAACCTTTAAACCCTAATTTTTTTTTTTTAACAGGGTAAAATACAAACCCAAAAAAATTGATTAAAGACTCACAAAATTTCGTAAGCAAATAATCCTAAAACAAATTTTATAAAAAAAAAAAAAATCATGAACAAAGAATCCTAAACCCCCAAATTTCAATGCTTAGTATGAGAGATTAAAAATGGATCACTTACAAATTTCAGATTTTTCTTTAATCAACGATCTAAACTTCTTTGTGTAGTCTTTTCTTCTTTTAGATTTATGCATCCAACAATAAACAACAATACTCTCACTTTCCCCTTTGAAATGCCTTTTCCGTCTCTCTCTCAGATAAAGAAATGAAGAAAGTGAAGTTTAGTTGAACCTGGTTCAAAAAAAAAAGAAGTTTAGTTGAACCTATATAAAATGCAAGTACTGACTTGACATGAGGGCATTTTAGTTAATTTATTGTTTGGGTTAACGAAGTTAATTGTCAGGGGGCGGGATGTAATTTTCGAAACCTCAGGGGGGTATCTGTAATTTATCCAAACCTCAAAGGGGTATATGTAATTTGCCCAAGAAATAAAGGAAAGGAGAGAGTTTGTTTGATTACAAAAATTAAACCATAAAATAAAATAAAATAAATAAAACAGATTTTTATTTTGTTACAAAAACAAAATGAAAATCTAAAATAGAAAATAAATTAATTACTTACCAAATTAATTTCTTGAACAAATTTTCTGATTAAGTCCAGTGTTTAACATTGTGTCCTTAAAACAGATTCGTCCTCTCCACGGTGCTTTCAAAATGTGGACGTCTGTCTCCCAGGATAAAATGATCAACAGCAAACAATAGCAGCACTACAAATTATTTACACAACCAATACACTAAATGTTTACACTCTTTCTCAAAAGAAAAATTATGCAGCAAAAATGCAGAGAGAGCAAACAAAATTTTGGACGAAATTGGAGTGAAAAACCAAGTGAGAGACTTTTCTATTTATAGGAGTAAAGGTGACTTTTCATTTTGAATTAAGCAGGTAATAAACCTGTTTGAACAGGTAGTAGACCTGTTCGATTTGAATAGCACTGTTTGGGTTTGAATTCAAATAGATATGAATCTGTTTGGGTTCAAATTTAAATTGGGATAGATATAAACCTACAAAGATTTCTAACTGAATTTTTGGAACCAAAAATCGGACAAGTTTTTTTGAATTTAATATCCGAAATTCAAATTTCAAAAAATTGGAATTTAATTTTAGAAGAGTAAAATTCAAATGTTTTTGGCCAAAAAAGATAAGTATTGGGCCGGACAAGCCCAACCCAACCTCACACCACGCACCCGCGCCCAAGCCCAGGCCCAGCCCTGCCCGCCCGACCGACCGATTGGACGGACGGCAGCGGCGGCGTGCGCGTTTGTAGTTATTTTTGAGTCCAATGGGTCTAGCCCAATTTGCCTATAACCTCTCCCTTCTACAAATTTGCGGTGCCCTTTGGGGCCCTCCCCAAGTTACAAACCCATGCCTTATAAACCCACAAAATTTTTCCCACCAAACCAATGTGGAACAAGCCTTAAACCACACCTTTAAGAAATATCCACCAAAACTCCATTTCTATGGAGTTCACTTTGGCTTCAATTTTCCATTCATCCGATAATGGTTTTCAGCAACCATATATACCACGTGAATCACAATGCGGCATAGAACGTGTTACCACTTACACCCGCCAACTTTGGCGTATGGGTCCCACCTAAAAAATAGACCAAAGTTAAGGAAAAAAAGATTTTTCCAAAACTTCAAAACCATTTCTAACAATCCCCCACATGAATGGAATTTGATGACAACAGAAATGCAACAATATATAGAATTTATCGAAAGAGTATAAATCGAAAATATCTTGCATTAGGATAAGTAGTTTTCGGCCTTGAACCTTCCCTAGTAATAACCTATCGGACTTACTAGCTAACCAATAGACGCGATGCCTTGAATTGTTCAGTCGTTTGTGTAAGCCTAGACAATAGATTTCACACAAATATCTTCTAACACATTGTGGTTCTCACAGTTGTATTCATTTTGGCCTTAAACTCTCCTGATTGTTCATGAGTGCTTCTAAAGAATTTAGCCTCTTCATTCTCATAGAACCGGTCCCAGTTCGACGCTCATATAAGTGATTCTTATTGTGAGTATCTCTTATACTTGTCTTGATTTTATGCCTAAATCAAGATATAAGTAATCATTAAAAGTAAAGCTTATCCTTAAATCCTTGCATACAACACATGTTGCAGATATCATTCTGACCATATGAATGGATAGGGAATTATAATCCCTTAGTAATTTCTGGTGAGCCACACATAACTTAGTTGTCTCTTTGAACTTAGTTCTTGGGATCTCCAGTCATATAAGTAGGGTTACCATTATGATGATTCTTAAGTAATAGGCTTTAATTCCATCCCCTTTGATGAACTACACACTTGCTCTTTAGTCAAACCTTTTGTTAACGGATCCGCAATATTCTCTTTAGATTTTATATAATCTATTGAGATTATTTCATTTGAGAGCAATTGCCTTACGATATTATGTCGACGATGAATATGTCGTGACTTACCATTGTACATATGATTTTGTGCCTTGCCTATTGCAGATTGACTATCACAATGAATGCAAATAGCTGGCACAAGTTTTGGCCACATTGGAATGTCTTCTAAGAAGTGGTGAAGCCATTCTGCTTCTTCTCCTACTTTGTCTAAAGCAATTAACTCAGATTTCATTGTGGATCGTGCGATGTATGTTTGTTTCGTGGATTTCCAAGAAACAGCAGCGCCTTCCAAAACAAAGACATATTCACTAGTGGATTTTGAATCTTTAGTATTCGATATCCAATTGGCATCACAATAACCTTCAAGTACTGCTGGATATCGAGTAAAATTCAAACCATAATCATGGGTAAATCTTAGATATCTAAGAACCCGAATGATCGCTTTCCAATGGTCTTCTCCAGGGTTACTAGTGTACCTACTCAATTTACTGACTGCATAAGCTATGTCAGGACGAGTACAATTCATTAGGTACATTAAGCTTTTAATGATTTGGGAGTATTTTAACTCAGACACATCATCATTTTTATTTTTCGATAAATAAAGAGTGATGTCTACAGGTGTTTTAGCTACATTCATATCATCATTGATAAATTTACCAAAAATTTTCTCAATATAATGTGATTGAGATAATGCATATTCGTCAGATATTTTAGTAATTTTCATTCCTAATATTACATCTGCAACCCCCATATCTTTCATATCAAATCTTCTGTTCAGTATTTGCTTAGTTGATTTGATCATGTTTTGACTACTTCCAATGATAAGCATGTCATCCACATAAAAATAAACGATGACATAACCTTTGTCAGTGTTTTTAACATAGACGCACTTGTCACATTCATTTATCTTAAACCCATTGGTAAGCATAGCATGATCAAATTTTTCATGCTATTGCTTAGGTGTTTGTTTTAATCCATAAAGAGATTTTACAAGCCGACAAACTTTCTTTTCTTGCCCCAGCACTGCAAACCCTTCGGGTTGCTCCATATAGATCTCTTCATTTAAATCACCATTTAAGAAAGCTGTCTTAACATCCATTTGATGTATTTCTAAATTAGACAACGCTGCTATAGCAATAAGCATGCGAATGGATGTTTTTCTTGTCACAGGGGAGTATGTGTCAAAATAGTCCAGACCTTCTTTTTGTCTGTAACCTTTTACTACAAGTCTTACTTTATATTTGTCTATTGAACCATCTGCTTTTATTTTTCTCTTGAATATCCATTTATATCCATGAGGTTTATAACCGGGTGGAAGATCCACCAATTCCCAAGTATGATTCTGCATAATGGATTCAATTTCATTATTAACAGTCTCTTTCCACAAAGGTGCTTCAGGACCTGTCATTGTTTCCTTAAAGCTTTGAGGTTCACTTTCTAACAAGTATGTCAAAAAATCTGGACCAAAGGATTTTGATGTTCTTGCTCTCTTACTTCGTCTTGCTTCATCATCAGTTAAATCCTGTTGGTCGAGACCATTACTAGTCTTTCGTGTTTGATTATCATTAATCTCTTGACTTTGTGTACAATCATAAGTTCTTTTCTGTGAACTTAATTCATGTCATTTCTTGTAAGGAAAGACATGTGCAAAAAACACAGCATTCCTTGACTTTATAATAGTGTTCACATTTATATAAGGTATTTCTGATTTATAAGTCAGAAACCGATATGCACTACTACTCTGAGCATAACCAATAAACACACAATCCACTGTTTTTTGTCATATCTTAGTCTTTTTCGGAATAGGAATTTAACTTTTACCAAACACGCCCACACTTTTAAGTATTTATAAGAAGGTGGTCGATCTTTCGACAATTTAGAAGGAGTGCTGTTAGTTTTCTTGTGGGGTATTCTGTTAATGACATAATTAGCAGACAATATTGCTTCTTCCCACAAGTTCTGCGGTAAGCCCAAACTTAGTAACATGGCATTCATCATTTCTTTAAGAGTTCTATTATTTCTTTCAGCAATTCCATTTCGCTGTGGAGAATACGGTGCTGTTGTTTGGTGAACAATGCCATATTGTGCACAAAATTCATTTAATGGTGCATCATATTCACCACCCCTATCACTTCTAACCATTTTAATGGTTTTACCAAGTTGATTTTCAATTTCAGTTTTGTAGAATTTAAACATTTCTAAAGCTTTATCTTTACTTCTAAAGTAAGTATACATAACAATATCTTGTGCAATCATCGATAAATATTATGAAATATTTTTTGCCTCCTCTAATTTGAACAAATTTAAGATCACATACATCAGTATGAATTAATTTTAGAGGTTTGGTTTTTCTTTCAACCGATTTAAATGGAGCCTTAGTTACTTTCGTTTTTGCACAAATCTCACGTTTGTGATTAGGTTCAAGTTCAAATTTTGATATATAATCCAAACCAATTAATCTACGCAAAGCATCAAAATTTATATGTCATAATCTACCATGCCATAAATTCGACTCAAGAATATAAGCAAAAGATGTGTTATTCTTATTAATAGCAAGTTTTGGTACAATCGTCATTACATTCAACTTGAAGAGACCATCACTCACGTATCCCTTACCAACATACATACCACTCTTTGTTAATACAAATTTATCAAACTCAAATACAAGCCTAAAACCATTTTTACTTAACAAAGAACCAAAAACTAAATTCTTCCGGATGTTTGGTACATGCAGTACGTTGTTAAAGGTAAGTTCTTTCCCTGATGTCATCTTCAAGATCACATTTCCTTGTCCAGCTACAGTGAAAGTAGAAGAATTTTCTATGAAAAGTTGTTCACCATTTGCAGCTTCATTATGGGCAGTGAACATCTTTTTGTCCGCACAAATATGACGAGTTGCCCCAGTGTCAACCCACCATTCTTTGGGATTTCCAACCAAATTAGCCCCAGACACCACAGTAGAGAGGTTGATGTCATTTACCCCGTCAGAGATGTAATCTAATTCTGTCACATTGGCTTGATTAGTGGTCTTCTTACTTGTACTTCCGCAATCCTTCTTAGGGCGGTGGCAATCAGAAGCTCGATGTCCGATCTTGCCATAATTATAACATTTACCTTTGAACTTTTTATTGCCATTGTTGTCGCCTTGTTTAGGACCATCTCCAATAAACTTCATCTTTTTATTATGTGGTTTGTGTACTTGCTCAACCACATTAGCTTTGGACTCAATGAGATTTTTACCATTCCTCTTTTCAGCCTTTCGGTTATCTTCCTCAATTCTCAATCTTACAATCAATTCATCCATGGTCATTTCCTTGCATTTATGTTTTAAATAATTTTTGAAATCTTTCCAAGTCGGTGGGAACTTTTCCACTAAAGCTGCAACTTGGAAAGACTCGCTAAGAGACATACCTTCAGAATGAATATCATGCAAAATTAATTAAAAATTTTAGACTTGAGAAATTACCGTTTGGGAGTCTACCACAATGAAGTCCAGAAATTTATCGATAACAAATTTTTTTGTGCTGCCATCCTCTGTCTTGTATTTTTTTTTCCAAAGAATCCCACAGTTCTTTTGCTATTTTTAGAGGGCTGTAAACACTATACAGTATGTTGTCAAGGCCATTGAGGATGTAGTTTATGCACATGAAATCAGAATGCTTCCAAGCGTCTATAATGGTAACAACTTGCCGATCACTTTCATCCTCTCTAGGCCCCGTTTGGGGACTTACCTTTTTAGCCAATTAGCCAAAAAATTACTAAATTAGCCAAAAAGCCAACAACTCATACCAAAAAGTCAAAGATTCTCTTTTCTCTCTACTTTTTGCACATCTTTTCGTAATTAGCCAAAAAATCATCCCAAACATACAAGTTTTTTTTACTTACCTTTTTAGCCAAATAGCCAAAAAGTTACTAAATTAGCCTGTTCCCAAACGAGGCCTAAGTACTGGAGTCTCTTCATGGAGAAGCCGGGCCAAATTTAGAGTTATAAGATAGAACAGCATTTTCTACTGCCATCTCTTGAACTCAGTGCCATTAATTTTTTTCGATTTTTCTCCATGATTTATCAGAACTTGAACATGGTTCTGGATAGAGACTGAAGTCATTGTAACGATCGGATTTGGAGTACTACTTTCAGCAGCCATAATATTTTATCACAAAATCAAAAAAACCAAAACACAAATTAATTTTCTAGTTACTAAAACCAGAAAATAAATTGTAACACAAAATAATTTTATTTTCCTTGTTACTAAAACTAGAAAAATAAAATACCACAATAATTTTTTTGTAACACAAATTAATATTCTGCAATTGTTAATGACACCAATATATTACTACTAATTGTCAAATAAAATAAACAGTATATTACTACTATTTGTCAAACAGTATATTACTACTATTTGTATTTTCTAACCAGAATATCACTTTGTGAAATCATAGAAAATTAAATACAATGAAGACACTAAAAAAGAAAATTTGTCTTAAGATTGTTGGACAATCTTCACTGTATTTGAAAAAATAAATTCTGTTTTTGTATTTAACAACAAAAGGAATACAGAAGGAATAGAGGAAATAAGAGAGTTTGTTTGATTACAAAAATCAAATCAGAAAATAAAATAAAATAAATAAAACAAATTTTTATTTTGTTACAAAAAAAAATGAAAATCTGAAATAGAAAAATAATAAAACAGAAAATAAATTAATTACTTACCAAATTAATTTCTTGAACAAATTTTCTGATCAAGTCCAGTGTTTAGCACTGTGTTCTTAAGACAGATTCGTCCTCTCCACAGTACTTTCAGAATGTGGACGTCTATCTCCCAAGATAAAATGATCAACAGCAAACAATAGCAGCACTACAAATTATTTGCACAATGAACATACTAAGTGTTTACATTCTTTCTCGCAAGAAAAATTATGCAGCAAAAATGCAGAGAGAGCAGACAAAATTTTGGACAAAATTGGAGTGAAAAACCAAGTGAGACACTTTTCTATTTATAGGTGTAAAGGTAACTTTTCATTTTGAATTAAACAAGTAATAAACCTGTTTGAACAGGTAGCAGACCTATTCGGTTTGAATGACACTGTTTGGGTTTGAATTCAAACATATATGAATATGTTTGGGTTCAAATTTGAATTAGGACAAATATAAACCTACAAAATTCTTCCCACCAAATCAATGTGGGACAAGTCTTAAACCACACCTTTAAGAAATTTTCACAAAAATTTCATTTCTATGAAGCTCACTTTGGCTTCAATTTTCCATTCACCCGATAATGGTTTTGAGCAACTAAATATATCACGTGAAGTACAATGCGGCATAGAACGTGTTACCACTTAGACCCGCCAACTTTGACGTATGAGTCCCACCTACAAAATAGACCAAAGTTAAGGAAAAAATAGATTTTTTCAAAACTTCAAAACCATTTCTAACAAAAACAACCCACTTACTTGTCGAAGAAAAGTTAAGCCAAATTGGATAAAACTCTAATCCTAAATTAATTTCACATCGAATTTTATGTCAAAACCGATGATATGTTTCATTTCAATTAATTGTTCATATACGCCCACAAGATTAGCACCACTAAAATACATCATGTTTGTCGGTTTCGATTTTGTTGTGGGCTCGAACATCGTTTCTCATTAATAAATTGTGCTTGAGGTGAACTTAGATTAAGGTTAATGGTTTGAGAGGCTATACTTGGACAAAACTCAACTAACACACATAATTGTAAGGATGGAATTAACATTTAATGTTGAAAAGTCAAAACATGAATATTTTGTTTTTCATTTTTTGTAGATTGTTTTTCCTTTAAATTAGAATTTCATTTACTGAACAATTTGTTTTTTTATTTAAAAATTCATAAATTTTAGTATATACATTTTCCATTTAAGCACTGAAAAAAAAAAAAAAGGCACATAAAATATTGGACTTGAGAAAAAATTGATGAAAATAAAATAAAATAATGAAATATAAGTTAAAAAATGAATAATTCAAATGGATGGCCAATTGAGATTAATTATCTCTTCTATGTTAATTATGTATTCATCCTATTGCAAGAGATTTATTAATTTCATAATCGGATAAATAAATAAAAAAATAGTGAATAAATTATAAAATACTATTAAACAAACACAAAAGCATATGCATAATCTAGACCCACATAATTTCTGCTCCACTGGACCATTTGTTGTTCCTTCGAGGACCACCCCAGTTGGAAGAGAAATTGTCAATATAAAAAATACAACAACACTATAAATTCATCTTTATCAATTTAGAATTTATTTAGGAAAAAAAAAAATTAATAGTTCAAATTTATTTTAGTTATGAACTCTACATTTCATCATTTTAATCTCCACACAAATACATTCGGAAAAAATTATAAGTTCATAAGCGTGGATTCCTAACATTTTAAAAAAAATATATGATTGATCTAAAAATATGAACCTCATACTGAAAAAATAGTTGCCACTGTCGGTTTTTTTTTTTTGTTTTGGGACAAACTTAATAAAATAAAAAAAATTACAAATATCGGATTGATTTTTTATTTTTTATTTTTTTATGAATGATATATATTGAAGGTTGAACAAAATGAATAATTTAAATTATCATAATGAGAGTTATGGTGAGCCCTTAGACCATCTCCAATGGTTACTTAAACCTTTTATCAAATTTGAATTTGATAAAAAATGATTTATTTTCCTACTCCAATGATTTCATCAAATAGGTATCAAATCGGAGATTTCACTATTTTTTCATTAAACTAAAGACCAATGTGCCTTTTATCAAATTACTACTTATTGCCATTGCCGGATGTCCCCCTGGATGTCCTCTCGGTCGTTCCCCTAGATGACCACCTGAAGGCAAAAATTTGTGAAAAAATTACATTGGCTAATCGGCTGGTGGTTTGATAAAACTCCAAAATTATCTATTAGAGCACTTGATATTAAAAGAAACTTTTACTCAAATTTTTATTTAAATTTAATGAAAAATTGATACACCGTTAAAGATGCTCTTACGGATCACTTAAAGTTCAAAGAAGAGTAATCCTCAAAAAAATTATATAATGATCCCTCCAAATTAATAGGCCCTTGATTCTACTATTGTATTTGTATGCCAATAAAAATAAAAGTTATATAGGCCACGTTTAGTTTGTGTTTGTGAAATAATTTTGAAAAATAATTTTTTAGAAAGAGTTTATAATTTGAAAATTTATTTGGTTGTATATTTTGAGAATAATTTTGAAATTTTGGATGATTTAATTTTTTAATTTTTTAATTTTTTTTATAATTGAATAGATGAGTGTAAGAGAAAAAGTGATTGATTAATATGTAAGCTGTGAGAGAAATTGAGAGAGAAAAAATGAAAAAAGTGATTTTGAAATTTTTTTCAAAAATTTTTAACCAAACAAATTTATGAGATTTTTTCCTCAAAAATTGTATCTCTAAATACAAACCAAACAAAATTGCAATCCTAGTGTTTGAGAACATCTAAATAAGTGTTTTTTTTTTTTAATTTTTTCTATCTTTAGTAAAAAAAATTTAAAAATTACGTCAAAATTTTATGCTTTGTCAATTCATCTTGTATAGACGAATTTAAAAAGTATTTTTTCTTTTAAATATTGCAAAAAGCCAAAAAAAAATCTGACTATTTTTTATTTTTTTAACTTTTTTAATTTCTCAAATAAAATAAAATATAAAATAAAAATCTTTTCTTTTTATATCTTTTTAAAAAGTTCAGTGAAAAAAAAAAAAAAAAAAAAAAAAAAAAAAAAATTACAAACAACCAAACTCCAAACAACCACACGAACCTATTCGAGTGTGTGTACGTGATTCACGTCGGCTTGAAACTCCAAATTGGGGACAAAATCATCCTATGAATCAGAAAACGAACCCGGACAGCATATACCCTTTTTTTCTCATGCTCCACGAGAATTTTACCATACAACGGCGTATTTTGAGAAATATGTTAAAAGTTAATTTTTAATTTTTTAAATTTTTTTTAAAAATATATGTAAAAATAAAAAAATAAATAACATAATTTTAAAAATTTAAAAATTTAATTTTTAATCATATTGTCAAAATACACTACACTTCTTTATTACATTTACTTTTAATTTTTTCTTTAGTTATAATATTTGATTATACGGAACTGCTACGTAGCTCGAATTGTCGAGCTCGAAATTAACTCGAATCTAATTTCAGAAGCAGAGAAGGAGAAGAGAAGGAAGGAGGAGGACTGGAGGGGGCTTAATCACAGGGGGAGAGGAGAAGAAAGTAGGAGGAAGAGGAGGAAGGAGGAAGGGGAGGGGCTCGGCCGATGGCAGTGGTGCTGCGACGAAGGGGAGGGGCTTGGCGGGACCGGAGGCGACGGCGGTGGTGCTGCGACGATCGCTGGTGCTGCGACGAAGCGGAGGGGCCCTCTCTTCTCTCCATTCTCTCTTCTCCTCCTCTTCCTCTTCTCCTCTCTTCTCTCCCTCTTTCTCCCCTGTTTCAGATCACCCAAAACGCCCAAAACGACATTCGAGCCAATTTCGAGCCAAGGTTTTCGAGCTACGGCTCATTTTCCTTGATTATAATTCATTTTTAACTAGGATTAAAAAAGTGTAAGGGATATTTAGGAAGATAATTGAGTGCTTGTTTGACATGTATTAAAAAATATATTTTTTTGTATACATATACTTATTTAGGTCATATTAATTAATATTTTTCTCTCTACTTTTTTATCCATTTTCTCTACTTTTCTGGATATTTTTTTTTTATAAAAAATCAAAAAGTACATTTATTTAGAACATCCTAAATATCTCCTAATCACAAAATAAATTAAAATAATTAATGACATAAAATATCACATCAAATTTATAATTATTTTATTTTTCTCTTACAACCATTAAATCAATTAAAAAATTCAATCAATTTTCTAAATACAATCATTTTAACTAAACTAAAATAATTAAAAAAAATCAAATAACCAACCAAAATAACTGATTCACCAAACAAACAAGGCCAAAGTTTTTTTTGAACAGAAACAAGGCCAAGGTTATGTAATTTTATTTCCTATGATACGCATGTACCGTAGTTTATCCCCTCTTTCCATCTCTGAACTCTCCTCTTCCTCTGCGGCTGCGATTCATATCTTCCCAAATCTCTCTCTCTCTCTCTCTCTCTCTCTCTCTAAAACCCGCCGCCGCAAGTCGCGCCGCCGCCACCACCATGCCCGTCGTTAATCCTTTCTTCCAACAATGCCCCTCCGCCTCCCTCTCTACCTTCTCATCTCTCTCTCATTCCTCGTCTTCTCTTCGCGTCTCTGTCAAATTCACAGTTTCTTGTTGCATTCTGGAGTCTCCAGTCACTGTCGTCAATGGGAACATAGACCAGAGAGTTCCTGACAGGGACGAAATTCGTCTCGGCTTGCCTAGCAAAGGTCGTATGGCCTCTGACACTCTCGATCTCCTCAAGGTACCTTCTCTCTCTCTCTCTCTCTCTCTATATATATATATATATATGCCCTAAGAATTTGTATGAATGTGTACGTTTATACTTTATTTTAATTTGTTTTTGGGTATTTGCAATAGGATTGTCAATTATCGGTCAAACAGGTGAATCCTCGGCAGTACGTGGCTGCGATTCCTCAGGTGTTGTGCTCTTATCTGATTAGTGTTGTAGATATATTGATTTATTCATTGCATGTATAATCAGATGAAGATGGAAAATGGAATGAAATGAGGATGAAAGGTGTAAAGTTTGTGGTTTTGAAATCGTTAAATGTTTTCATTTGTGGAATTATCAGATAATGTATGCAAAAATAGTTTTCGAAAGCTGAACTAAATAGGAATTTGGTTTCATGCTTCTACGAGTGGAAATTTTTGTAAACCTGTAATTAAATTGAACTGGGTTTTTGGTGCGGATCCGCTACGTAGCTCGAACTCCTTGCGGCTCGATTGGCTCGAAAACGTTTTAATTTTTATTTTTTTTTGGCTTTCTTCTTCCTCCCCCTCTTTTCTTCCTTCCTCTCTGCCTCTGTTTTCAGCAGCAGCAGCAGAGCAGTCCAGCTCTACCCAAACGTGAGGATAACAACAAAAGCAAAAATAAAACTGGCAGCATCCAAGTTCCAAGTCAAGATCCACCATTACCAAATCATGTTCTTTCCACTCATGCTCTCTCCATTTCTGAAATTACTTACCACTGGCGCAATATCTCACTTGATCTAGATTATATACGAAGTCATTCACTGAATAATGCAATCCTTTTGTAGAAGTCTTCATCCAAATCGCAACCCTGCTCTTCGAAAAAATCAAAATCAAAACCTAAATCTAAATCAAAAAATCAAAATACACAGATCTACACAAATCTACCAATTTACACAAATCAAAAAAAAAAAAAAACTAATAACAGAGGAAGAAGGAGAGAACAACAGATCAAAAAAAAATAAAAAATCTACACAAATCTACCAAATGTTAGCCAGAAGACAAGGCCTGAATCATGGTAAAATACAAAAACTTATGCTTACCATTCATCCCTGAGAGATGTACCCATGAAATCAACAGGTTTACCCACATTCTCTCTCTCTCTCTCTCTCTCTCTCTCTCTCTCTCTCTCTCTGTGTTTCCCCCTTTCTTCATTCTTCCTCTCTCTTTCTCCCTCCCTCTCTCGGTCTCTTCCGCCTTCAGATATAAACAAGAAGGAAAAAAACAAAAACTGCCCAAAACGACGTCGTTTTGGGCAGTTGAGCCATTCGAGCCAGATGTTTCTCGAGCTACCAAGCTTTTTCCGTTTTTGGTGCATATGCACAGGGACAGCTTAACTCTCCACAAGGCCTTTAACCTTAAATGTAAATAATATTTGTTAGTTTTATATTGTAAATTATCATGTAAAATTTACAAGTCTCTTTGATTCTCATGACTAGAATTGTGGGGTTATTTAAAATATTTAGCTGTGAAAGAAAAGAAATTAAAAACGTCAAAAGTTATCAAATAAATAGAACTTATAAATTCAAAGTGAAAACTAAAATAGGTGAAGACTAAACTTGTAGGACATATTCTAAATTGGTGGGAGCCGCTTTTAAAGTGGCATTTGTTAAATCGGTGGTCATTTTTACCAAAAATTTAGAACTTTTACTATGCTCAAAGGAGTAGATCTTTCTTCTTTTTTCTTTTTTTTTTTTCATTTCTCTTGTGTTGGTTTTGTGGAGGTCTTCTTCAAAGTAGACCTTATTAGAAAAAATTAAATTGTATTATAACTTATGGTTATATTTGGAAAATGTGGGGCCTTTTTGCAAATGAGGCCTAAATCCATTGCCTCAATGGCTTTATACTCCAGCCGGCCCTGCGTATGCATGACCAGGCAGACATGTGATTGTGTAGCACAAGTAATATTGGCCCTTTTTTCTTGTTGTATCACAACCACTGCACAATTCCTTTCACATGATATATTTTCAGACCAATATTTATATGCATACATTCACATTGGGTTGTTCTAGAGGAGTGTGCCTATATGCTTCTAGTTGATTTCCGAGGATTTGGTTATAAGAAGAGAGCAAAAGTGCTGGTGATGTGTCGTGTTCGCAATTTTGGGGCATTTGATTGAAAAAGGATGCGAGGATTTTTTAGGACAAGTTTGCGGATGTCGATTCTTTGAGGGAGAAAGTGTGTCGTTGAGCGTCGTTTTGGGCATCTATTTCCCCTTCTTTTAAAGGGTTTCATTTTTTTTATTTATTTATAGAGATTGGAAAGTGGTTTTTGATGTATAGGATCTTTTTGGGGTTTAATTGGTGTAATGGCCATTGGCCTTGAAGTGGGCAACTTGTCCTCTTCTTGTTTTTCTTTCTTTTTTATTTTTTATTAATAAGTTTCCTTTTGTTTCTGATTAAAAAAAGAGAGGGTAAGTTACCCTGTACTCCCCTGATGTTTGGAAAAAATACAACCACCGTCTTGGTTTTGACATAATTATATTGAGCTCCCTTAAGGTTTTAATTTATATAACACTTAGTTCCCTTTTCATCAATAATTTGTTAGTTCTTTATCCTGAATTTATACTCTGGAAATCTCGATAGTTATGTGGTTTTAAATGTTCTGAAAAACTTAATATGATGACTAGTCCAAAGTGATATTTGTTATTTTTATGAAGGTTATGTTTGTGTATATTATTAGCTACCTATATTCCTGTATGTTTTGGCACACATTTTGGGTGCAACTCTAACTAAGCTGTAGCTGCAATACTGACTAACATAAATGGCAAAACTGCAATTCGTTCAACAGCACAAATAGCTTATTGTGTCCTTAAGGGTTCAACATGCCATTTTTCAGTAGAGTGACATAGTAGTAGAAGTCACATAAACAAAGATGTTGGGGTGGGTTTGAGCCCTTCTGAAAATGTATATTGGCGTCAAAGAAACCTAGACCCAACCCATCCTGCTAAAAGTTCGGGTTGATGATTGATGATTTTTCATTTCCAAAGAATATATTAGGTTATCTGGAGAAGGTTATTGGTTTTTGTTATTCTGCTTGTAATTGACCTAAATAATTTTATGTTATTTAAGAATGCGTTATCAAGAGATGTACTTTGTCTGTTAATATGGGCTACAGAGGCAAAATTTCAGTCTCATCTATGAGTTAGCAGATGTGAACTCTGCGAGCCAATGCACTTGCTTACATAAATACTATTATACATTGCATGTTTCATAATGTTATGCTGTGTAAGCTTTCTTCTAGATGGTACTTTGTCCATTTTCAGCATTTGTTGTCATCCTTCCCATCTTCACTGAAAACTGTGAGTGTGTGAACACATTTTTACTCTCTCTCTCTTGTATTCATCCATTGGTTCAATGAATTTGATCAATAAAACCATGTGTTAGACACTTTTGAAATATGGAACATATATATGGGGTAGTGTATTTTTTCTCTAAACAAAAATTTTGTTTTCTGCCACTTAGTTTATGCATTGTTTTTGACCTCTTCATGCTCTACATTTTAGTATTTACAGTTATGCTTAAGTTTATGTCTTATGTAGCTGCATGACTTTTTTTAATGGTTGTTGCAGCTCTCAAACCTGGAAGTTTGGTTTCAGCGGCCAAAAGACATTGTACGGAAATTAGTATCAGGGGATCTAGACCTTGGTATTGTGGGTCTTGATACAGTTAGTGAATATGGGCAGGTATGAATTGTACAAATGAGTTTTTTTATTCACACAAGGGAGAAGTCACAATTGTGAGAAGTGAATAGTTGATTGTATGCTCATGTTTGATACCTGTTGAGCAAGTTTCCTACTATGACTTATCAGTTTTGTTCATTTAACATATGCTTCAGTAATCTTCTCTAATCAGTGATATGAAAAATTCCTTTTGCTTTTGGCTTCGTACACTTGTGACATATAAAGATGGCATCTCCCTCTTGATGCATTGTTTTTCTTAAATAAATTTGATTATCAAAAAAGAAAAAAGATACCATCCTTACTGTTAATGTTGCATTCATCTTGGCACTGCTAATTTTCTTGTGCACTTGTTTTCATTTAGTTTGATTTTGTGGGAAAATATTAACAATTGAAAATTATCATGTGAATTACTTTTCATAGGGGAATGAAGATCTAATTCTTGTTCATGATGCACTTGAGTTTGGAGACTGCCGTTTATCCTTGGCAGTAAGTCATTGTTCTCCTTTAACACAATACAGTGGTATGCTGATTGTCACGTGGTTGTACGGCTGTGGGTATAATACATATTTTCTTTTTGTCAGATACCCAAATATGGGATTTTTGAGAATGTAAACTCAATGAAGGAGCTAGCCCAAATGCCTCAATGGACACCCGAGAAACCTCTGAGAGTTGCCACTGGTTTCACTTTTGTATGTTGTGTTTCACTTTGTCCTATCATTTTTCTGTTGTATTATTTCTTTCTAAATAATTTTTATTTATAAGTTTCAATTAAGAAGTTTAGTTGGGATTAAGTTTCTATTCCATTCTTGTGCACAGCTGGGTCCTAAGTTTATGAAGGAAAATGGAGTGAAGCATGTTACTTTTTCAACTGCTGATGGAGCATTAGAGGCAGCTCCTGCGGTAAGAGTTATTTTTTTCTATAGTTTTATTATTTTTGTCAAGTTATGCTATCTCTCGTGAGTATTGCACGTGATGCTTGCCAGGGAGAGTGGACAGTACATGAAGGCTTGGCCATTAATGTCTCACGTGTTCACAAATACGATACTTATTTGTCAAATATTTCTTCTATCTTGTTAGTGGTTATTTTTGGGGGTGGGGTGTGTATATTTATCTCCAGTTTCACATATCTGCACCCTTGATTTGATGCAGTCAAGCTGTGTTAATTGACTCTTCATATGTGTGTAGTACCCTTTTTCTGGAAACTAGACACTAATGTAAGGGTATGGGATATGTATGTGACACTTGTAGTTGGACATTCACCTAGGTAGAAGCATGTCAAATAATTGAAGTTTACAATATAACTATGTAAAAATACCCTCTTTCTTCTTCTTATGATTTTTTTTTTTTTTTTTTTTTTGGCGGGGTAAAAATTTGACCTATTTTCTAATTAAACCAGTGAAGCAAAAATTTGAACCCGAATTTCCTGCATGTTTCAATATCATTTTGAAGTTATACTATATATATGTATACATATAGGGGAGTTGGTACATGTATATATGTGTTTCATTTTCAAGATCTCAATTAGCAGCTTACGTGTTTTTTGATTTATTGTTGCCATTTGCTATGAATGTAATGAACTAACTGAATTTTGCTTTTTGATTTATTGTCGTGACATTTTAGAATTTTGGCAGGCAATTCTGCTTTCGTTTTGTTACTTCTGTTTACATTCTTTTTTTTTGTTTTTCAGTGATCAGATCACTGAATCTTTAATAAATGAAATTTTTAGAAAATTTTACCATGCTTGACTTGCTATAAACATCAGCTTCCTTTTTGTTCTGGATGCTGTTTTGAATAGGTAAAATTCAGAACAGTGCATTTTTTCTAGCTCATTGTTTATAGCATTTTTCTTTTTGAAATTGGTTGCTTAGGATCAATAAAGTAAACTTATTTATTTGGCATTGCATAGTTCCTGGCTCCTAATGCAACTCATTTAATATAAATTGCATTATATATGCTAGTTCTCGATGGTATTAATATTAGCTGCTTGCTTTGTCGTTGAAAAAGATGGGAATAGCTGAAGCTATTGTGGACCTTGTGAGTAGTGGAACCACATTGAGAGAGAACAATTTAAAAGAAATTGAAGGTGGAGTTATATTGCAAAGTCAGGTGCACTCTCTTTGGACTTAACCAGGCATGCCAAACGGTCTTTGATAATTTATTTTAAAAAGGTCTTCAAGTATTAATTTGAAAGTCTCTCTACTTTATCTTCCCTTGTCTTCAGGCTGTCCTTGTTGCTAGCAGGAAGTCCTTGACCCAACGGAAAGGTGTATTAGACATCACACATGAAATTCTTGAAAGATTGGAGGCACATTTGAGGGCAATTGGACAGTTTACGGTGTGCATAATTTATTTTTTATGTTATGGTTGTAGTTTCCTATAATTTCATTGTCTCATGCTATTTGTGTTAGGTTACTGCAAACATGAGGGGAAGCAGTGAAGAGGAGGTGGCGGAGCGAATACTGAGCCAAACATCATTATCGGGCTTGCAGGTGAATCAATCTCTCTCTCTCAAAGAAATGTGAAAACCAAACCATATATGTTGTTTTATCCTAGTACAAGTTAATTCTAAATGGCGTGTATTGTGGAAGCACTCACTGGAGATACTTTGATATTTTTGAATTATTGATTAAATGTTGAGTTCTTCTCAGTTCCAAGAGCTGCCCTAAATGCTTTTCATGTTTATATATGCAGGGGCCAACTATAAGTCCTGTTTTTTGCAAACGTGATGGGAGAGTAGCAGCAGATTACTATGCCATAGTCATATGTGTGCCCAAAAAGTTGCTTTACAAGTCTGTCCAACAGCTGAGAGCGGTGAGACACTTTTTCTTTCTTTACTCAATATATGCCATTAATTATAACAATAGAAACTATTCCTTCCCAAGTTCCCACCCATCCACCCACGACACGCAGAGAGTCAGAGAAAGACCACAAAGTTTAGGGTTTAGTTTTATTTGGGGTAGAGAATGAGAGCAGCCACTTTGTGCAAATAATGCTATAATTTAATTTTGTATCATGTCTAACTTCCCACTAGCTCACATTTATAGGACCAACTTTGTGTAATAACTTGCCATGTCAAATATCATATTACATATAGAACACGAAAACTCTGGCTCTGATGAGGACATCAAAATTTGACTAAGAACCACTCTAGAATTTCTGGCACAATGGGCCAATCAGTTCCACTGGTTGTCAGCTTGTCCCTGATTTTCCAAGTAAAAACATGTTTCGTGTAAATAATGCCAGAAAATTGGTTGGTTTTGGTTGAATCTGATTTGAGGCTTGTTTAATGTTTTTTTTTTTTTTGTTGTGTGTGTGTGTGTGACTATTTTTGAATTTGAATATAGGAAAACACTGTTCCATCTTTTTTGCGTTGAAGTCTACATTTCATGATTTGCAGCCTCATCTTCAATTTTTTCCCATTTCATTTCTCCTATAGGAAAACATGTTTCCTGTTTCATTTGCAGCCTCGTATGGATTTTATCTGGTTCCTCTTAATTTTTGGTTCCATTTCTTCTTTGGCCTTTTGAAGTTTTTGGGACTCTCATATTGACTTTCTGGAACTTTTTTGCTTAACTGTATTGTCTGATGCAGATTGGAGGTAGCGGAGTTCTGATTTCACCTCTGACCTACATTTTTGATGAAGAAACTCCACGATGGCGCGAACTCCTTTCGAAATTAGGGCTCTAGTCATTTCTTTTTGTGGAATGCCTTGGGTGGTTTTGCATTCTGTGGCACAAATATGTTGAAGAAACGGAACTCGTGCTTTTAAAGAATTTGAGAATTTGCAGGTGTAGATTGGGCAGCAGCTTGTGACGTTAGAGAAATTTCCATGTCGTGATTCTTTTTTTATGTATAAGTTGAACTTTTTGCATCTTTTCGATGCTAGTTCAAATTTTTTTTTTATTAGTGTTCTGTCTCTCTCCCTCCCTCTCTATCCTGTTGTAGCTTGTAACCATAATGTTTTTCTTATCAGCATTTGGAGTCTGGTGTGCATTGCATAAAATCCGATATAATCGGGACCTATAAGATAAACTCTCTCTCTCTCACACGCACATATTGCAAATTCTATAAAATTGCTTAACCTGGCTTTATTTGAATGAATTTATGGACTTCATGTTAATTTACTTGTTGCCAACACAATTAAGGTTTTTAAGAATTATTTGTAGTATCCTTATTATTAGGATCAATTTTTTTCTGATTATTAGTAAAAATCACTACACGTTTGGCTTTTCTTGGATGAATTTTCTCCTTCCTGTTGTCCTAATTTGTTCTGGCGTGTAGGCTAAATTTTTCTATGGAATTTATTGCAAAAGGTTTTTACTTGTGGTTTCACCTTCATTTGAATTTTCTATCCTTCTATATTGTTATGCTTCTTTGGTTTACTTCACACAAAATCGAGATCTTACCAGGTAGCAGCAGCATGTAATTTCTTTATTATTTGGAGCAACTTAAAAGTTTTGGAATGGTGTTCAGCCATGGAATGCATTGAGATACCAATTGATCACTGTCACTGCAGAACCATGTTTAATATTATATTTGAATCTTGAATTTGTGATGAGAAAATAAAATGGAATAGAAAACATACGAAAAGAAAATGATTTTATACAAGAAATGAGAAGTAAATGCTTGAATCATGTCCTGCAGATAGCTCTATCTGACGATTCCTATCCCATCAATTATTAAAAAAAATTATGAAAAATAATGAATGTGGCAACAATAATGCCATTATCACAATAGTTGATGATTTGGATCATGGAGAAAAAACTCTCCAGACTCAAATGGGGCATTGCAACAAGTTTGGGGATAAAATGATAAAAGGTTCATGTCTGTATTGTATATATTTGTCCCTCACAAAGATCCTATACAATCACAAAGAATAGAAAGCATCGCAACCCAACAAGTTTGGATCTATACAAACTGTCAAATGTGTTTACTCATCACGTGTCTGCGGCACCAAACATTTTCTTCAGTATTCATGACGTGTTTTCTGAACACCCTTTATTCATCAAAGATACCACAAGTTCTTCTGTATGAGAGTTGGGTTGTTACAAAAGTTGAACTGCTGCAATAGCTGGTATTTTCTCTCGCAGTTTCTGTGTGACAGCCACACGAACAGTCATGACCCCTGCTGCTGGACCTGTGATTCGAACTTTCACAATTGGCTCTTCAATTGCTACCAGTTCAAGAGATCCACCTGCTTCCCCAACTAGGTAAGGCCTTATTTCTTCGAGGACCTAAAATGATTTACAGTAGTTTATCAGCCAAACGTGAAATGAAACAAAAGAAGAGACTGGGTAATTTGAGTGTAGATAATCAATCGCACAACCAAACACCATACAAGCTTCATTATGTACAATAAAATGCCAAATCAAACTGTGGCCAAAGAAGTATTTCCAATTCAAGCCATTTTATCTCGTCAGAATATACAAGTATATGCATACATTTATCTATAAGCTACTCATTCATCAAATAACCCTAAGTTCACATTCCGGAAACACTAGTTTATGAGCAAGTTTATTGATTTCCGAACATTTTCTAAATGATTGTTAGAGCATATGCACAAAAAAAGGAAGGGGTGTGTGTGTGTGTTTAGAGATGGAAAAGTACTTAAGCTTAGCTTACTATTAGAAATATCATTGTCCAGAGATGGATTTAGAGCCTCATCAAATGACAATTAAAGAAAGTTAGACGACACAAAATGCAATTGGCTTACAAGCTATGGACAAGAAGGACCAGATAGTAACTCCATTAAGCCACTTCAAACTTTGAAGTAACTTCCACATTTTGCTGCCATTCTCAACCAGTAACCCAGTTTCCTTCCCAGATTTCTAAAGTGGTAATGTAGCACCACCGTGCCAAAAATGAACAACTGATTCTTATGCACTTTAAGATGTGGAACAAACAAGGTGAAAAACACTTGTGCGCTTTAAAAGTTGCAGCATTTTAACTGTAACCAGTGGATATGAATTATTACCTTCTCTATGTTTTCTTCATTCAGCTCAAGGCCAGTTTCTTCATCGACAATTGGTTCCACCGCAACTATTTCAGGCATCTTTTCCATTAAACGATGCTCGATTCCCATCTTCATAGTCATTACAGAACTTGGACAGGAGCCACATGCTCCTTGTAGCTTCAACCTCACAACATTGCCATCAATTTCGTGTAGTGCCACATTACCACCATCGGCAATGAGATATGGTCGAATTTCGTCCAACACACTCTCCACATTTTCTGCAGTTAAGGGCAACTCCACAGCTGAATCTGGCGTGGCAACCGCCTTCACAACTGCAAAATAGCAAACAGAAGGAATTAGGTACCAAAAAATGAAAAATAAGAATCAAACTTGTAAATCTTTTCAAAGGAATCAAATGCTTTTACAGTCATTCTATATAATTTTTTCTTTTGATAAGTAGGATATCTATAGAAAGGCATCAAGGGCGATGCAACCCATGAACAACAAGACATGGTGGCCTGTGCAAACCTTGCAAAACCCATACTGACACAACCAAACCAACCAGAAATAAGCATATAGATCTAAATACATTAAAAATAATCATATCTCAAACATCACTTGTAGTTTTAGTTGTTTTGATGAAAATTTTGTTAAACCAAACTTCCCATTCTTTCCTTGGAAACTAGAACAGCCAAAATATTCAAGTTTCTTTGACATACTTGGTTTATGTACCCCAAAATATGTTTCTCTCTCTCTCTCTCTCGGTAAGATTCATAACAAAATGATAGAAGAAAATAATAATAAACTGCCTCGCTATGAAGCACGGACACGGACACGGATACGGGACACGGCAATTTCCAAAAAATAGGGACACGGATAAAGACACAGACACGGACACGGCAAGAGACATGGCGAATTTTATTTTATATATTTTTATGTGTTATGTAGATTCATATTACATTCATCCTAAATCAAAATTAACAAATACTAACATAGTAACATTAATTCAATAAATATAACTACTACATTTAAACAAATTAATAGATCATCCATTCACAAAAAAATCATAATAAACGACAACAAGAACTAAGACGAGAAAGGAAAAACATTCAACATTCAACAATATTCTTCACAAAAGCACTAAATAAGAGAGGCAAAAGAAAAAAAAATTAGTCCCACCGTGTCCCATGCTGTGTCCCCATATGAACACGCGTGTCCCCGCCGTGTCCCCTACAAAAAAATCATTAAATTAAAAGGACACGCCATCTGACGTGTCCCGTACATGTCCCCAGCGTGTCCTCATGTCGGACACCGCCACGGCACTGATTTTGGAGTGTCCATGCTTCATAGCTGTCTCATATCAATTCTAAGCCGATATTGAGACATTGCTGAAACTTTTCTTCTAACATCATCACCCTAATTCCCATCTGGGTACCTTACCCTCAAATTCAATCAGCTTACCATGACAAGTCCTAAATATATGTCTCAGAAACTATATTTAAAATAAATAAATAATAAGCAAATGACACCTTTCCAAACATTCCTAGAAAATTATTCATTTTAGCCAAACATCTAAATAACAAGAGAGTTTTGCATCCAATATAATCCTCACTGTGGTTCATGCCCCTCCTTAACGTCCAATTCAATCAACATAATGCCACAAGTCAGACCATGAGACAAATTTCATCCACAACTAGAGCATGTTTCCAAACCCACTAGCAATCATACAATTTCCACAACATATACCAAATGGCAAATTGGAAATGGATGTTCCTAAGGTTCCTACAATTAAGTAAATTCAAAAACACAGACACGCCACTATACAAACAGTGCCAATATCAAGAATCAAGTCATATCTAATTAATTGATCATCACAATAAGGTGAACTGAAGAGAACAAACTTGCAAATTCTTCCATCAAGACATTCCAAACCTTGCAATTTTTCATCAGTAGTATGCATTACGAACTTCACAATTCAAAATTTTGGTCAATAATTGATTTACTGAACAAGATTAGGATTAAGCAAAAACCAACCAAATAGGATAAATGACTAGGGGATCAATCTCAACGCTGTGTTTGGTTGGGGGATTTAGAAAGGAATTTGGAAAAGAAAAAGGATAAGGAAAAGATAGGTGAAATGTGATATACTTCACCTAATTTCACACCCCTTTTCCTTTTCCTTTTCCCTCTCCCTTTCCAAATCCCTCCCCAAATTTCCCAACCAAACACAGCCTAAATGGTACATGATGGATAAACAATGAATTGAGTAATCAAGTGCGCAGTTCAAAAATGAAAATGGATTCAAACCCTTCTAAACAATAAAAATAACAATGTGAAAAGAGCAAAAGCCCTGACTTTCAAGCTGGTTTCTTCATTCTACAAAGCAATACCCCCATCTAAAGATTATATATAACTTCAAAAGATAACTTTTCCAAACTACCTACTACCTGAATAACTAACCAAAATCAAATTTATTTAAATATTACCCAATAGAGTCCTAACTAAATAGAGAATAAGAAGAAGAAGAACAACAAGAAGGTCGGTCACCTCGCCTGTGTATCCCAGTGGGCACGGAACGTGCAAAGCTCCGCCGCACCAGATTGCTTCTCCCAGATGGAAAAATTCGAGTGCCAAAGATGGAGTTCTGATAAAAATTGAGCTGGGTAAGAAATAAATTACTCATAATAAACATAGAAATACAAGTAGATACATACACAGAGAGAGAGAGTACCTTGAAGGGTGAAGAGGGGTGGAAGAAGGCTGTTGTGGACGGAGAGGAAAGAGAACAGGAAGGTTCTAGGGTTTGTTGGGCCCTGCAGTAAGAATATGATGGGTTCAACACTGCAGTCTGCATCTCTCTCTGGATTTCTCTCTCTGAGCTCCAACAGATGAATCTACAAGGGGTTGGTTTGGTACGAGCAGGGGATGAAGAACGATGATATGCTGCTGTGAAAAAAATAAACCAATAAAACAAAACAATAATCGGATCCAAAGAATCGATCTGTTCTCTCTCTCTCTCTCTCTCTCTCGGTTTGGTTGGTGTTCACTGTTTCGTTTTGAGCCGTCTATTTTTCTATTTCCGTTATCTTTATTTTGCTTTGTTATTTAGGTTTGTATTTTAATATATTTTAATTTTAATAGTAAAAAAAATTTAGACAATGTCATTTTTGTGTATGTATATACTAGCTTATTACCCGTGCTATGCACGAGATAATTATAAATATTTATATTTATTTTAAATTTTTTTTAATATATAAATTATGTTTTTTAAGATTTTTTATAAAAATAATTTAACAATCTTATCACTAACCATAGTGTATGAGAGAAGTTGAAAAGGGTACTGCAGTAACTATACACGGATTGTATCTATAATTATTTGTATGAGGAGATTTTAAATACTGATTAGGAGATTTTGACAAAATCAATATATACAAGCATGTGAAAAGACATGTGGATTGAAAAAAGTTAATAAATGCTGATCAGGGGATTTTGATCAAAAAATAAAAAATAAAAAATATAGAAAATTTAGATTGGGATATTGAAGCTCCCATAGGTTTTGAGAGTTAAAAATCTCATTTTGCTTAATATATAGTATAAATATATTAGCATATTGGAGCCTCCACCCGGCTTGTGAATTGTGATTTTTAAATATTTTCTTTTCTTTTTTTGTAAATGTCTTTTTTCCCCCCCCCTTTTTTATATTATATTAAAGTTTAATATTTTGATAATAATCATATGTGTTAGAATTTTCAAGGAATTAAATGTCTTTTTTTATTATTATATTATATTAAAGTATAATATTTTGATAATAATCATATATGTTGGACTTTTCAAGAATTTTTTTTTATGCTTGTTCTTAATGTATTAAAGTGTTATTACGAGGGTAATAATCATATGTGTTGGGACTTTTCAAAGAATTCATATGTGTTGGATTTCAAAGAATTTTTTTTATATTTGTTCTTAATGCCTTAAAGTGTTATTATGATAGTAAGACTTGAGAGACGTTAATAAATGCTATGATTTTTTTTTTTAAATCAAAAAATCAGAAAATTTATATTGGGAGATTGGAACTCCCACAAGGCTTGGGGTCAAAAACTCCCTTTTGCTTAATATATAGTATAGATATTTATGTCATTTTTGTGTATATATATATTTATGACATTTTTCTATGAAAATGTAATTTAAATATATATATATGATATTTTTATACTTAATTTTAATATAATAAAATAAAGAATTAATTACCTAAAAGTCATATTTATAACTTTTATGGTAGCTCAAGTCTTATCTAAGATTTTTTGAACTAATGAGTCCTATTTAGTAAAACTGAGAATATTATCAGTTTTTTCTAATTTTTAAAACTAAAAATATTATTAATTTTGCATAGTAATGTTTCATATAATTGTTTCACTAATTGATGGAAAAAAAAATTAAATATGATATTAAACGTTTTTACCATTTTACTTATAAATTAAGAACATTATCAGTTTTTTTCAGTTTTTAAATTGAGAACATTATCACTTTTTTCATTTTTGAAGTAATGATGTTCTCAGTTTTAAAACTGAAAAAAACTGATAATGTTCTCAGTTTTATTAGATGATTGAATCAAACCAATAAATAGAATGGCAAAAACGTTTAATATCATGTTTTGTTTTTTTTTATCAGTTAGTGAAACAATTATTTGGAACATTATTATATAAAATTGATAATGTCTTAGTTTTAAAAATTGGGAAAAAAAACTAATAATATTCTTAGTTTTACTAAATAAGACTTATGGGTTTAAATTTTTTTAAATATGACCTGAACTACCATAACATTTGTAAATATGATTTTTAAATAATTAACTCTTTAAACAAAAATATATATATAATAATTTTATTTCAATTATTTATGTGTATTTAATAATTTTAACCCTATCATGCTATAAAAGTGTAATTGAAATAAATATATAATAATTTTATATCATGTTAAATTATAAATAGCAAAATAAACACTCAATTTGACATTAATAATAATAGTTAAATTGAAAAGAAAAATAGTAACATATAATTAAAAGTGATTCTAATTATTTATTTATTTTTATCTAGTTGGAAAAATTAAAAAAAAAAAGTAGGAATGAAAGTTATATAAAAATTTATTTTAAAAAATTAAATATAAGTATATTGTGGTTAGATTAAGAAAAAATAGATAGATTAATTACATTGAAACTGTTCATGAAATGCTCATTATAGTTCAGTCTGTCGTCAGAATAGCAATACTGATAGCCAAATTGCTCGTTTTATTACTACTGGTTTTACTGGTATTCTCCAAGGATGATGGAACAATGTACTCACACCTACTCAACAGATAGACATTTTGCAATCTGTTAAGCAGGAAACTAATCCTTTAACTAATACCCTTTAGTAGGTTGAGGATGTGGTTTATACCCTTTTTCAAACCAATCTTATTCATTTTATAGGACGAGGTGTTGGTACATCTGATAGAGGTTGCACCTTCCTTCAGAATCTTCGTTGTCCTTCTTTCACACATTTTCGTTGGTATAAGGATGTTTGTCTTATGAAAGTAATGCAACGAACTGATGCTAATAGTGGACATTGGAAAGCTAAATTCATTGATGGTTTACCTACGCTTTTTGCTGAACGAATCTGTAAAAAGCTTAAAGATCAAAATCGTGGTATGAATATTCTTTATCATAATTATATTTATGGTCAATTAATTGATATTATCATTGATGAAGGACTATCTCTCTGCAATTATCTAAAATTACAATATCAAATGAAAAGTGAAAATCTTACCGGTAAAAAAGAATTAATTAGGAGAATTTTGTGATCAGTTTGCTTATGATGTAAAAATTTCCCATCCGAAAAAGCATAAGAAATCCAGAAAAATAATAAACGATTATAAATCTACTTATAAAAAGAAAAAGAAATATTTTCCTTCGAAAAAATCCTCTGATCAGAATAAGGAAAAAACAATCACGAAAACTACAACACATTTTCAGAAAAAGGATAGGTTATCAGCAAAATGTTATAAATGTGGCAAAATAGGACACTATGCCAATAAATGCAGAACTAAACAAAAAATCAAAGAATTAAATATTGATGAAGGATTAAAAGCTCAAGTTTATAAACTTATGATTAATTCATCTGACTCCGAAGACAATTCTGCTCTAGATAGTGATGAAATCACAGAATTATATTATAATAAGAAGACTTCTTCTGAAGAGCCTGACCAATCTGAACAAGAAGTATGATGTAGCAAGGGTTGTTGCAACTTAAATGCTGAATCTAATTATTGGAAAGCTATTGTTGAATTGAATGGTTTATCTACAGGACCTAGTATTAATGTTCTTACTGATAACCAAAAAGATGTTTTGAAACTTATAGATCAAATTAAAGATCCTGATTTAAAACTTAAAATGCTTGAAATTTGTTATCAAAAATATCAAGAATCCTCTGAAGAAAATATGCAACCTAATCATTACAGTCTTAAAGAAGTAGTTCAACGAATGGAAAACACTACTCCTAAATTTGAAACCCCTTGCTAATCTTAATGATCTCCGAAAAGAAATAAATTTACTTAAAACAGAAATTATCAGCAACAAAACAAACAAGATATAACCCAATTAAAATAACAAATTTCTACACTAACTGACCAAAAGAATAAGGCTAAAAGTAATGATGTATCCAAAGAATCCACGCCTGAAAATAAATATTCAATGTTAGTAAATCAAATTACCTATCAAAAATGGTATATTAAAGTTACTTTTGTTATTAATAATAGATTTGTTATTAACGATACTATAACCCTTGTTGATAGTGGGGCTGATATGAATTGCATTCAAGAAGGTCTTATTCCCTCTGAATATTTTGAAAAAACTACACAATCTCTAACTAGTGCAAGTGGTATCATAAATGATTATTAAATATAAATTATCAGAAGTACTTGTCTGACCACTATTAGATCGCCTGCTGGAAAGACAAATGAATTTTCTATCACTGTAGAGTTATACCAAGGATCTACCTTAAGTCATTGTCCTTTTGCTTTAGTTATGGATGAATTGACAAGAAATATTCAGGATGATATGCCATGGTGTATGCTTTTTGCAAAACGATATTGTGCTAGTGAATAAGACTAGAGAAAGAGTTAACACAAAGTTGGAGATTTGGAGAAAAACTCTTGAATCTAAGGGATTCCGGATAAGCAGAACTAAGACAGAGTACATGGAGTTAAATTTAGTAATAGTAACAATGAAAGCAAATGAGAAGTGAAGATTGAGAACCAAGAACTACCTAAGAGTGAACATTTTCGTTATTTAGGGTCCATTATCACAACAGCGGGGGAGATTGATGCGGATGTGGCTCATAGGATTAAGGTTGGATGATATAAGTGGAAAAGTGCTTATAGGGTACTGTGCGATAAACGAATACCTACTAGATTAAAATATAAGTTCTATAGAACGGCTATTAGACCAGCGATGTTGTATGGGATGGAGTGTTGGGCAACCAAGAAACAACATGTAGATAAGATGAGTGTGGCTGAAATAAGGATGCTAAGGTGGATGTGTGGCAAGACTAGACAAGACAGAATTAGGAATAAGTGTATTCGAGAATGGGTAAGAGTAGCACCGATAGAAGATAAGTTGAGAGAGAATCGATTGAGATGGTTTGGTCACATTCAACGGAGACCAATAGAGATAGTAGTGAAGGGATGCGATGCTGTAACGGTAGATGAGAGTATTAGGGGACGGGGTAGACCTAGATTAATGTTGGTTAACGTTGTAAATAGAGACATGGATCTACTTAATTTGACTAACGAAATGGCCTTTGATAGGGTCGCGTGGAGAAGAATGATTCATGTAGCCGACCCCATTTGATGGGACTTAAAGCTTAGCTTGGCTTGGTTTGGTTTAGAAATACTTGTCTGCAATCAAGGAATTTGTTTATCAATTTCATTTGTTCTTATTAGGAATATGTCTCAGACATTAATCCTAGGAACACCCTTTTTATGCCTTTTAATGCTTATTGAAAAAATTGATTCTCAAGGCATTCATATAACTATCAGTAATCAATATATTGTGTTTGAATTTATAACCGAACCATATACTAAAGAGTTAGATCAAATAAAGGATCTAATCATTTTTAAAGAAAAACAATTACATTTTTTACAAAATGAAGTATCTATTCTCAGTATTGAACAAAGACTTCAACAATCCTCTCTAGGAAATAAAATAAAAACTATTGCTTCAGAATTTGAATCAGAAATTTGTAGTGACATCTTGAATGCTTTTTGGGATAGAAAAAAAACATATTGTCACTTTTCCTTATGAGCCTGATTTGAATGAAAACAAATTCCAACGAAGGCTAGGCATGCACAAATGAAGAAAGAATATATGGAATTATGTAATAGCGGCTCTTCTGAATAAAAAATTAATCAGAAAAAGTTATGGAGCTGTACTGCTTTTTATGTTAATAAAAATGTTGAAATTGAAAAAGGTGCACCTAGACTTGTTATTAATTATAAACCTCTTAATGATGCTTTGAAATGGATTAGATATCTAATTCCTAATAAAAAAAATCTTTTAGACAGTTTACAAGATTCTGTTATATTTTCTAAATTTGATCTTAAATATGGATATTGGCAGATATAGATTGCTGAACAGGATAGATATAAAACTGCTTTTACAATACCATTTGGATATTATGAATGGAACGTTATGCCATTTGGTTTAAAAAATACTCCTTCAGATTTTCAGAATATTATGAATGACATATTCATACCTTACTCTGCATTTACTCTATGCTATATTGATGATGTGGATTTATCAATAGAGGGGCTTGTTCGGAATGTGCAACATGTTAGTGACCGTCTTCGGAGATGGAATAAGGAAACTTTTGGCCATGTACAACATACCATCAAACACAAATTGGATGTGATTCATACTCTTGATAGCTCGAATGTTCTGTCCGTTACTGATTTGGCAAAGAAGGAATGCCTTCAAAGGGAGGTGGATGATTTGTTAGAAAAGGAAGAAACAATGTGGTTTCAGCGATCCAAAACAAATTGGTTGAAAGACGGGGACCGGAATACAGCATTCTTTCACTCTAAGGCATCTCAACGGCATAGGAAAAAACAGCTTGTGGGTTTGGAAGATGTGAATGGTCACTGGTGTACTGAACCCAGTGATTTAGATCGTATAGCGGTGACTTTTTTCCAGAATTTGTTCTCCTCGAGCAGCCCTCCCGGTATTGATACGGTTTTGGATTCCATTAAGCCTTGTGTTTCACCTGATATGAATCATGCGTTATCTAAAGGTTTTACCGTTGAGGAGGTGTACCATGCCCTCTTTCAAATGCATCCTACAAAGGCCCCGGGACCGGATGGGAAACCTGCTTTGTTCTTCCAGCGTTTCTGGCCAATTGTGGGTCGACAAGTGACTGAAGCTGTCCTTGGTATTCTCAACAGAGCACAAGATGTTTCGATGGTGAATGAGACTTTTATTGTCATGATTCCAAAGGTTAAAACACCTCGATGTATGGTTGATTTTCGTCCGATAAGTTTATGTAATGTTATTTACAAAATTGTTAGTAAGGTTCTTGCTAATCGGTTGAAGGTTGTCTTGCCCGCGGTGGTGTCACACAATCAGAGTGCTTTTATTTCAGGGAGATTAATTAGTGACAATGTCTTGACTGCATTTGAGTTATTCCATTACATGAAAAATAAACGCCAGGGGAAGGGGCATTTTGCGCTCAAGTTAGACATGAGCAAAGCATACGACCGTGTGGAATGGGAATTTTTGCGTGGTGTGATGTATCGTATGGGTTTTCCTCATGACTTTATCTATCTCATTATGCATTGCATTACCACGGTATCATTTTCAGTCCTCATCAATGGGAAACCGATTACCTCGTTCCGAGCTTCAAGGGGCCTTCGCCAGGGTGATCCTCTATCACCGTATCTATTTATCTTGTGCGCGGAAGGGTTATCTTCTTTGATACACAGAGCAGAGGAAGAGCGTAAGTTATCTGGTATAACAGTTTGTCGCGGAAGCCCAACGATATCCCATTTATTTTTTGCTGACGATAGTCTCCTCTTTGGATCGGCGACTATTCCGGAAGCTCAAGTGGTAGTGGATATCTTGCAGAAATATGAGTTGGCTTCAGGCCAACAAATTAATTTGGCAAAATCGTCGATTTATTTTAGTAAGAGTGTGGCTGACTCATTACGGGCGGATCTTTGTGGCGTTCTTGGTGTAGGTTCTATGGTGCAATCCGGTAAGTATTTGGGAATGCCATATCTGGTGGGTCGATCAAAAAGGGAGGTGTTTGATTACCTCAAGGATCGGATTTGGAAGCAAGTTAATGGGTGGAAAGAGAAGAAATTATCTGCGGCTGGCAGAGAAGTCATGATCAAGGCTGTTGTGCAATCAATCCCGACTTACGTTATGAGTTGTTTTCAGTTACCGGATAGTTTGTGTGCGGACATTGATGCCATTGTTTGTAGATATTGGTGGGGTCAAAGGGAGGACACACGGAAGATTCATTGGAAAAAATGGGATTTTTTGTGTTCACAAAAGAGGGTGGGTGGTATGGGTTTTAGATGCTTAAAGGATTTTAATGTAGCAATGCTTGCTAAGCAAGGTTGGCGGCTTCTCAAGGATCCGACTTCTCTACTAGGCCAACTATTGAAAGCAAAGTATTTCCCACATACTTCTTTTCTGGAGGCCGACATTGGTACAAACCCGTCTTATACGTAGAGGAGCATTATCCATTCTCAGCCTTTATTGGCAGCAGGGGTTCGCTGGCGGGTTGGATGTGGTGACAGTATCCGGATTCTTGATGATAAATGGATACCTAGGCCAACTACATTCCAGATAATTGCTCCACCATATAATCTGCCTGATGATGCCAAGGTCAGTTTACTTATTGATCGGGATCGAAAATGTTGGAATGAAGAACTTATTCGAGACACTTTTCTTCCTCTAGATGCGGAGGCTATTCGGCAAATTCCATTAAGCCCGGATCTTCCCAGGGACATGCTGGTCTGGCACTATACAAGGCATGGGGCCTTTTCCGTTCGTTCGGCATATTACTTACGCCGCAATCTTAATAGTGCTCACTCAACGGAGTCTTCTGTGGGTAGATCATGTTGGGATAAGCTGTGGCAGAAAATTTGGCAGCTTAATCTACCAAATAAACTTAAGGTATTTGCATGGAAGGCGTGTAATGATATTCTACCGGTAAAGACTTTGTTGCGAAGCCGCCGAATTCTTACTGATGTAATGTGCTCTAGTTGTGGGGTTGACAGGGAATCTTTGATGCATTGCCTTTGCTATTGTGATGTTGCGGGCCAGGTGTGGAGTCTAAGTCCTTTGAGGAATCTGGTACAATGGGCCCATAATCAGGATTTTAAGGAATGGTTTTGGCAGGTCATGCTCCAAGGGAATGAGTCTACTCTGGACTTGTTTGTTGCTCTGTGTTGGGGTCTTTGGATGCGGCGCAACCAAGTCATCTTTTGTGATTCCCATGCTTCGGCTGAGGTAACGGTGGCCATGGTTTGCAATTTGGTTACTGATTTTGCTCAAGCACAACAACGAATTCAAGGTCCTTTACTGAGGAATAGAATTGTTCGTTGGTGTGCTCCAGCGGAGGGTTGTTTCAAGGTTAATTTTGATGGGGCACGGTTCCACGATTTGCAAACAGTTGGGGTTGGTGTTGTTATTCGAAACTCAATGGGTGAAGTGATGGCTGCAATGACGGAGCAATTACCATTCTGGGTGGATGCCGACTGCGTTGAAGCCTTTGCCGCTGCTAAAGCAATTGATCTAACAAGAGATTTGGGCTTTTCGGATATTATTTTAGAGGGGGATTCTTTAAATATTGTCAAAGCTTTGCAGGAGGGTGTCGAGCTTTTATCGGAATATGGTCATATTGTGTCACAAGCGGTGGCTACTAGTAGATCGTTTCGGCACTTTCAAGTTTGCCATGTGGGGCGAATGGGCAATATGTTAGCGCATGGTCTAGCTCGGATGGCACGAGGTTTGGACCACCAGCTTGTGTGGATGGAGGAGGTCCCGCAGACTCTGTTTGATGTTATAGCAGCTGATGCTGCTTTTTAGTGTGTTTTGTTGCTGTATGTTTTTGGTTACCATCTAAAAAAAATATATATATATGCTACAACTTATTTTGAAAAAACTGTATATGTATAAACAAGAAATTAATGAGAAAGATCACATACAAAGCATACAACACAATAACAAAGAATAATATTAGGAATCATGAAATACTTTATAAAGATTTTTCATCCTTTTTTTTTGATTAGCAAAGAAAAATTTCATTTAACAGCATGAAATTAAAAGTACAGGAGGTTGAGATGCATCGAGAGAGATTTGGAAGCATAAAAATATCCCTACTACTGCTACTCGCTGTTGGAACAATCTTCTGAGTATATAAAATAACTTGAAATAAATTCAAACAAAATAAATAAATAACATACCAGATTTATTTATCGAACCGAATTAAAATTAAGACCAAGTCGAGTGTGTGACACTCTGTCCTTAAGACAGATTCGCCCCGCTACGGTACTTACGGTTGAATGGCGTGTATCTCCCAGGATACAATGATCTTCACAAATTGTAATAGTACTCCAAACAATTTGTTCGGTGAACCAAACCTTGTGTTCTTACTCTTTGAATTTTATACTAAAACTAATATGAAGAATAATGCAAAAATGCAGAATTTAGGACAGTAACAAGACAATAATCAGATTGAATTTTTCCGGGTCCTTAACATTGATGGAATGAAGTATTTATAGGCAATTACAAATGACCCGAACAGGTGCATTAAGGAAATGAAAAGGTGCAAAACTGTAGTGAACAGGTTCTGCCCGTATCACATGGAACAGTTTTATTTCCTCCAAACAATTATGAAAACAGATCCGTTGGTTTGGCAAAGTTTTAAACTGTTTGAATTTAATATTTAAACTATTTGAATAGTTTAAACAAAAAAGTCAATGGTGGAAAGTTTATCAAACAGTTTAATATTTAAACTATTTGAATAGTTTAATTTATTTTAGGAAACCATATTAGGAAACCAAAAATAAAATTATATAAAAATTAAATTCCCACAATAATTTTTATTGAAAAATTCAAATGAACTTTGTCAAAAAATTAATGTTAAATCCCAAAACGACGTCACGTTCCCATTCACTCATAAATGGTTTTGACGTTCCGTCTTCACCGTGTGACTTGCCACGCGGCAAGGAACACGTCACCTCTTCGGACCCACCCCAAAAGACGTTTGGGGCCCACTCTATTGGGCTCAAAGCCGGCCCAAAATATGCCTTATAAATAAACCAATTTTCTAACAATCCCCCACATGAATGGAATTTGACGGAGAGAAAATGCAACAATATGATCTAATCAGAGAGTACAGAAAATGGAAATATTCTGCAAAGGATAGGTAGCTTTTGGCTTTGAACCTTCCCTTGTGAGACACTATCGGATTTACTAGCTAACCAGTGAACATGATGTCTTGAACTGTTCAGCCGTTTGTGTAAACCAAGACAATAGAACTCACATAGTATATCCCTAGACACAGTTTAGTTCTCACTATTGTGTTCATTTTGGCCCTGAACAACCTGGTCTTTCATGAGTGCTCTAGAGAATTGTAGCCCTTCACAAATCTCATAGAACCGGCCTAGTTCACACTCATATAAGTGATTCTTATAAAGAGTATCCTGCTATACTCCACTAGGTTTACCTAGATATAAAAATCATTAAAATTTTACTTAACCTCAAATGCTGCAGACATCACTATTTCATCAAAGAAATGGGTAGGAGTTAGACTCCCCAGTGATTTTTCTGAGTCAAACACAACTCGGTTGTCCCTTTGAACCTAGATCTCGAGATCTCCAGTCAACTAGGTTGGGTTGCCATTGTGGTAACTCTTATTTAATAGGCTTAAGTCCCATTCTCCTCGATGAATTTTCAACTAACTCTCTTGCTAACCCTTTGGTTAGTGGATCCGCTATGTTGTCTTTAGACTTAACATATTCTATGGATATAATTCCATTAGAGAGCAGTTGTCTCACGGTGTTATGTCGACGACGAATGTGTCGTGACTTACCGTTATACATATGACTCTGTGCTCCACCTATAGCTGATTGACTATCGCAATGTATGGATATAGCAGGCACTGGTTTTGGCCAAATTGGAATATCTTCAAGGAAGTGGCGAAGCCATTCTGCCTCTTCCCCTGCTTTGTCTAAAGCTATGAATTCTGATTCCATAGTAGATCTAGCAATACAAGTCTGTTTGAAAGATTTCCAAGATACAGCCGCACCACCAAGAGTAAAGACATACCCACTGGTGAACTTCGAGTCTCTAGTATCCGATATCCAATTTGCATCACAGTATCCTTCAAGTACTACTGGATATCTAGTATAGTTAAGCCCAATGTTACGAGTAAATCAGAGATATCTAAGAACCCTTATAATTGCTTTCCAGTGTTCTACTCCCGGATTACTCGTATATCTACTTAATTTACTTACTGCATAAGCTATATCTGGGCGAGTGCAGTTCATCAAGTACATTAAGCTTTCAATAATTTGGGCATACTCTAATTGAGAAATACTTTCCTGTACATTCTTAGAAAGATACAAATTAACATCTACAGGAGTTCTAGCAAGATGATCATCATCTTTGCTGAATTTGTCAAGTATTTTCTCAATGTAATGAGATTGTGACAAAGCATATCCTTCTGATATTTTGGTAATTTTCATACCAAGTATTACATCAGCAATGCCCATGTCGTTCATGTCAAAATGTTTATTCAACATTTTCTTGGTAGTTTTAATCATATCATTATTACTACCAATGATGAGCATATCATCTACATAAAGACATACAATGACATAACCCTTATCTGTGTTTTTAATATAAACACATTTGTCACACTTATTAATTTTAAATCCATTTGACATCATTGCTTTGTCAAATTTCTCATGCCATTGCCTTGGCGCTTGTTTTAAACCATATAATGATTTAACCAATTTACATACTTTCTTTTCTTTCCCTATAACAAAAAACCCTTCTAGTTGTTCCATGTAAATTTCTTCATGTAACTCACCATTTAAAAAAGCGATTTTAACATCAATTTGATGAATTTCTAGATTGTATAGAGATGCAATGGCAATTAGCATTCTAATGGATGTTATTCTTGTAACCGGTGAGTATGTGTCAAAGTAATCTAGACCTTCTTTTTGTCTAAAACCTTTGACTAGAAGTCTTGCCTTGTATTTGTCTATTGATCCATCCGCTTTTAATTTTCTTTTGAAAATCCACTTGTACCCAAGAGGTTTACAACCTGGTGGCAAGTCCACTAATTCCCAAGTGTGATTTTGCAAGATGGATTCAACTTCACTGTTGATAGCTTCTTTCCATAAAGGAGCTTCAGGACTGGACATAGCCTCTTTAAAAGTTAAAGGCTTATTTTCTAACAAAAATGTTAGGAAATCTAGACCAAAAGATTTTGAGGTTCTAGCACGTTTACTATGCCTAGGTTCCTCTTCCTCATTTTGATCTAACTTTTGTTCTTGATCATGTTCTTGATCCTGACTAGTAATAGCATCATGAGATCTTTTATTGTTACTAGTTTCCTGTCCAGTCTTATTTGGAAATACATGTTCAAAGAATGATGCATTCCGAGACTCAATAATAGTATTTACATGCATTTCGGAATGTTCTGATTTATGAATCAAAAACCGATATGCACTACTATTCTTGGCATAACCAATGAAAATGCAATCAATGGTCTTAGGACCTATCTTAGTCTTTTTAGGATTAGGAATAGCCACTTTAGCCAAACACCCCCACACTTTTAAGTATTTGTAGGATGGTACTCTTCCATACCACATTTCATAAGGTGTTTGATTCACTTTCTTTCGGGGTATTTTATTTAAAATATAATTAGCAGAAAGTATTGCTTCCCCCCACAAGTTTTGAGGTAATCCAGAACTGATTAACATGGCATTCATCATTTCTTTTAAAGTTCTATTTTTCCTTTCAGCAATTCCATTTTGCTGAGGTGAGTAAGGAGCAGTGATTTAATGAATTATTCCATATTCTTTACAAAACTCACCAAAAGGTGATTCATATTCACCACCTCTATCATTTCTAAGTTTCTTAATTTTCTTACCAAGTTGATTTTCAACTTCATTCTTATATTGAATGAAAGTTTCCAAAGCTTCATCCTTGGTTCGAATTAAATAAACATAACTATATCTAGTATAGTTATCTATATAAGTGATAAAATACTTTTTCCCACCTCTAATTTGAATTGATTTAAAATCACAAATGTCACTATGAATTAATTCAAGTGGTTCCGTACTTCTTTCAATTGAATGAAAAGGAGTTTTAGATAATTTTGCCTGAGCGCAAACTCACATTTATGATTTGAATCAATGTTAAATTCAGGTAAACATTCCATATTAATTAATCTACGCAAAGATCCATAATTAATATGTTCTAGTCTACCATGCCATAAATTTGAAGACTCAAGCAAGTAAGAAGAAGATGTAGTATTATTAATAACTGAGGGTACAACGGTCATTACATTTAACTTGAAAAGGCCATTAGACATGTAACCTTTTCCTACATACATCCCGTTTTTGGTAAGTACAAACTTGTCACTTTCAAAAATTAGTCTAAACCCATTCTTACTCAACAAAGATCCGGAAACTAAATTCTTGCGAATGTCCAGTACATGCAGCACATTGTTGAGAATGAGTTCCTTTCCAGATGTCATCTTGAGTACAATCTTTCCTTGTCCTTCAACTTTGGAAGTTGAGGAGTTGCCCATAAAGAGTTGTTCACCATTGTCCACTATAGAATAAAATGTGAACATTTTTTTGTCGGCACAAATATGGCGAGTAGCACCAGTGTCCACCCACCATTCTTTAGGATTTCTGACAAGATTTGCCTCGGAAACAACTGTAAAAAGATTGATATCATCTATACCAGTGGAAATATTGTCCACTTCAGTCATGTGGGCTTGAGCAGGCTTCTTGCTTGTTCTTCTTTTGCTTTTGCTTTTGCCTTTGCTACGGCAATCTTTGGCCCGATGTCCCTCTTTGTCACAGATGTAACATTTGCCATTAAATTTGTACTTTTTATTATCCCCCCCTTTAGAGCCTTGTGATGAACTTTCTCCAGAAGACTTTCGTTTCTTGGTGTTTGAAGCACGTTCCACCACATTTGCCTTAGACTCCATAGGATGCTTACCAGCCCGCTTTTCAGAATTGCGGTTGTCCTCCTCAATTCTCAAACGCACAATTAATTCGTCCATAGAAATTTCTTTGCGCTTGTGTTTGAGGTAGTTCTTGAACTCCTTCCAGCCTTTTGGTAATTTTTCAATTAAGGCTGCAACTTGGAAGGATTCACTGAGAGACATGTCTTCTACATGAATGTCATGCAGAATGAGTTCAAAATCTTGAGCTTGGCTGATCATAGTTTTTGAATCAACCATTACAAAATCCAAGAATCTGCCAACCACAAATTTCTTTGAGCCGGCATATTTCGTTTTGTACTTTTTCTCCAACAATTTCCAAAGTTCCTTTGCTGTCTTGATTGGACTGTAGACGTTATATAATGTGTTGTCAAGTCCGTTCAAGACGTAATTTCGGCAAAGGAAATCAATATGTTTCCAAGCATCAACCGTAGCAATCACTTGCCGATCGGTTTCATCCTCTTTCAGGATAGGAGCATCTTCACGGAGAAAACAAGCCAGGTTCAGAGTTGTAAGATAGAACAACATTTTTCTGTTGCCATATTTTAAAGTCAGTTCTTGAGAACTTCTCTGGCTTCTCTCCATGATTTATTGATACTGTCATCACAGGAGAGGGGGCTGGTGCAATTGCAGCCACCACAGTAGTACTTGTTTGGGCATTTGTTTCAGTAGCCATCAATTCTAATATATAAAACAAAATTATAATTAGAATTTACACTACATAGAAAATTAAACCAAATTCACAGAATTAAAGTCTGTAAAAATAAAAGAAACAAGAATGTAACTTTTATTTTCCAATTAATTTGAAAATAAAATAAAAATTTTATTTAAACAAATTAATTCCATACAGAAAATAAAAGAAATAAAAACTATAACTTTTATTTTTCAATTACTTTGGAAATAAAATAAAATTTTATTTAACCAAAATAATTCCACACAGAAAATAAATTCTGTAAAATAAAAGAAATAAGAATATAACTTTTATTTTTCAATTAATTTGGAAATAAAATAAAATTTTATTTAACAAAATTAATTCCACACAAGAAATTAAATTCTATAAAATAAAAGAAATAAGAATATAACATTTATTTTTCCAATTAATTTGGAAATAAAATAAAATTTTATTTAACCAAATTAATTTCACACAGAAACTTAAATTTCTTGTAACACTCCAATAATTAAAATACTGAAACAGAATTTTAATTAATGAAAACTCAAAAAATAAATTCTAAAAACCAAAATTAATTTTCTAACAAAATTCCACAAAAATATATTCTGAATTGTTAATGACACCAGTATCGTACTACTAGTTGTTAAAGAAAAGAGACAATATATTACTACTATCTGTCAAATAGCATATAATCACTATTTGTTTTTCCAATCAGAATATTATTTTGTAAATCCATATAAAATAATTTTTTTAAAAGAAGAAAGAGAAAAGGAAACAAACGAAAAATTCTGTAAACAGTATAATTCGGATCTGTCTTAAGATTGTTGGAACAATCTTCTGAGTATATAAAATAACTTGAAATAAATTCAAACAAAATAAATAAATAACATACCAGATTTATTTATCGAACCGAATTAAAATTAAGACCAAGTCGAGTGTGTGACACTCTATCCTTAAGACAGATTCGCCCGCTACGGTACTTACGGTTGAGTGGTGTCTATCTTCCAGGATACAATGATCTTCACAAATTATAATAGTACTCCTGGATGAAAAATTGCCGAACAAATATGAAGAATAATGCCGAACAAATATGAAGAATAATGTTCGGCAAATAAAATAAAATTGTAATAGTACTCCTGGATTAATTACTAAAACTAATATGAAGAATAATGCAAAAATGCAGAATTTAGGACAGTAACAAGACAATAATCAGATTGAATTTTTCCGGGTCCTTAACATTGATGGAATGAAGTATTTATAGACAATTACAAATGATCCGAACAGGTGCATTAAGGAAATGAAAAAGTGCAAAACTGTAGTGAACAGGTTCTGCCCGTATCACATGGAACAGTTTTATTTCCTCCAAACAATTTTGAAAACAGATCCGTTGGTTTGGCAAAGTTTTAAACGGTTTGAATTTAATATTTAAACTCTTTGAATAGTTTAAACAAAAAAGTCAATGGTGGAAAGTTTATCAAACAGTTTGGAATTTAATATTTAAACTATTTGAATAGTTTAATCTATTTTAGGAAACCATATTAGGAAACCAAAAATAAAATTATATAAAAATTAAATTCCCACAATAATTTTTATTAAAAAATTCAAATGAACTTTGTCAAAAAATTAATGTTAAATCCCAAAACGACGTCACGTTCCCATTCACTCATAAATGGTTTTGACGTTCCGTCTTCACAATGTGACTTGCCACGCAGCATGGAACACGTCACCTCTTCAGACCCACCCCAAAAGACGTTTGGGACCCACTCTATTTTGGGCTCAAAGTCGGCCCAAAATATGCCTTATAAATAAATCAATTTTCCAACACTCGCATCCATACAATCAACCTCTAAGCCTCTCGATTTTTTAAATAAAAAATTTAAGAAGAACTTAACTAGAAAAGTAAAATACATGAATCCCCACATAATAACCCACAAAGACACCCAAAACAAACTAACAAACTAAACAAGACCCACGTCACAGCTGCTAAACAAACTAAGATACAAGAACTAAACTAAAGACACCCAAGCAGCCCGAAAGCAACCCAAGCCTCTGCCAAGACCACGTCACTGCTGCTACAACTCCCCATGCCTCACACCCCTGCTGCATCAACTCTCCATGCCTTTGCTGTATCAACACCCCACGCCTCCCAACTCCCAATGCCCACTCCGGCCGAGAAGACTCTAAAGCCACCACCGGGAAGACTACACCTCGTGACTACACCTCCTCAGCCCACTCCACCACCGGGAAGACTCCAATGCCCACTCCCTGAGACTACACCTCCTCTGCTGCAACAGGTCTTCTTCACCCAATACCCACGCCCTGCTGCCAAACTCCAAAGCCAACACCGGAAAAAGTCCAAGTTGTTACTACTCCTCTCCCTGAAACAAAATCCTAACGACTGAGGCTTACAGGATAACTTTGGAACCAACAGGTCTTCAATCTCACACCGCGGATCCACACACTCACCGAATACCGACCACCCGCTGGGACACCTCCATACATATGGTAGAACTTCACCCCTCAAACTCTCACTCGAGGAGGAGCGCTCGAGTGACAACCGGACAGAACTGGATCGCCTACGATACCCTTGTTTCCGCCCAAAAAGCGCACCCCTCAAACTCCTACTCGCCAAAGAGCGCTCGAATGAAATACCAGGACGCCTTTGCTGAATCAGCTATTACGGCAAGGATGAATCACAAGAGGACAAACGATGACAAACCTGTGCAGCCCCTGAAGAAAAATTTGGACACACCAAACACTCACCCGCAGCAACAAAACACACCTATGTGGGAAGAAATGGGGGACTCAAGTTTATTGAAAAGAAAAAACTAACAAGACAACCGCCGAAACGAGCTAGGCCAGCCGACTGCCATAGCCAAAGGCGGCGGCCAACCAGCCCAAAAAGAGACCGGAGAAGGAGATTTTTAGAGAGAGAAAAGAGAGGTTTTATGTGCAAAAAGAGAGGATAATAAAATAAAATTTTCACCCTTAGATTACAAATAAAATAAAATACCACACACTAATTAAAGGATGAAAAATCTTCATGAAATATTTCATGATATATTTTTAATGATTCCTAATATTATTCATAACAAAACTACAACTCACTGTTTTAATTTAAAAATTATTAAAAAGATTTAAAAAGTCAATAACTTATATCAAAAAGTTAATTTTTTTTTATCTGTACTTTTTGTACATCCTTTTGTAAAAAATTAAAAAAATCATTTTAAACATATTAATTTTTCTACCTTATATTAAAAAATTAAAAAATTATTAAAATAGCCGGAGGAGGCCTAACATAGGACCATTTGTTTCTCGTGGTTGAGTTGTCTACTTCTTTCTACTCCAAAATCTCATCTGTCTTAACCTTCAAACAACAGTATCTCACCAGCTTTGTACCCAAAAAAACAACAAAAACAAAAACACAAAAACAAAAAAACCAAAACAGCACCTCACCAGCTTACCATCATGCCCACCTCTCTCTCTCTCTCTCTATGAACTAGTGAAGTAAAAGCAAAGAAAACTCAAACCAACCCATCATCAAATGTTCCCCCTCATCTCCTCTCCTCCAATATTATTCACAAACACTTCCCTCCTCATCTCCTTCACTTCTCTCTCTCACCCCCCACCACCATGGAATCCGTAACCCACCACCACTCCTCCACCGTCGACACCTCTCGTCCTTTCACCTCCGTCAAAGAAGCTGTTGCCATCTTCGGCGAAAAGCTCCTTACTGGCGAACTCTACTCGTCTCCGAATCCATTCCCAGCTCCCAAACAATCGAACTTTTCCCCCACGAAAACCAAAGAGAGTGACGACGAAGACCCAAAAACCCTAGCAAAAACCCTAAACAGACTCGAATCGGAGCTCAAAGAGACGAAGACGGAGCTGAAGCTTTTGAAGGAGAGAGAGTCGGAGACTGAGGTGGCTCTCGCTTCGCTCAACGCGGAGCTTCACAAGAACATGTCGAAGATGGCGAAAGCCGAGGCGGCTGCTGCGGGGAATGCGGCGGCCGAGGCGGTGGCGAGGACGGGGAGTGCTAGGAGGGAGGAGGAGGTGAGGAAGAGGGACATGATTGTGAGAATGGAGGACGATAAGCCAACTTTGGCTCAGGTTTTGGGTATTGGTGATGAGGAAGGCTTGTTTGGAGGAAGAGAAAATGGGAGGAAAATGATGGTGGTGAAGAAGAAAAAGAAGAAGCCTATTATTCCTCTTGTGGGAGACTTGTTTTTTAGGAAAAAAGGGTCTTCTGCTAGTCTTCACAGCTCTCTCTTTTCATCAACCCATGTGTACTTAAATTGAAAACAATATTGGTTGGGTTCACTTTGTGACCTAGCTATAATATATGCATTAGCAATAAGTTTAGGAATATAAATGAAACTTTTAATCATATTTTGTATTGATGGACAAGATTTTTCAGTATTCCCATTGATAAATCTTTGTTCATTCATTTATGTGTTTTCGGTTTTGATTTTGTGTTTGGTTTATGTGTTTTGAGACTTTACTTTCGCCCAACTTGAAACTTGTAATTAGTGGGATGTTGAGGAAAATTTACATGTTTTTTTTTTTGCTGGTTTTATGGGATGTGTAATGTATATGAGCATGTTTATCTATTTAATTTGATCTTTTTTGTGTGTTCCCCCCAAACATGAAAATCGATTATCACATAAAATTAGGGATGAAATCAGTCCAATTCAGTCCGATTTTGCATGTTTTTTGGACAAAACCGATAGAATCAGTTTTCTACACTTGCAGTACTGAACAGACCGGTTAGAATAGGTAAAACAAATTAGACTGGTTAATTCGATTTTGGTTTGGTTCGTTGCAGTTTACTGGTCTTTTGTTTTAAACAACAATAATAATAATAATAATAATAATAATAATTTCCTTTATTTATAAATAAATAAATAAATTAGATCAATCTTATTAAGATTTAAGGCAACAAACAACAACATAATTGTACTTAGACTAATTTATCAAATATCAAATTCAAAAATAATAAGAGGTAATGCTTATATATTATTTGAATGTTCTGTAAATTCGGTTCAGTTTGGTTTAGTGTGAAATCTCCAAAAACCAAACACTAAACCGAATTTGAAACGAAAAAAAAACTCAACACAAACCGATTGATTGACTGTGTAGAAAATAGACCGGAAACCGGTCAGTGTGATTGGTCTGTTCGGTGTATGCGGATTTTCCTTCACCCCTACATGAAATGGAATAACATTGAATTGATTTTCCCATTTACTCTGAACTGTCCATGACTTTGTTATTTGTTATTTATTTATTTTTTTCATTTTTAATATTGGAGGACTGGAAGTGTAAGGTGTCTCTTAGCTAGTCAACCAGGAAATTTGGGTAAAAAACTGTGATAGGATTGTCTCTAGAGTGGATTATAATTTAAATTGTTATTTTGTTGGATTTTATGTGTAAATAATTTATAAAAAAAAATTAAATTGATCAGATAATTATAGTATATAATTTTATTATATTTCTTTTTTTTAAAAAAAAATAGTTTATTTTTATAATTAGAGCTAATGACCATTTTTTTAATGATAAATATAATGGAATAATGTGGTTTTTTGATTACCTAAAATTATCAACAACCCCGTAAAATTATTAAATAGTTCGGGAGTATCATACCATGCGGATAATCCATTGTCACCATATCTCATTCATAATATTTATTGCCATACCATTTGTATGAATCACCACATAAATAATGTCACATGATACTCCGATATATCCAATAATTACCCCTAGTTCACAGCGTACTTGAGACAAACCTAAGGAAGATTACAACACACCATAGAAAGTACACTTGCGCAATTTGGGTTCAGTTATCTTCTTCCGTGTAACCGTTCGAAGTGAGAAAAATAAATAAATATGTAGCCTTTTTTAATAAAAAATCAATGCGACAATCACCAATTAAAGATTTTTTTAAAAAAATCCATGCATCTCATTGCCCAAAAAAAAAAAAAAAAAACACATCTATAGAAAAATTTAGATAAATTTTTTGTAACAATATATATTGGTATATATTTTTTCATCATGGATTTTTTTGGTATGGATTTAGCACAGTTTTTGACATTTGTTGTTGGGCTGGGTCAAAATCAACTCTGGATTCAAATTTCAAAAAATGGCCTAAGGGCCCAAGAATTAGCCCAACATATTAGGTCGGTTTGGTCCAACAAATCAGAGTCCCAAAAAAGTAAATAGGTTTATCTACTCGTCCACCATTTTCAAGCCCACCGGCCCACCGAACTCAGTCATCCCTGTCTTTGCGTTCTCTCTCTGATCTGTCTCTCTCCCTCTCTCTCTCTAAAATGGCTCCGAAAAAGAAGCAGCAGCAGCAGAAGCAAAAGTCATCTTCGTCATCGTCCAAAGCCAAATCTCAATCTTCTTCTTCTTCGACCGGTCCGAAGCTCCAGATAACGGCCGAGAACGAGAACCGGCTCCGCCGACTCTTGCTCAACTCCGGCCGGCCCGCACAGTTGTCTCCGGCCCCAATTCCGGCCGACGAGTCTCTATCCAGAATCCAGAAGGCCAAGAAGCTTCGGTCCATCTACGAGAAGCTCTCTTGCGAAGGCTTCTCCGATGATCAAATCGAACGCGCTCTCTCCGCTCTCAAGGTTACCTTTGAATTTGATCCCTGTTTAGTTTCCGATAAAATATAGGAAAATAAATGACAAGTGAAAAAAACTTCAGCTCCACTCAACTTTAGTACAAGTCCAGTTCAGGATCGTGCCCCCATTGTGTGATTTTATTATTATTATTATTTTTTCTGACAAAACATTTGCATTTGAAGCAAATGTATACGCTGAATTTAGGTCTGAATTAAGCTCCTTTTTTTTTTGGTTTGTGTGTGTGTGTGTGTGTGAGAGAGAGAGAGAGAGAGAGATTTCTATATTATGATACCATTAACATCATATTTATTGTTTCCATTGATTTTGGTTGATTATATCTCGTTTGGAAACAGATTATTTTAATAATTTTTTTAACATTTTACAAAAAAATGTATAAAAAATTAGGAAGAGTAAGGTGATAGAGCATCCTATCAAATCACTTATATTTTATCATAAAATATTGTTAAAAAATTCATTTCCTATTTTAAGAATCATTTTTTCATCTATTCTATTAACATACTCTAATTTTTTCTCTATTCTATTAAAATACAATTTTTCATTATAAATTTTAAAAAAATAAAAATTATAATTGTGTACTGCAATCCCTAAATAAAGCAAAGCAAATATATATATATATAAGAGTGCTACAGTGACTCCCTACAAATAAGGGGGCACTGTAGCAATTCCTATTTTAGGAGAGTGTTTAAGGGAGCTGCTGGAAATGTATAAGGGCCATCAAACCCCTTAAAATAGGTAAGGAGGGGATATTAGGGATGCTCTTATAATGACGTTTTGACTGAAATATATAGTTGACAAACGAGACCTTTTATCATTTATTTAGTGGGAGACTTACCTCTTATTAGTATATTTATTGTCCAATAGTTTTTATGATAATTAATAATGTTTTTCATTAAATACATTTAAAAAAGTCACTAATTATTAATTTTTAGTAACATTTTAAAATTTTGTCACAAAAAATATCACTAATTATAAGTTTTAGCGACAGTTTAAAAAATCGTCACAAAAAAAGTTACTAATTTATAAAATTTTCAGTGACAGTTTGAAAAATTCGTCATAGAAAAGCATCACTAATTGCAAATTTTAGTGACAATTTATAAAAACCGTGACAAAAAAAGTCATTGTCAATTTTTAACATGTAAAAAATCACAAAAAAAAATTTTCAGCGACGATTTTATTAGGATTTATTTTCAATAAAACTTGATGAGAATTAAATCAAACTATTAGGATCTATTAGTAGTTTACCCTTTAAGGGCAAATTACGGTCTCTACATTTTGCCCATGTGTCATTTTGGTCCCTCCACTCTCAATTGGCTCAATTTGGATTCTTAATTTTAAATTTTGTGTCAATTTGATCCAATTGATAGTGCCGTCAGTCTTTTTGATAGAAAATAATCACTGGATTTGTTGAGTTTTAACTCATTGAATTTAGTAAATTTATAATTTTAATCTAAAAAATATGACACATGTCACTTATATACATATTTTTCATAAAAAATGTTAAGAGTTGTAATCAATTGGACCAAATTAAAACAAAATCATAAATTCAAGGTCAAAATCGAGCCCATTGAAATTATAGGGACCAAAATGACATAAGGACCAAAGGACTACGGTCACAATATGCCCTTTAATTAAACTGTTGTTACATATATGCACATGTTATCATTTGTGTTCTGTTCAGTATTTGAGTGTTCTGTTTAATTGTATTCTTGTTTTTCTAATCTTCATTGAATAAATTACATTGCTGTGAACCTTCTTATTTTTATATGGTTGTGCTATTCAATATTTGTTGCCTTACTCCATTTTTTGGTGATTTTTAAATTTTATTGGAAAAGGATTAGTAAGGATACTTTTAAAATTGATGGGTTTGTTCTATTTGTGTTGCACAGGAGGGCACTACCTTTGAGGGTGCCCTTGATTGGCTATGCTTGAATTTGCCCGGGAATGAGCTTCCATTGAAGTTTTCTACTGGCACTTCTCTCTACACAAATGAAGGTATTCTTAAGCAATTCTTTTCAATGGGAAATTTATTATACTGATAACTACAAGTTCATGGCAATCTATTGTGGGGACATGGACAATTGTGCTTTAACATAAGTTGTAACATCCTGCTTAATCCAATCATGCTAGGAGGTGCTGTTAGCATCATATCAACTGCACGGGAAGATTGGAGTCCTGTGGTGGATTCGTCTGATAAGATTGAGGAGGAAACACCTAAAATTTCTGTTAGAATTAAGGGACGTTCAGATGATGATACTCTAAATTCTTTCCAGCGATCACAAGCAGATTGGATCCGGCAATATGTGGAACAACAAGAAGAGGTACCCAGAATCCTTTGGCAAAATTCACCTCACTCATTGTCAGCTTGTACAAGATCATATAAACCAGCTTCACAAGTCTTTTCAGTTGGCTGTCCAAAAAATAATATGACTAAAAGTTGAATTTTAGTGTGTATAAGAGTTTCTGAATATTATCTATTTTATTGAGTTGTAATTTAATTGAAGATGAAGAAAGAAAGGTTCAAGCCCTTATCTTAATTAGTTCATTACTTAAATTTCTACATATCCAACCACAAGGTTGGGAACACTCCAACTCAAATCAGGAGTGGGGTAGTTTTGTGGGCTAAACTTATTTATTATTTATGAACAGGAGAACTAGAAGCTTATGAAACTCCTTTTGAATAACTTTGTTAGGACCCCTTTTCTTTGTCTGTTATGTTATGAGATGCTAAGAGCACCAAAATTTTAACAAGTTCAGAGTTGCTATTTTATTCCTTGACTGTTTCATATTCTTCTGGATTTTCATTGTATTTGTGCGGAAATGCCAAGACATGCTGTTTTTGTTGCTTGGAAAATTTCGAATTATATATTAGTACAAAGAGCTTGCATTGACAATAGTCAACACTATGAAGGAATATGTTATGGTTCTCTGTCATTTGCAGGATGCTTCCGAAAGTTGGGAAGATGATGCAGTTGATGAGGTAATTTCAGTTTTTATTTATTTATTTATTTATATTTTTTTTATGGTACATAAAGTAATTATGTATTGTATTTTTTGGAGGAACATTAATCATTGGTTTACATTTTTGAGACTTTAGTGTCTCCCTCTTATTAATTAGTCATGCAGGCAAATATTCTGTGTAAGAGAGTTTCCTGATTGGGTGCAAGGAGGTTTAATTTTTGTTTTATATGCGAGTCTAGATAATCCTGAATCATGTGTGCTGAACTCAAATGCCAAGTTTCTTTTGTTGGATAGGCAAGGCACAATACGTGAGCCTAAATAATCACAGAGAAAGAATTCTTTTCATATTCCATCTTTTGCATTTTGTGAGAAATAAAAGATAAAGATACACTCCAGAAGTTGGGGAAAGTTCCACTGGAGCTTCAGTGGAGGCTCCCAAAAGGAAAATTACAATTTGTTTAAAAAAGAATAGAATAATGAACAAAATAGCATCTTGAAGTCGCACAACTATCTTCTCAAATCATGGATGGAGTCTTTCTACTTGCAATTTGAAGGATTGGCAGACTCTGGTTACGAAAGCAATGAGATGGTTGTGGGATTGTTATTTACTTCTAAAAACTAAATGTTCTTCCACTCAAGCAGAGAGAAGTTACATCCTTATATAGAGGATAAGGCACAACCCTAAAATTTCTAAAAAAGTACATTTTAGTTGGCATATGTTGACGTTGCTTCCTTTATTTAGAGCTCTTATGTCACAAAACATACTAGCTTTAGGACTCAAATAATCTTATTACCTCTTAGTTCACATGCTAAGTTAGCAGGGGGTTATTTGTTTAAGCGTAATAATTTAGGATGCTTATTTATTAATAGTCCTGCTTTCCTATTGGATCGTAGACCTATAACATGTCAGCTGAAAATATTCATTTGACACTTCTGCAATTCCCAAAGAAATTACTTTAGATTCTATTTTCTTTGATTCTTTTCGCACCTCAGTCACTAATCTAGGTTTAGATTGTTAGAATTATTGAAAGAATAAACAACAATTTTTAACTCCTTGTCCATGTTTGTTTGTCGGGATGGAATTAGGGGGATGAGGGGGCCGATTAATAATGTCGGTCCCAAATGTTATTTTTTGGGTATTCCATATGATATTCAGTGGATTTGTTATATATTCATGGAATTATTGTATTATGTTTCATTGTAGTGGAATAAAGAATGAGATAAGATTTGGTACATTATTTTTTCCTTTGGATGAAGAAAGGGAGATAATCCAGAGCAGAGGGGATATTAGTTATACATCTGTACTAGGGGCTGGTATTAGTTATATTATGATTTTGTGGGATTGCATGTCTAGCAGGACATCTAATACCCTATATCCAGCCAACTAAATGTGGGAAAGAATGGGACTAGGAGGCAAGGGAAAACATGTGGGCCCCACATGTTTTTTTATCCCATTCCCTGTGCCTTTTGTGTCTAAAACAAAGGCCGATTACTGATCAAAGAAAGCCATGCTAGACACCACAATATTGAGACAGCATCACCAAAAAATTACCCATTGGCCTCAATTCTGGAAAGCTGGAATGGCATTCTGTTTCAGGTACCAAATGTACTTTGTTGGTTATGTCATTGTACCACTGTCATAATATCAGAATTCCATTGATTATTCTTCAATGTTGCTATGAAGTCAATAAAATAATGAGGTATCCTTGTCTTTCAACTCTTAAGCTTCTTCTTCCTGCTTTGGTTGTCCAGTAGAGATTGTGCTTGTATGGAAGTCCTCTTACATTTGTTAGCCAGACAAACAGCATAATCTCTCTTTGTTTTATGAGATATTCTCCTCCAGTAAGATTTATGTTATTTTCTGACACAAAGCAGTTGAATAATGTGACTTTTAATGTTCAATTTGATGCTTAATTGCTTTAATATTGCCTTCCTTTCCCCCACCCCCTGATAGGTTCCAAAACCAAGGGTTTCTAATGATTCTCTTGTCAAAGAATACCACAATGCACGGGTAGAAGCTATAAATGCCAAAGAGAGAGGTGACAAGAAAGGCCAACAACAAGCAAGCCAAATTATTCGCAAGCTCAAGCAAGAGATTTCTGCCCTAGGTTGAACTAATTCCTTTGAGTAATTCTGTTGAGGTTTGGTTATTCAATAGCATTCTTCATGCAGTGTGAATTTGCTGAACAGGACTATCAGATGAAATCTTGGCATCTGGGCATGATAGTTCTTCCTTTAGTGCATCTGACGATGCATTTCATAGCTTCATACCTTCCAAGCACCCTGAAACTGTTGCTTTGTGCAATGAAGAAGGTGACATGGCATCTGTTCTACCTGCAGTTGAATCAAAAGTAAATGGAAAGGGTCTCACATTACTGGACCTTTCACCTGAACAAAGTCCTGTCAGTGTTCCTGCCCAGGCTTTGGAAGAGGAATCTGGGCATGTAGAGCTTGGGAGTTTCTTTTTAGAAGATGTCTTGCCGGGTGACGTTTTGCCTCCTGAAGTTGTGGAAATACAAAAGAAAGAGAAGATGAGAGAATTGGCTAGTGGCAAGAATTTAGAGAAACTAGAAGGCATCTGGAAGAAGGTAAAATCAGCATTGCAATGAATGTGTTGTGATGATACTTAGTGTACTAGAGAAACTTGAAAATGCAATACTTGATTCGTAATAGATTCTGACTTTTATATTTCGTGGTGCATAATAAAATGTTGCTTTTGTGATTGCTTTTTACTTCTACTTCTGTTGTTGAAAGCAATTTCATTGTTCAGAACATGTTATTTGTCAAAAGAAACTTAAAAACAATAAAAAAGAAAAATAGGATCTGGCAATTGCAATTCATATGCTGCAGGAGATAGAATAGTATATAGTGCATAATTATGTTCGTTCATGTTCTCATAATTCTTTATGTACAAGTTTACAAACCTTTTATTTCTGTTTATTGGAAAGCCCTTATTTAATCTTCAACTTTTTTGATTCATGTTTGGCTTAGTTTTTGTTTTCTTGTCGTGTTTATTTGTGTTACTGTAACGTACAATACCTATTTCTTGTTTTGTGACGTGGTCTATATGGCTACAGGGGGACCCACGAAGGATTCCTAAAGCTGTTCTTCAACAGTTGTGTCAAAAATCAGGCTGGGAAGCACCAAAATATAATAAAGTTCTTGGGAAAGAAAATAATTCTAGTTATGCTATTAGCATACTACGTAAAGCTAGTGGGAGGGGCAAGAGCAGAAAAGCTGGAGGGCTAGTTACTCTTCAGCTTCCTAGTCAGGATGAAACTTCTGAATCTGCTGAGGTACAGATTTGACCTCATGCCTTTACATTCACTGTTTGATATCATTTCTGTTACTAGAATGCACACAATGCATAAAAGAAATAAGAAGGTAATAATCATTCTGAAGATATAATTTGCATGAAGTACAGGATCATATAGAGTCTTTACCTTTTGATGTATTTGCATTCGTTAGATTATCATCTATTTCTCTAAGTGGTATTCTGGTGTTCTAGGCCTGGTTCGGGCAGCTTTCTTCAAGAAAAGCCCCACTACCTAGGGCTCCTGTCAATTCAAGGTGATAGGAAGGTAGCTTGTGGATGAGATCTAATCTTCAGCTGTATTTGTAGAAAGTGGCTGCCTCTGCCTTGAACCCATTTTCTTGAGCTTGTCTTCTTGACCTTGTATTTTTCCTCCTTCCAAAAGCTACTGGTTTTCCCTAATACAATGCATATATTCAGTCCTAAAATGCTTAGTGCTATAGAAGCTACTAGGGGTACACTCATCTTTTCATGCATCAATTTGTGAGGTACATGCACCATGTGACCGTATTATGTTTCTTATGCTCAGACTTGTTTGTTGATTTATGTATTTTCTGCTTGTTCTGTTTCTGTAACTTTTGCAATAATGTCATCCAGCTAATCAAAATTTTATGGTCTGACACATAAGCCCTGTATCTCCAGGTTCCACTGCAATTTTGGTTCTTTTAAGAGAAAGTCACAACCATCCATTACTTTTAAACAATTGACATTCTTTGGCAAAAGTTAAAAAATGTCCTGGCAAGTGCCAACAAAAAGTCCCTTATAAAGACATCAAAATAGCTTTTTGATTCTTTATTCATTACAGAATGGCTTGTTTACCCCTTGCGGTTCAACATCTCTACAACCATAGACAATAGAGGAGGTCCTTGCCTATTTTTAAAACATCCTGGTCTCTCTGTATTTTTGCCAAACCTCATGGGAGGTAAGTGAAATTAACCATATTTTTTATTAGAGTTGGCAATATAGTCCTGATCAGTGGGATCCTCTACGTGGCCTGTACTCCACAGGTTTAAGATTTATCTGAGTCATCAATGTGAATAAGGTTGTGGTTTGTAAACTAAAGCACATTGCTAACTTTTGTTAATGATACTTGTAAATTGACATAAATACCTTCATCTCCTTTCACTCTTCTGAACTATACCCATATACATAAATATATGTATATAAACCAACAAAACAAACCCCTCCCTTCCCTGCCACCCCTACTTCCCGGCCCACCCCCACGGAGGCTGACAACCTCGTCTTATGTTGCCCTTGACAGATTCCTCTAGTGCAAGCTCCACTTTGCTCAGCTGTTTAAAGAGAAGGGCTGATACAATCATCTCACGAAGACTGCTTCAGTTAAGAAAAATGGAGTGCCACCACCAGAACTATCCAAATCTGAATAAAAAACTGAACCAGAACCAAATTCAGATTAAACACAGAAGCAACCATAAAATACAGACAATGGTTGTCTGATATATTCTTTTTTGCTGCAACTTCAATTCGGGTTCGCCTCCTGCTACTTTAATTCTGATATATTCTTTTTTTGTTGATCTTGTCATGGTTTGGTTACAGTTGAACCGAATCCATTGGTTCATAGGTCCTAAGAAAGTGTTTTTGGCAGGATATTAACCATATCGAGGGAATGAATTTTATTCTTGTTTCAAAAACCTTCAAAAATAGGGGAAAGTGAGGTAAGGTGGCAGGGAGGGAGGGGTTAGCAGTGAGGGTGGGGAAGTAGGGGTGGTGGTGAAAATGACAATGGCCTTTTCTATGATTTTGTAAAATATATATATTTTTTTGTTTTCCTGAAAAAACAACTCTAAAAGGCACGTGAGTTGCACCTATAGTTAATTTGGATGGAAATTATGGCAGTGCATTCTATTCCACACGTTGACAATACCACAAGGGATAAAGTGAATTTTTCCGAACAAACTCTAATTTGGAGTGTGATACCAATGACTGTACGGTTATTGATGTCCAGTCAACTAGCTGTTTGGCTCTTGTGACCAGCAGATGAGGGTAGTTAATACTCTTTTTTTGGCTTGATAACAAGGTGAATCTTGTGAAATGTTTGTGTGGAATGTAAGAATGGTTATTCTTGAACCATTTATAATTTGATACTGGGTCATTTATATATGTGTATGTAACAAATTATAATTAATCAATTTTTGTATTCACCCTACTCCTTCTCAGTTCCTTGGCTGTTTCACATTCAGAAAGATGTGCTTTTGTTCAGCTTTCATCTGTTCATGTTTTTATCTTAATAAAGTTTCCTGTCTGAAAATAATCAATGAATTGAGTTTTTGCTTACCTGCCTGTGAATCTCACTTCCTTAAGTACATCTGGTCTCAGGATGCACAGAATAGAGTTGCAGCACTTGCTCTCCATCGCCTGTTTCCGGATCTCCCTGTCCACCTGCCTATTATAGAGCCTTATGCTTCACTTGTTCTACACTGGGTGGAAGGTGACTTTTCTTACATTCTATGACGTCAAATTGGCAGAACTATCTTTTCTAAGGCTTTGACTTCATTGTGTACTGTAGACTTGAAATTCCTTTGATATGGAAATAAATCTCAGTTTTAATTTCCATTCATACTGGAAGTATGATATGATGTTTTTGGACCTGTAGTCAATTTCTCTATTGCTTGAAATTTTACAGGGGAATTATCAACCAAGATAGGAGACAGTGAGGAAGATCGAATGGCTGGTTTTGTGGATTCATTGTTAAATGCTGATGGCCCTGAATCAATTGCTTCTGTTGATGCCTTGAGTGGTTCTCTTGAAGAAAAGTTTCAAAAACCATTTATGCAAGAAAACATCGACTCAACTGCTGCTCCAGCTAGTCTAAAAGCTGAAAGTATGTTCATGGGCTTCTCCATGGGCCTTTTCTTGTCTAAAGTAATTTTTATCCCTTTTATCAATGGAAGTGTGACTTGGAAAATAACAATGGAGACAATCGACTATTAGTCAGGGCTTCGGTGGCTAAATTGATGAGGCCTTTAAGATATTAATTAGGGGTTTGCAAGATGGCTTTCATGCTCAAAAAAGATGTGATCCTCCTCAAAGTCTTCTGAATCGTGATTCATTTTTTTAATATACAGGTCTCAACTATAAAAAAGAAGCAGAGAGTTCTTGTCTGAGACGGGAGCTAGAGAATAAAAAGAAAATGCAAAGATACAAGGTTAGTATCTTCCTCTTTTACTTCTCCTTTGGAAAGTGATCTGGTGGAGAGACTTCAGTAAGTTTCTAGTTGTACCTAACATGCCCTTTCACATTATACCGTTTTTCCTATCCCACTTGACTTCATGTCCTAGCAACTCCTGCACTCATGTACTATTGATCTTTCACAATGATACAGTATATTGCAGCTATCTACAGCACTAGCAATGCATTTTTTTAATTAGTAGTTGCCATTGGAAGTCAATTATGCTGTGAGGGTATATTGGCACACAAGCATGTTGACTATGGCATGTATGAACTGGAAGCCTTGGATATGTTTGTTCTCATTCTGTATTTTAGAAAGAAACACAAGTCTGGATCCTAATGCTGTGTTTGGTTGAGAGATTTGGAGAGGGATTTGGAAAAGGAAAGGGAAAAGGTGTGTGAAACTAGGTGAAATGTAAGTATATTTTATTCACATTTCACCTAACTTTTCCCTTTCCTTTTCCAAATCCCTCCTCAAATTCTCCAACCAAACACAGCGTAAATGTTTTTCCTGTTGTTCCTTTTTATTAAGTATACTGTATAAATTACTTGGTTTAGGGTGTAGTACTGTAACAAAAGTTTGTAACTGTACCATTACATGGAATTTATAACATATGGTTAAGTGACATCAAGAAATTTAATATTTAATTCTCAAATCCCTTATTTTTTTTGGGATAAATTAAGCTGATGGAGATGAAGAATACTTGTAGTCTTGGGACTGTTTCTCTTCTTTCCAAATTACTTAAATTCATGAAAAAAATACATGGAGTACTTCAATAATGGTCTTATGACCCATTACAATCACCTTATGAAAAAGGGGTCAACCATCAATTAAGAAGCATGTACATTCTAAGGTGTCTGAGGTGTCATGTATTGTCAGACACCATGTTGGACACCATGTCAGACATGGACATGCTGTGATACTCATCGAACACTTTTCAATACCCGTTCTTGTCGGACACACATCCAAGCATGTCATACTAATTTAAAATTTTTCTAGACTTTGATACACTTTAAACACTTGGGAAACACGTGTTTGTCGCTTCGAACCACATGAAAAACATAACCAGTTTGAATATTATTTTTTAAAAATCCAATGATAAAAGAAAAATAATGTAAATCTATACCTATCAACCTTTTTAAACTTTAAAATTAGTCTTTAGACTCTAGAAATTAGTATTATATTGCAGTTTGTTATTATCTTTGAATTAAACATTTATACACATGACATATAATAATTGCTTATCTCTATATATGATATATAATAAATATATAAAATTATATATTTTGAGTGTGTCCTCCACGTGTCGCGTTCAGCATTTTTTTGCATTTCTGTGTCAACATGTCCGTATTGTGTTCGTGTCATGCGTCCGTGCTTCTCATCTATAAAGAGTATTCAAAATTGTTACAAGATTTGGGACTTCAACCATATGGATATGGGATGCATATATGTTTAAATTACTAGTGATCATTTAGGAGTCTTTATTTGTTCATTTTGGTCACTGCTTGGTGATTTGTGCTTCGTCCCTATTTTTTTTTTGGTTATATTACCTGTCCATTTTTCGAAGAAAGAGTTGTAGTAATTTTTCCCTTTGTTTGTTCTTCGCCCCCCCAATCAAGTTCTTGCAATCAGCTTTTAACCAAGATTAGGGTCATTTAGCAACATTCAGTGGAGCAAGTTATCTTAAATTTCACTGTATTATGTATGTATATGTTAATTCTTTCTTTGCCAGGTAGTAAATTTGTCCATGCCCTGTTTGGTCATTTCCGTTACGCTTTAACTTGTATAATGGGTTAATGTATATATGGTTAATGTTTGTAGCACATGTTAGATTCTAGAGCTGCACTGCCAATTGCTGAGCTGAAGGGTGATATATTGCGTTTGCTGAAAGAGAATAATGTTCTTGTTGTTTGTGGGGAAACAGGTTCTGGAAAGACAACTCAGGTCCAAATTTGATTTATTTTTCCAGTTAATATACTCATAGTTGGTTTATCTTTTTAACATGCGTTCTTGTACCCCAACATAAGCTTTCCCTAGCTTGCTAGTGCAACCTTCTCTGATATTCTCCTTTTCTCTGAACAGCAGTATATGTTTTATTCTGACTAGCAGTTTATGTAGGTCCCCCAATATATATTGGATGACATGATTGAAGCAGGACGTGGTGGACACTGTAACATTATATGCACACAACCAAGGAGAATAGCGGTCAGTATAAAATTTCAATATGGTTGTTTCAATTCTGCCTTTTGTCCTCATAATACTGATACATGGTGTAGAGCTTTTGCTTCAATGTGAGGAACTTATTTAACTATTATTATAGATGTGTAATATTATGCATTAGGCCAATAACGGTAGCTAGGTTTCACTCAGCAAGCCATTTGCAAATGCTTAGCCAGCAATGTGATTAGCCCATTAACAGTTTCTTCCTGGAAGACTGGAACCCAATGTTCTTATGCCACCAATTTGCGAAATTCTACTTGATTTTTTAAGAAAGTTGCATGTGAGAACCATAACTTTAAGTTTGGTCCCGTCACATGCACTTAATCAGCTTGAACATAATCAGAAGGTTTAACAAGAAAATAAATGGATCTTTACTACAAAACCATTGTTGTCAAATCGCGAATCGAATCGTGAATCGTTTTGCTAAAATAGTGATTCGCGAATCATATCGAAGCGTGAATCGTAAGATTCATTTTATTTAATATGATATATAATTCTATATATTTATATACATATAAAAATACACAATGTTTAAATAAAGTAAATTATCAATATAACTAAATTACATATAAAATCACGTATATCAATATAACTAATTAATATCTTCTGTGGAGGCCGAATTTGGGTAATGAGGAAGAAAGGCCGAGTAGTCCGGTTGGGACATTGGGCCGAAGACAATTCAGCCCTATCCGAAGGCCCATGAAGCCAAGTATACAAATCGGCCATATAATGAAGCCAAGTATACACAATGTTTATTTTTGCTGCTATACTAACATGTACACATCTACGTATTCCGCAATGCAGTATGCCTTTTTTATCGCCGTCTCGTTAAAAATGGTTGAATGATGAATAAGCGTCCGAATTTGGGGCGCCCTTCGTGGATGTCACGATTGGCCATAAATAAGACTCCGGATTCGGAGCGCCCTTCGTGCATGTTTACGATTGGGCCGAATAAGCCTCCGAATTCGGAGCACCCTTTGTGGATGTCACGATTGGCCATAAATAAGACTCTGGATTCGGAGCGCCCTTCGTGCATTTTCACGATTAGGTCGAATAAGTCTTCGAATTCGGAGCGCTCTTCATGAATGTCACGATTGGCCATAAATAAGACTTCGAATTTGGAGCGCCCTTCGTGCATGTTCACAATTGGGCTGAATAAGCTTTCGAATTCGGGGCGCCCTTTGTGGATGTCACGATTGGCCATAAATAAGACTTCGGATTCAGAGTGCCCCCTTGTGGATATCACGATTGGCCGAATAAGTCTCTGCATTCGGAGCGCCAGCTGAAAGGGTTTTTAAATAGGTGCACTGCCTAAACAGAGCAATGAATTTACCATAATTAATAAGCTTATGGTTCAAAAGATACAAGCTAAGAGCAGTAGAGTAGCATGGGACCACAAAAATGCAATGATTGATAAAACACAAGAACAATGAATATTTATTTCAACCAATATGACTTCCTTTTGCTAATACATGAGTCCTGCTAGATTGTAAAGTACAATACATGGTTTCTTGTTATTTAGGCTTTCTCCGGATCGGCACCTTCCTCTTCGTCGTCCGTCTTTTCAGCATCAAAAGCCTCGAAGGGAAACTTGTAATCTTTGTATAACGGAGATGCCGAGTCAATGCCTGCAGCTTGTAAAGCCTTAACCCATCTGTGCTTAAAGCCGCCGTTCTCGCATCGACAAACGTCTTCTGCCAACTTCTCCTTAGTCTTTTCAATGACAATTTTTCGGCTGTCAAAAAAACCTTCTTCATAGGCTCGTGTTCTTATCGTCTCTTTGGCGAACATGTTTGCCTTTTCCCTATCGGCCATAGCATGATCCAGTAGGCGCTAGTTGACTCTGTCCGTAACAACCGTGTTTGTTGCACACGCTGACTGCGTCTTAGTTGTCGTGGCCTTTTTTAGCTCACTCTCTGCCCTCTCTGCGCGGCGCTCCAATCCCGAATATGCCTATCCTTCTGCTCGATTTCTCTTTTCGCCACGCGCAAGCGCATGCCGACTTCATACGCGCTGTAAAGTCCTCGGATTGCCCCATGTATACCTTCCTTGAAAACATCGTCATCGCCTTGGCCGACAAGCGACTGCTGCACTTTTGGTGGGAATATTTGATGCGTGAATTCCACCGCCACATTAGGATCACAGACTATTGAGTTCGTTTCGGTCATCGGTTTGTTCCCAACAAAGACCAAAAAGCTCAACGGGCGCGGCGGTCTGCTCGGCTCACTTCGCGCAGTGGCATGCCCACTCGCAGTCTTTGAGGCCCCTTGTTGCTGCGCCCTATTTCTGGGGGACTTCGCTACTTCACCTCTTCTGGGGACCTACTTCGACGTCTGGGCGACTGACGTCTCTCTCTCCCTTCCGCTGTCACATTTCCTGTTCTCTAAGCTTCGCCCCCAGTAGCGCGATGCATTCCAGCGTCCAGCTCCGCTAAGCTCCTTTCTTCTTCTTTACTATTGAAAAATAATCTCTCAGACATATATGGTCCCGCTCACGATCACCGTCAACGCTCAAATCTCTGCTTGCTCTCAAATTATCGACTACCCCTTTTGTTGTCTGTGCAAGATTTGTTTCACGATGCCTGAAACCTCCTAAATACTAGGTACCTCGTTCATTAATTACAGATGCACTATTTCCGATGCGCCCCACAGCTAACCCCGCATCGGTACGGCGTATGCCCCACTTGGCTAGATGAGCTTCACGTTGGGCCATATGTTTTAGTCGGCGCTGGCATGACGTATCCAATTGGGGCAAGGGCAGATATATGAATCTATTCAGCCTGATATGTTAGTGCCGAATTATGTTACACTGCTCCACTTGGCCAAACGAGCTTCGCGTTGGGCCATATGTTTTAGTCGGCGCTGGCACGACGTATCCAATTGGGGCAAGGGCAGATATCAGCCTGATATGTTAGTGTCGAATTACGTTACACTATCCCACTTGGCCAGACGAGCTTCGCGTTGGGCTATATGCTCTAGTCGGTGTTGGTACGACATGTCCAATTAGGGCAAGGGCAAATATATGAATCTATTCGGCTTGATATGTTACTGCCGAATTACGTTACACTGCCTCATTTCGCCAAACGAGCTCTGCGTTGGGCCATATGTTCTAGTCGGCGCTGGCACAACGTGTTCAATTGGGGCAAGGACAAATATATGAATCTATTCGGCCTGATATGTTAATGTCGAATTACGTTACACCAGTGTTGTGAAAAGCGCGCCTAGGCGCAAGGCGAGGCAAGGCGCACAATTTACGCCTGAACAGGTCCCAGGCGAGGCGCTTTGAGGTAGGCGCGGGCCTTAGCCGCGACTTGAACCAGGCGAGAGAGGCGCAAGGCTCACACCTAGGCGTGCTTGATTGTTATCTAACGGTTGTGGGGGTGTGTTCGAATGGCTCTTACCACATAGGATTACAACTCACGTACAATATGACCTAAATACGACTCAAATGAATCCCTAATTTGTGTCGTCTCTTCCTCGCTCGCCTCGCCTTGGACTTCGACTTCGACTGGGCTGCAGGACTTCGGCTTCGACTTCAACATTTCAAGTATGCTTCTTCTTCTTCTTCTTCTTTTCTGGTTTGCTGTGCGATTTTTTTTTTTTTTTTCCTCTTCTGGTTCGACTTCTTCAGCTCTGTTTTTTTTTTTTTTTTTTGGGCTTCGACTTCTTCAGGTGGGGTTCGACTTTGACTCTCTCTCCCTCTCTCTCTCCTCCTTCTTCTTCTTCTTTTGGGCTGCTTCAACTGCTCTGTTTTGCTTTTTGTTTTTTTTTTTTGTTTTTTTGTTTTTTTCAATTATGCCTTTGAGTCTCTGTTAGAAACCAAAAAAAAAAAAAAAATACAAATACAAAATAAGACTTATATTACCGATTCTGATTAATTAACTAAAAAAAATACACTGAAATTTTTTTACAAATAATTAATTATTCACAAATAATTAATTAATACAATGTGCTATTGGTCTATTTTTTTCCCTTTATTTGTTAGGAAAAAAAAAATTACAAATAATTAATTCATCACACATTACATTACACTGAAATTATTTTTCATTTATTAAATTTGTTGTGTAGAAAATGACATCGGAAAGTAATAGAAAAGATCTGGCGTGGCAATATGCCCATTTGGTAGAGGAGAATAATTTAAACAAGTTTGAGTGTAATTTTTGTGATAAAGTATCAAATTGAGGTATTTATCGGGTAAAACAACACCTCGCGGGAGGTTATAGGAATGTCACTGTTTGGCTGAAGTGTCCAGCTCATGTAAGAAAAGAGATTAGAGAGTTCATGTCAAAAAAGAAGACACAAAAAGAAGAAATGAACATGTTGCTTGATTTCGATGACATGGACATGGAAGATGAAGATGAAGATGAAGATGAAGATGATGATGTTGTTGAGATCAATGTCAATCAATGCCGTAAGTTGACAAGTAGCAGCCAAGGTTTATCCAAATCCAAATAAAAAATGCCAAAGAGAAAAGGGTCTATGGATGTTTATTTCACACCTAATCCTGAATCAGTGGTGAAAAATCGAAGAGACCAAGCAAAAGGGAAGCAAACCAAAATTGATGCAAATGACCCTTACAAAAAAGAAATGAGAGCTCGGGCAGTGCAAAGATTTGCAAGGTGGATGTATGATGCTAGCATCCCTTTTAATGCAGTAAATTATGAGAGTTTTGGACCAATCATTGAAGCCATTAGGCAATATGGTCTTGGTATGAAGCCACCAACTTACCATGAAGTGCGGGTTACCCGACTTAAAAAAGAAGTGAAACATACTGAAGATTTGATGAAGAATCATAAAGAGGATTGTGCAAAATACGGGTGTTCCATAATGGCTGATGGCTGGACTGATAAGAGAGGAAGGACATTGATTAACTTTTTAGTTAATTGTCCAAGAGGAACCATGTTTGTTGAGTCGGTTGATGCTTCTAGCTATTCAAAGGATGGGCAAAAGCTATTTGAATTACTAGACAAGTTTGTGGAGAAAGTTGGAAAAGAGAATGTGGTGCAAGTTATCACTGATAATGTTGTAGCTAATGTGTTGGCGTGTAAGAATATTTCCTCATCCCTTACATCAAAATTGTTTACTCATAGTTTGTTTTGTATTTAAAATTTAAAACTTGAAAATAATAATTCTTCGTTATTGTTACATTATAGGGAGATTTTTGGAAGCCAAGTATGAACACTTGTATTGGACACCATACGCTGCTCATTGCTTGGACTTGATGTTAGAAGATATTTTCAAGATACCTAGAATGAAAAAGACATTTGAAAGGGGTATTGCAGTACATAGCTACATTTACAACCGACCTATGTTGCTAAACATGATGAGGCGCTATACAAATCTGAAGAATTTGATCAAGCCTGCAAAAACTAGATTTGCAATCGCCTTTCTGACTTTGTCAACAAAAAAACAATTTGAGAAAGATGGTTACTTCCAAAAACTGGACCTCAAGCAAATGGGTAAAGGAGCCACAAGGTAAAAGAATGGCACAAACTTTGTTGATGCCTTTATTTTGGAATACTGTTGTGTTTGCCCTTAAGGTCTCGGGTCCTTTCGTCAAAGTGCTTAGATTGGTTGATACCGAGAAGAAACCTCCCATGGGATACATTTATGAGGCAATGGATAGGGCGAAAGAATGCATTACAAGTTCATTTGATCATAAAGAAGAGAAGTATAATGAAATCTTCGAAATCATCGACAAAAGATGGGATGTCCAATTGCATTGGCCTTTGCATGCAGCTGTGCACTTTCTTAACCCAGAATTCTTTTACCTAAAAGCGTTAGAGGTGCAAAAAGATCATGAAGTGATGAATGGGTTTCATGAATGCATGCAAAGGTTGGTCCCCGATGTCACTATTCAAGATTTGTTCACTAATGAGATGAGTATTTATATGAAGGCTGAGAGTCTTTTTGGCAAGTCTGTTGCGATTAGGCAAAGAAATACAAGGGCACCAGGTAATATATTATAGACTCATAGAGTTTATTTTTAGTAATACTTTTAGTAAAACTCAATACTTGGTAACAATTATTTCTAACTAGTGATTATTGCAGCTGATTGGTGGGCATCATATGGTTCTAAAACTCCAAATTTGCAAACTTTTGCCATAAAAGTCCTTAGCCTAACATGTAATTTATCGGGTTGTGAACGAAATTGGAGTGTACTTGAACATGTGAGTATTTAACTTTCTAACTAATTTTTTGTTCAATTCAAATATTTTTTATTCTCATTATATAGAATTTAATATCTTTTTAATACTTGCAGCTTCATAGCAAGAAAAGAAATAGATTGGAACAACGTCTCAATGATTTAGTGTTTGTCAAATATAATAGAACATTGAGATTTAGGTATGACATGCGCAACACTCTTGATCCCATATCTTTGTAAAATATTGATGAAAGTAATGAGTGGTTGCTTGGGAGGATGGATGGAGAATCAGATGAAGATAATGAGCCTATGTTTGATGATGATGATGGCTTGACGTGGGCCACTGTTGCTAGAGCTGTTGGAGTAAAAGAAAGTAACCATGCAAGTAGAGCAACAAGTTCACGCTCAAAGGCACAACCGAGGATATCTAACTCATCAAGATTAACTCTATTTCAATTAATAGATGAAGAGGAAGCAGGCTCAGATGACACAGAGGAGGAAGATGTTAAGGGATATTAATTAACTGATGGAGAAGAAGATGATAGTTTGCTTGCCATTGTTGTTGAGGATGATGATTGACTGACCGACTGACCTAACCTACCCTTTCTTTTGATATTGATGTTTTTAAGTGTTAAGACATATATTAGTATTTGTTGGATATTTATGTTTTGGATGTTAGTGTTTATGTTTTTGTTTTTATTTTTATTTTTAGTTTTATTTTTATTTTATTGAATGTGGATTATTTTATCTTTGAAAATTGTAATGTTATGTAATATGCACTTTCATGGCTTTGAGAATTATTTTATATTTTGTCTTAAATCTTGATTACTTTTTATTTTAAAAAAAATTGTCTTAGTACTATGAATGATTAGTCTATGTTAATTTTTTTATTTTTTACTAAGACTGTGCGCCTTACTTAAATAAAGCCCGCGCCTCGCCTTGTGCCTTGCGCCTAGGCCCCGAGAGACCTTCAGCGCCTTAGTGCGCCTTGAGCCTTTAAAAACACTGCGTTACACTGCCCCACTTGGCCAGACGAGCTTTGCGTTGGGCCATATGTTCTAGTTGGCGCTGGCACGACGTATCCAATTGGGGCAATGGCAGATATATGGATCTATTCGGCCTGATATGTTAGTGCCGAATTACGTTGCATTGCCCCACTTGGCCATACGAGCTTCACGTTGGGCTATATGTTCTAGTCAGCGCTGGCACGGCGTGTCCAATTGGGGCAAGGGCAGATATATGAATCTATTCGGCCTGATATGTTATTGTTAAATTACGTTACACTGCCCCACTTGGCCAGACGAGCTTCGCGTTGGGCCATATGTTATAGTCGGCGCTGGCACGATGTGTCCAATTGGGGCAAGAGCAGATATATAAATCTATTCGGTCACTAACTTTAGATATATAAATCTATTCGGTCACTAATTTTCATTAGCAAATACAGGAGAGTTTTCTTGCTTTCATTGAAAAGACGACCAAGCTATTTTCATTAATAAACTGAGTACATATAACCGTCACTTTATACATGAAAACTGCCCTACAAATGACCTCTAAACAAAATGAGCAAACCTACAAAAGATACATAGGATACCTAACATCAAGCAAAATTAAACTAACATAAACCCAAACACTATTTATTTTTCAGGGTCGGACTCCAATGGCTCAATCTTCAGTTGCTCATATGGAATCGGCTGCTCCAATGTCATATTGGCAGCTGCCAAGGCTTTAAGCCAGCCATGCTTAAAGCCTTGATTCTCGAATTTCAATACTTCCTCCACGTATTTCTCCATGGCCGCGTTTTTTTCGTCGTCGAACGCCTTTGATAGCTCTAACTCGGCGAGCTCTTTTGCCTTCTTCGATTCTTCCAAATCGGTCTCCAGCTTCTTGATCGCCTCTTTGGCCAACTTCAGCGCATTGTCACTCATATTTGCCCTTTCCTCGATGGCCATCCGGAGTAAATCGGCACGTCTGACCTTTTCTTCTTCAGCGTTGTCCTTTGTTCGCTCCTCTTCCGTCTTTTTGGCCTTCGACTCGGCTCTAAGAGACGTCACTGCCAACTCGGCTAACGCCTTTTTAGCCTTGCCTTTTGCGGTCTCAATCTCGGCTTTAAGTACGCCAATTTGCTCAACGACGTCATAGTGACGGTGGCTGATTTCTGCGATTCTACCCGCCGCCTGAAACAAGACAACGGCACGTTAGTCGGTGTATAAAAGAAATTGGAAGTGAGAATTTCTCAGTTACGTACCAATATCGCCGACTGCGCAGCCAATGTTATTGAAACCACGTCCGGTTCTGCACGGAATGCGGCCTTATCCATCGGCAAGGAAATTACCGAAGGCACACTTAGGGCCACGACGGGATCTTTCATAGCCGACGCATCGGCAGAAACTGGCGCATTCTTCATCCGAGGTTGGATGATAAACGGTGCCTCCAAGTCTTGGGAAGACTCTTCTATTTGAGGCTGTTTATTGGTTAACTCTTCGGAAGACTCGGCCTCTATCTCGGCGGGGTGTTTCTCCCCCCTTTGTTCAACACCTAAGTCATTCGATTGTTGTTCAACAACCGAGTCAGCCGCAACAGTTTCTCACTCCGCTTCCTCAATAGGAACAGACGGTGGAGGTACGGATCTAGCAGTTTCGGCCCTCCTTCGGGCTGCCATCTTTTCGGCATTTTTTTTTCTAGCCATTTGTGCAAGCGATTCTCCAGCCATGTTCTCACGATTTGTGCCGGGTAAGTCTCCCAAATTGGTGAAAATGTCGTCCTCTAAAGGAGATGTTTCAATTCGGCCTGAGGTGGATGAGAGGTCAAAGTTGACTTCTTCAAAGGCCAAATTAAGAGCTGTGTCAACTTCCTTTCCCAAGCGACCCTCAGACTCGTCTAAATGAGACTGACTCGGCTTCTCAGCGACCTGATCGCCGACTTCACTGCCTTGGTTTGAATCTGAACCCTCAAGGCCAATATCTCTAAGGCTTTTGAAGTTTGGGAAGATGAGTGCCGTGAGATGCTATTCACCTCTTGGAATTGGGATGTGATCAGCAGCTGAAAAAGTCGAATATGTTGGGTCGTATCGCAGTAGCATGTGGGTGGCCCGCCCTTGCTTTTGAAGGTTTGGACGGCCGAAGAATTTAAGTGCGGTTTTGACTTGCTCAAGCACAGCGTCGTCGGTCGAAGTGAGTGCTTTTTTTCAGATCGTTACCTGTATAAACGAAAAGATAAGTACATGGAATCCAAGCCGAATAAACCTACAGAAATACACAAACGAAAGAGAAATGGGTCTGTACGGCTACCTGGCTAACCTTTCTGTCTAGGCACAGGGTCTAGGCGATCTTCGCCTTCGCCGAATTCCCAGTTGCCTTTTACAACGACCATGACGTCGTCGACATGCTTACCAGAGCTGGCAAGCATAGTCACCAAATGGTGATCTGTGTCCTTGGCTCTGAGAAAGTAGCGTCCTTGCCGACCGGAAGATTTTGCCAAGGCATAGCAGTGCCAAATAGTAGGGATTCCTAGGTTAGGTCTAAGTCGGCGATTTAATTCTATTACGCTCATTATAATTCGGTAAGAATTTACTTTCGGTTGTGAAGGGAGTAGACCCCAATAGAGAAGAACGGCCCTAAAAAACAGATGAAGGGGAAAACGGACTCCGTCCTCAGCGATTGACAGGAGGGGAAAGATGATCGTACTCGCATCAGTCCTCTTCATGTCAACTACGCTGTCCGCCACAAGTGACAAATGGACGTCATCTGGAACTGAGAAATGGCAACGAAAGGCAAAAACACGGTCCGCAGAAAGAAGAGCTTTCGAGTGTTTCGCCATTCAAAACGGAATAGAAAATATGCTAACTAAAAACGAACAAGAAATGGGAGCTGGAATGAGGAAGAAATACAAAGAGGAGAAGAACTTATAGGTCAGAGAGAGAAAGGCAATGGGAAGCAGGCGAAAATTGCAGAGGTCTTGGATAGGGAATAATGCTGTGAGACAACCTAAGAGCCTTGCACATTCAAAAAATATTCGAAGGGACAAGGTGGTTTCAAATCGCATTAAATGAGCAACATGTACGAAGGGGCGAGAAGTTATAATGATTTCTAATCGTGTTCATTTTGACGCTTCGGTATTGGAAAAAGTGCAAGCGCCGTATTTTTGACTTTCGATACGCAAAACCAAACATGACGACTGAACGGCCCTATTCGGAGGCCTATGAAGCCGAGTATACGAATCGGCCATATAAAGAGCCGAACGGGAGCCAACACACTCAGTTGGAAGGCCGACTAGATAATTATATGCAAGATCAAGAGTGGGCCCAACCCTGGGCCCAGGCGTAATATAAAAAGGGAGGAACGTCAGCCAAAGAAAGGTACGTAAAAAAAAAAAGAACAATAACTTGTGAAAGAAGAAAGATTTGAGAGAAGACTGACTGGTCCGTTAGAGTGCTAATTCTAGCACTCCCGACCGGAGTGTTCATTCCTTTTTCAAGTGGCAACCAGAGGATCAAGAGCGTCTACCTGGATCAAAGAGTATTTCTAAACCACTATACCACATCTTCTATATAGCTTCACAATTTGGCGAAAACGACGTTGTTTTATGCATTACATGAACAAAAATAGAAATAGAACTAAATTGTAGTGAATCACAATGAATCATAAATTAAATTGTACGATTCACTCAATTTCCCATTCAACAACACAATTTGAATTGTTTTTGTTAAAACTTGTATCGAATCATATGAATTGAATCGTGAATCGTACATTTCTAACAACCAAGTACAAACACGAACGTGGAAGCAAATCTAGAGCAAATTACATACATAGTTTTATTGGTGGCCTTTTAGCAATCCATGTCAAAGTGGGGTAGTTGGATCTTTAGTTGAGGAATACTTTATGGTTGTCATCAGAGCGATGGCTGGCTGGCTGGATGGAGATTTTTCATGTTTTTGTAGAAGTTTTCAATATATGTTGCTATGACTTACAAGTTAAGCGGCAGCAAAATTTATTGCATAAAAGAAGATGATGCAAGATAGTTAAACTTGGAATAAATCTGCTTACAATAGGAATTATAGGGGAGCTTCTAAATTCCCCCACATTTTGGACCCTTACCTTCTTTGAACCCCACCTACAAAATTTGATATTTGCAATTTTTTTTTTACAACACCCCACCTAATACCATAACTATCCTCATCCCTAACCTTTCAAATCCTAACCCACACCCTACTCACTGCACCTCCTCCACCTTTGTCACCTTTTCTCCCACTACCCATCGCCTATTGCCGCCATTGCCACTAGCTCCTGCCACCCCCTCTCCTCCATCTCCTGTCACCCCCTAGTCCCTCTGCTCCCCCACAACTCCACAAGTTCCCCGCCACCCCATCCCTTTACACCCCCTCCCCTCCCTCGTTGCTCTGTAACTCCCCCGCCACCCCATCTTCTCACCTCTTCTTTCCTGCTCCCCGAACCCCTCCTTACCCTAACGCCCCCCTCTCCTTGTCCTTCACCACCCACCCTAATACCATATCTAACCCCCTCCAATGCCTCCCTTTCATTGCCACATCACCCCAACCCCTCTCAAGATCTTCTTCTTCCTATTAATCAGCAACAATAAAGATTTTATTCATAAAGAAAGAGAAAAATACAATCAAGGGGTATAAGCTATCCGCCAAACAAAAGGAAAAAAATTGTTTGTTGGAGGACTTTTATTTTTTGACTTTGTAGGAGGACTTCTTGTCCTCCCTTTGTTTTCATCTTTCTTAATAAAATTGTTTTGTTGCTACTCCAAAAACCAAAAAAAAAAAAAAACTAATGACACATAACTCTCCAATTCCTAGAAATAAAAAAAAAGAGAAAGGAATCTCCTTAAAATAAGGAAATACATAAGCTCAAAAAGAAGCCAGATAACAAATTTTATTTAAATGCCCCTCAAATCTTCACACATATCTTCGAAAACTCTAGCATTCCTTCTAACCAACTCCAAAGAGCCTTTGCTTTAATATTTAATCTGAATTGTCTATAATCAACGCAAAGAATGTGGACACTAGAAGGAGGTATTACCCAATTAAACTATACTACCTGAAACACCTTCCACTATAATGACATAGCAATAGGGAAATGCAAAAAGAGCTGATCAGTGCTCTCCTCGGCCCTTTTATACATGACACACAATTGATGTAAAGGACAATTTGACCTTCTCTTTTGAACCATATCACGGTACGCTATTATGTTGCTTCTTATGAAGTGGAAGTCCATGCAAACACTTTAATCTTCAGGGCCACATATGCACTCCAAATGAACTTGTGATGGACAAAGTTTGGTACATTAGAATCATCACTGATCTTATCAAAAAAGTATTTGCAATAGAAAACTCTAGAAGAATTAATAGCTCACAACCTTTGTCATCATAACCACCTGATAAAGAAACATTTTTAGGGAAGGATAGCTTATAACGAAACAAATTCATTGGATTTATGATCATTAAGATTTTTTAAAAGAATGGAAGTTCCAGGAAAATTGATCAGAGATGGAGATAACAAAAGAATTATGAGTTTGAGAAAAACAATACACGTGGAAATAGAATAGCAAATGAAAGATTTTCTCTCTAAGCATCCTTTTAAAACCGAATATTCACCCCATTTCCCATAACAACACAAGTAAACTAAGAAAAATGTGATAAGCCTTGGGAAATAAACTTCCATAGAGCAAGCGTTTCCCCCATCAATCCCATGATAATTCCATCCTTTAATATGTAATCCATATTTAACCCCATGGCCGAGCGGTAAAGACTTGAGGATAAGATCTAAAGTCTCGAGTTCGAGTCACCCAAGTTCGAGTCACCCAAGGGGCCACTGGAGGTTTTACCCGGTCATTAACTTCAGGGTCCTGGGATTAGTTGAGGTGCGCGCAATTGGTCGGGACACCTAGTTGTCAAAAACAAAATATGTAATCCATATTTGCTTCTGAGAACCATATGCCATAAAGAATTACATGCCTAGGGAATCTCCATAACTATTTACCTAGCATTGCAATATTCTTTTCCCAATATTACTCAAACTGAGCCCCTCTACATTCTAACTACTCAAATGGACTTCTTTTCCTTTACCATGTTCTTCCCACAGGAAGTCTTTCATCGTTTTTATCTATCTTCTTAGCGATGCCCACCGAGACACTAAACTAGGGCAAATTGTGAATTAGAATATACTATACAAGATTGACTGGACCAAGGTAAACTTCTCCTTTTAGAGATTAATGCTTGTTTTTCAACCGTTCAATCTTTTCACAATCAGGGCCCAAAAAGCCTCATCCCTTGGATTCCCTTCCATAAGAAGTCTAAGATACTTCACTAGTAAATGGAACAACCCAACAACCCAACTAACTTTTCCAACCTATTTTGTAGAAAATTAATTCCCACAATAGTACTTTTTTTCAAGTTAATTTTAAGTCCTGAGACCATTTCAAACACCCTATGAAGAGAATACAAATTAACCAATATCTTCTCTTTTTTTTGAATCCTAAAATGGCATGTGTTGAAGGATTTATCTCCAAACCTTTTCTATCTATCCTTATAAGTAGGGCAAGGGAAAACTTATAAGGGGGGGAACTCGTTAGCCTGAAATGGTAGTTTAGCCAAAGGGAGAACGTGCAACAGTTGGTCCTAGACAGCTCAATACCACTTCGGCTGAGCTGGGTCAATCCTACGCCCAGCTCAGACTGGCCCAATTGACAACCTTTAGCAAATAATAGTTGATCCTTGGAGACATCTTGAAATGAAGAATTGTACTAATTAATGAGTCTCCTTTGTTATTGTGTGAAAATTATTTTCTATTGTAGACATTATTGGTATTGATTACCTATGAAAAATATATTTTCTTGGTAAAGTGTATAAAGGTTATTCAAAGCAACATGTTGTAGCTCCAAGCGTAGCTTAGGTTATGGCAAGTTACTTCCATTGATTTTATTGCCTTTATTTTTGTATTACATGATACTACTTCGGTCTTGCCAATGCATATGTTAAACTTGTTATTTTGTAGATTTGAAGGCATTTGGTGACTAAAGGTATAGATTTGTTATGTTATTTTGTAGGCTATCTCCGTGGCCGAAAGAGTTGCTGATGAACGATGTGAATCTTCCCCCGGTTCAAATGGTTCTTTGGTTGGTTATCAAGTTCGTCTTGATAGTGCAAGGTGAGTACGTTAGTCTTCCTTCTCTTACAGTTATTAGATCCCTTACATTCAGAAAAGTCTAAATTGAATATCTTTTCATCCTTTGTATATTCATATCTAAATCCTTAGAAATATGCTAGTCCTCCTTCCTCAACACACACATCACATCAAGCACAACATGCCACCATCTACGGTTTCTTTCATCCTGTTCAAAATGTATTTGCCTGCCAATATTCATTTAACTGGAGGTCTGATTTAGGCATGATCCACTGCATGTCAAACAAAAAGAAAACCAAACTAAATGTCTTTAACCACATCATGACGAAGAAGCATATGATGAACAAACTCCACGTTCTTGCACATGTAATGGAGCAAAAAAGCCCAAATCCCCACGTTATGAATTAAGAAGAATAGGCAATTCTAAGAATGTGGAGTGTTTGTGTTGGACACTAACACTCGTCGAACACATGGCCAAACGTGGTTTTTTATTCAAAAATAATAATTAGTTTCAAACATTCATTAGGCACTTAGGGACACATATGCTACATTTTTTGAAATTGTTGTGTTGCATGTGGTAGCCCCCATCTTCCAAATAGATTTTCACCTAGTAATATTTAAATTCATCACCCAAGCCATCCTACAAAGGGTTTCACTAAAGCTTCTCCAATCTTTCTGTTGGTACCATCTCTATTTATGGGAGTTGGTACTGGTGCCATCTCTATTTATGATGTCTTGAGTGTGTACCTAGCATAGAGAGGGACTTACCTCATAGATGGAGAGGGAGTTAGAGTATAGGACGAAGAGTTGGATGGAGGTTCCTTGGTGCTTGATATGGTAGCTTTACTTGGGAACATAATAGGTGTTCGTTTGAGGACTTGGAGGCTCCGATTCATTGAGCGAAGAGTAGATGTTTGAGTCATTTGTACAACTGTGGCTTAGGAGGGTTGTGCCCTTTTTAATTCATTTTTGGATATTACTATATTATTGATAATTTTGATACCTTAAGCTGTACAACGGATTTTGGCTTCACATGAAACCAATATACATGGGTGGTACCCCCTTGGTGTCTCTCTTTCATGTAAATTGCGTTAATCATGAAGAATTTTTGACCTACCTCACCATTCTGCTTTTCCTTTGTTTTAATGGATATAATTTTATCTTGCTTTCTAAGTATAACTATTGTATTACTAATACTTGTGTATTTATTTTCTTGTTATTTGTGGTTTTGAAGGAATGAGAGAACAAAGCTTCTGTTCTGCACAACTGGCATTCTTTTGAGGAAATTTGCGGTAGGCTTAGAATTCTCATTGATCTGCTTTTCTTTTTCAGATTTAATCAATCAAATGCATGCATGGCACTTAATTCTGCTCCAGTTTTTCAATATTTCTTGCACCACTTTTTCATAGTGGTTTATTATCTCCCACATTTATTGTCCACTACAACTATACTCTCTTATGCTCTATCACTGCTTGACCTACTAAGCTCCACTCTGCAAACCTGTTTAAAGTCAGTTGTATGCTACTCTTTAATTCACTATTTAGGACCAAAGCATTGCTGAAACGACTTAACAAAGCTTATTAACCATGCATGTTTATTGTCCACTCAGCCATGCACATTTGTTGTCCACTACAACTATACTCTCTTATGCTCTATCACTTCTTGACCTACTAAGCTCTACTCAACAAAGCTTTTTAGAGTCAGTTATATGCTACTCTTTTTTAGAGTCTGCCTACTATTCATACGATTCACGATTTATTTCAACAAAGCTTTTTAGAGTCAGTTATATTCACTCATTTAAGATTCAACTGCACGAATTGAATCGTTTTGCTGGGAACCCGAATTGAATTGAATCGTGAATCGGAAGATTCTAACAATCATGTATGTTAGACACTTATAACACAACCAATCCCAAGTGTAAGTGTCCAACACATGTACTTCACAAATTTAGGAGAGTCTATGTAACATAGTCCACAATTCCTTAAACATGCCAAGAATCATGACACAAAGTTCTCATGTCACCATGCAATGAGTAAGGATGTGATCAACTGATTCCCCATTTTGCTTACACATACAACACCAATTAACACGAATTTGGTTCATCCTAATTAAGTTATCAATGGTAAGGATTTTATCATGAGCTGTTGTCCATGCAAAAAAGGCTACCTTGGATGTAGCCTTACAGACCCAAATCCCTCTCCAAGGAAAGGAAGACCCTTTGTCACTTGCCAAAGGTTCATAGAAAGATTTCATCTCAAAATTGCCAAACCTCAATGTCCCCCATTTCAAAACATTCTCAGGGAATGGCATAAAGAAGCCCAAGATGATCCACTAATTGTCACACCTTCCTATCATAGGAGTATCTTTAAGATACATTGGAGGGTCGCTGACCAAAATATAAGATAGAAGAGAATTACCAAGGAAAACATGAGTGTGTCATTTAATATTTTTGTTTGGTGCGTAAGAAAGACTAACTGGAGCACTTGAAAGAAAGAATGATGTGATTCAAGTGGAAAGAACTACAAGATGAGGAAAAAGCTAAAAAGTACTTCACTCGGAGACAAAAGACATGAAAGCAGTTTTTTTTTTCTTCTAGTTTTTTTTGGTAACTTTTCATCTACTGATTTATTTGTTACACGAAGTTGGTTTTGGCATGTCCTACAATGGAGGAAAAAGGTTTTCTCAAACTTTATAGCATGCTGAGTTGTTTTATCGTCTTTTTCTTCAAGTGCTTGCTTTTCATTATGAAGAGAGAGAGGATGAAGCTATATGCTGTCTCCTTCTGTGTTGCCAAGTTGGAGAACTTCTAGTAACCATCATAAGCTTTGATTATTAATGGAGTTTTTATGGTTGACAAAGGGTTTTAATGTTGTGTCATTTGTATGTGGAAACAGAAAGTGAAATGCATGGTTTTTCTTTTGTTTTTGTTTTACACAATCATTGCATCACATGATATCCCATGCGATGACCTTGTGAAGAAGTGATCATGTTTAAGGTTGGTTTTGCCATTTTACTTTGGTTACAAACTACTTTATTTATTGTGATTGTCATAGTCATTGAAGCAATGAATTGAAAATCCTTTTAAGAAGGATATGACCATGGCTTATATCATGTTATTATTTGTTCATGTCTTGTGTGTTAGAGATGAGTTTAAAATCTTTAGTTACCATTGGTTGATTTTTCTAAAGCTTTAATTTCTTGCAGAAGTAAGCATGAATTTTCATGGATAATTTTTTCTTTCCTTAAATCATATAATGCCCAAGAGACGCACATTATTACTCAGCCTTGTTTTTGTGAAATCTCAACTTGCAGGGGGACAAAGACTTGGCTGGAGTTACTCATGTCATAGTTGATGAAGTGCATGAACGTTCTCTTCTGGTGAGTTAGAGTGTAGGTGGTAAATTATAATTTCTCACAGATTCCATAAATAGCAGTATCACTGTTAAATTTTTTAGACTCTGTTGCTGTGGTTTTGTCACTTCTGCAACTCTTTGGTAGCACTATAAGTAATTTTACACCCTCTCCATACCATAAATTTGATCCGGTTTACTTATCCTCATTCATCATTATTGTTCACAAAAAAGTACGAGACTATTGACAAATTGAATCACCTGTACATTATTATGTCACTTTGAGATTATCTAGTTGTATAGCCTCCAACTTTGCCTTTTTCACTCATTAGGTGGCAGCACATTGAGTGTAATGTTAGGTGATACAAGCCTTCCACTGAGCGGCATAGCTGGCAGGCCTGCAAAAGAATAACGTTTTTTTTGCTAGCTTAAGTGGCCTGAATTTTTTTGGTTGGGCTGGAAAAACTATAATTTTAAAGGATAATTGTAGCAGCACAAACTACTCTTATAATTTTGGGGAGGTTAGTTTTGGGGGAGAGTAGTAAATGTTCTCTTTTCACCTTTCCATTGCCAAGTACTTTCAGTGATTCCCTTTGTCTCTGACTTGTAGAAGGTTGAGGGCTGCAGATTGGTTGTGGTCCCTTTGTCTTCCCCACATCTATATTTGTTTAGACTTCTGCGTTTGGCAGATCATCATCATCATTGTTGTTGTTGTAGTATTTATTATCATTATCTGCTTGGTTGGAGAAAATGGGAGGAGAGGAGAGGAGAGCTAAGTAAAGTTTTTAATCCTGATAGGTGTTATTTACCGAACTTTGGGACTATTTTGAGGAGTCTCAATGTTTATGTATGCTTCTCAATGCTGTATTGGTAGGCCTAAGCTGTTTGAGCTGACGTTTGTGCTTTTTGGTAGTCCTAGTGATCATGATACTGTAACCTCCTTATTTGAAAGATGCTTGTATGTTAGTTTATCAGCCCTGAGAAGGAATGCATTGCACTTGCAAATTGTTTGCAGTGTATGCCAGAGATCATTGGCTTGTCTATGAGGTTGGAGGTGGTCTATGTTATGAATGGTGAGAAGATTGTCTAGCTGAGAGAGGAGCTTCTTGGGATGTGACTTTCCAAAGATACTTAACCCTTTGTGGTTTGTTACTTGGTTGTCTTTTGTTTTTGTTTTTGTTGTTGTTGTTGAGAAATTAGGCTTTTATTTGTCTCCTTTTGTTTTATTTATTTATTTATTTTCCATTATGATCTAATTGTTTGGTTTGCTTCTCTCAGTTCAGTGAATCTTTTCTTATTATTAAAAAAAAGGGACTAGTGTAATAAGACTAATTGATCAGTAGATAGTACATAGTTGATGGCTCTAGCAGGGAACTCATGCTTTTTAACTGCATAAAAGGAGTTTCTGATGCCGGAATACCGGCTTCATCTGCAGCTGCTCATCCTTAGAGGATGAATCAATTTTGGAAGTCTTTCTATTCTCAAACATTTTTATTTTTAGTGACATAAAGAAGGAAATTGTAACAATTATGTTTGAGAATCCTGATATGTGTTGGAACAAATCATTGTTTCGGTTTCAATGAGTTTCGGGCCATTTTGTCATGTTTTGATGAAAACGGTGGAATTTTGTTTTTCCTCCAATGATTTGTGTTGATTTTCTAGGAAACAGAAACATTTTGGCCATTTCGATGGAAAGGAAACTAAATTTTGTTGTCTGATCTCCTTTCCATCAGTGTTAGTTGTTTTACTAGTTTTCCACCTCCATCTCCTCTTCCTAAATTAATTGTTGAAGTAGGTTGGTGTTTCTAGTCATCTTTAAGCAACTCTTCATGTGAAACCTGCTTATTCCAGAAGTTGATAGATTTTTCCATGGTCTAACTAAAACCTGGCAATCTGAAATTTGGGAATAAGATGATCATGTTCTTATGATAGCATTTTCTATTGTATGGTATAATGACCTTTAAGTGCCACCTATCAACTTTTGTAGCTTTTCGTTCGTTGATAGCTTTTAAATTATCATGTTTGGTTTCATACAGATTAGATTATCTTGGCATGCCGGCCATGATGCTTATTCCTGCTTATTCCTAGTAACTGTCTTGAATTACTTTCACTTTAATTTTTGATTGATGATTTGATAGTATTTTTAACTGTAAGCAATATGCCCTTGGGAGTCGTTTCTCATATGATTTATTTATTTATTTATTTATTTTTTTTTTGCTCTTATCACAGCAATTGATATCAAATTATTGATCATTGATAAATTAAAGCAATGTTGTCATTGGCTTTGGTTGCTGTTCACTCAATTACAGGGTTTACTTTGACCAAAGTAGTTTTTTTATTAACGTAATATTTTCATATTTCATATTTATTTTGGCTACAAAATATAGAAGGTATAACAGAACCATTGAAGATCGGTTTGGGACAATCTTACAAGTTTGTGTTTTTCGTAACAGGGTGATTTTCTACTCATTGTTTTGAAGAACCTGATTGAGAAGCAATCTGCTCATAGCACCCCAAAATTGAAAGTTGTTCTTATGTATGGTTGCAGCTCATAAATAGTGCTTATTCTATATGTTCGTTCATAATTGCGAAGTTTGTTTTGCTCGTGTGTTTATCTACATCTCCAATGTTCAGGTCAGCAACTGTTGATTCAGATCTGTTTTCAAGATACTTTGGTCGCTGCCCAGTAATTACTGCTCAAGGCCGAACACATCCTGTCTCAGCACACTTTCTCGAGGATATATATGAAAGTATTAACTATCGTCTTGCTTCAGATTCTCCAGCTCATCTAAGAGATGATACATCTACAAAGAAGGTATCTTAATATGTGGATCTTAGATTGTTACTTTTAAGATTTCAAGTTTGTCCTTTTTTAACCCCCAGATCTGCAGCTTTCACCCTCTCCCTTGTCAATAAGTATTTCGTAAGATAAAATGTGAAATATAAGATTTTGTACTTTGCTCTGGAATATGTTATCCTACCTATTTTCTTTTAGTTATCAAGTCTTCAGGTATTTCTCAGTGTTTGGCATTGCTCATATTATTTAAATTTTGCGAAGATCTAGGGAAAACTATAAGTAAAACAATGATTATAAAGTTATAGTTAGGTTATTGATTCTTTGTTCACATTTATCCATTTGCATACTGAATTATCATAGACATCCGTTGGTAACCCAAAATCAGTACTATAACTTTGGTACTCATGCAGAGTGTACAGAAGTGTATAGAGTTTTATTTCTGTGAGTTATTTCCTTTATTTATTTGTAGTTAATGAAGTATTATTTTGAAAATCAATCCTTATGAATTCTTGAATTTCATGGCTACAGAATGATCCTGTTAGCAACCACAGGGGGAAGAAAAATCTAGTTTTATCTGGATGGGGCGATGAATCAATTCTGTTTGAAGATTCCATAAATCCATACTATATTTCGAGTGCTTATCAAACATATAGTGACCAAACTCGAAAGAATTTGGTAAAAACATCTTGGAGATGTACTTTTTATGTGTTCATAACATAACTGTTGCTTTATCTAGGATGGTGACCCTATAATTTTTCATGATCTACCACAGAGAAGGTTGAATGAAGATGTTATTGATTATGATCTTCTTGAAGATCTGGTGCATTACATTGATGAAACACACCCAGAGGGCGCCATACTGGTTTTCTTACCAGTAAGTCCAACGAATGCTTTCATACGTGTCATTTATGTAGTTTTGATTTTATTGGAAAAACATAGTATGTGTCTTTTATTAATTGCTGAAGTAATTGTTGTTGCATAAATTGCATGACAGGGAGTTTCAGAGATTCACACATTATTTGATAAACTAGCTGCTTCTTACCAATTTGGTGGAAGATCTTCTGAGTGGCTTCTTCCTTTACATTCCTCAGTAGCCTCATCTGATCAGAAAAAGGTGTTTCTACGACCTCCTGATAATATACGCAAGGTAAATGTTTCTGTGTCTAGTACTTAAAGACTTCATGTCTACTTTACAGGCCACGCTTTTTCTCCCTCGCTTTTTTTTTTTTTTTGGTGAGGTTGTCCTTTTCTTGGAGTGAGTTATGTTTATCTTATGTGGTTTGCTAACTCTTTTTTTTTTTTTTTTTTGTGTGTGTGTGTGTGTGTGTGTGAACTTGCCATTCAAATAAAGTTTGTTACAACACATTTCATTCGTTATTGGTAGTATCAAAATAGTTATCAACAGAAAACAAGCACATGCCTGGAGAAAGTGGTAGTACAGAAAGCACATTTGTTATCTCTAATTGCATCCAACACCATATTTTTATATAACCCAAATACTTTAGCAAAAATCATTAAACACATTGCAGTCAAACTGTGAAGCTCATATAACCTCTCAATTATGTGTATAACTATAGTCTATAGCAAGAAAAGCAATCAAATAGCGTGGACCTATCTGTTTAGAATTTGAACAGAGATTGCACTGGAAGAATGAATTTTACAGTTCTGGCACAAAAGTTGCTTCAAAACGAAAAATGATCACCAAACAGCACCTACTGCTGCAGAAGACAACGGAGTGGCTTATTTGACGTCTATCATAATCTGGATGGACATTTCTGGTGGGGTGTTAGAGAATGGCATCCTGCGGAAATGCACTAACACATCTTTCTATGCATAAATAGCACAGTAATCAAATACATAAACAAGGCTATGCATGAAGTACATATGCATCCCTTTAGTCAGCAACTAGATGAGATCAAATTGATAGTTATAATGGATTACTACTATCAAGGGACCATTTGTAATGATCTAAGTCAATAATATTTGGGATGCCAACAAAAAAGTGAACGTTTGATTCGAAAGGGTGAGAACATGTAAGACTATCTGGGGGTATGATGTGAAATATCTAATTCTACACCTTTGCAATTAAAAAAAGAAAGATAAATTAATTTCTGAAATGAATTACCTACACTAGTAAAGTCAGTTAATGAAGAATATCCAATATCTATATACATGACTTTCTCATTGCTTGACAGTATCTAATTTTCTTTTCAATGTTTGCATGCCCCAGGTTATAATAGCCACAAATATTGCAGAGACTAGTATAACAATAGATGACGTGGTATATGTGATTGACTGTGGAAAGCATAAGGAGAATCGATATAACCCACAGAAGGTTTGTACTTTGCCTTTACAAGTTATTTATTTGAAACCTGACTTCACTAGGCCACTGATCCAGTTTGGCCGCAGCCCATGCCCTTTTTGGACCATATAAAAATCCAAAAAATTGGCTGGGTTAATTTGTTGAATCATTGATCGGCTGATCCACTCAATCTTGATGTTCAATTAAAAAATTATTCGCTATACAAAAAAAGATTTTCATGTTAATTCAATTGGGGAGACGCTTGAGTAGAGGGTTTGACAAGTAGAGGTTTTCTATATTTCAAACCTCCTTGAACTGTGAATGTTATGGATTTAGATATTCTTCAAATCTTGTGCTTTTCATACTTTAAATTGTTTTGTCACATTTTCAATCCTATTATTTAGTCTTACTTATTTAGAAATAACCTAATTTAGTTGTGACACAGAAAAAATAGAAATAATCTATTTTAAATAACTTGGACCCCATCAATAATTTCAAAATAATTAAAATCAGTTAATCTAATTAAGTAATAAAAAATAAAAAAATTAAATACTTAATTAGATTAAGTAAATAAAATAAACAATTAGGCAAATAAAGTCATTTAACAATAAACTCATAGGGGGGAAAATATTAAAAAAAATGTCATTTAGGCCAAAATATAACAGTTTAGATATTTATGTTTAATGCTATTGATTCTGGGTGAGGAGGATGACTAGCTAGGGTTGATGCTGCCTATTTACTTGAAGGGTTTTGATAGGATGTGCTAACACATAAAATTATAATGGATTTCAATAAATCAATGGGTTGATATTACATCTTCAACAAAAATTAGGCACAATTGAAGGAGGTTAGCATCTCAGTGCACCTCACACGCCTCAAGTATCTCAGTGCACCTCTGCTTCTTAACAACTCCCCAGAACATTCAACACTGCTAGCACAAATTGGGTTTGAGATGGTATTGGGCTCAGAAGAAAAAAATTGAAAGATTGAGCCTTGAGCTTGGATGGAGAATTCGTAGCTAATAAGATTGGGCCTTAGGCATGCCTGCGTTTTGTCGGTACATTGGGCTTCTCCCTAAAGCCTGCAAAGATGAGATTTTGGTTACGCCTTCCAATGCAACCAATTTCCCTTTCTTGATCCAAGAAAGTTTCTCAAGGCCCAAACCTGATCCATGCCAAGACTCACCATCAGCACCTTCCCCGTGCGGCATTGTATCCTCCTTCACTGTTTTTGCTGAAAACCGTAGTTGTAACCTTTAGATTCTGTATATCATGGTATTATGTTTGGTTCTAGATGTTTTAATTTTCCACCTTTAGATTCTGTATATCATGTTATTATGTTTGGTTCTAAATGTTTTAATTTTTCCACCACTAGAAATTGTCTAGCACGGTTGAAGATTGGATATCTCAAGCAAATGCAAGGCAGCGCCGTGGGAGAGCTGGACGTGTAAAACCTGGAATCTGCTTTTGCTTGTATACACATCACAGATTCGAAAAGTTCATGCGCCCTTTCCAGGTATTTAGTGCTTCAGTAAATTTCGTAGTGTTTTTTTCATATTTTTACAGTGTTTAAAATTTAAACTAATAGTTTGTTGATCTTTATGGCCACTTTTTACCTAATGTATATTTTATGATGGCTAGATACCTGAGATGCTGCGAATGCCATTAGTGGAATTGTGTTTACAAATAAAGTTACTTTCTCTCGGTAACATAAAGGCGTTTTTGTTGGAGGTGTGTTGCATTGTTTCTAGAAAAAGGTTTTTATTATTAATTACCGATTTTGTGCATTCAGTTATGAAGTTTGTCTGTCCTTTTATATCTTGCAATGGCGTTTTTTGTTAACTTGATTTTGGTCAACATGCTCTTTTCAGGCTCTAGAACCTCCAAGAGAGGAGACTATAAACTCAGCAATTTCATTGCTATATGAGGTATCTTTTTAATATTGCGTTTTGTTGATCAACTATAGTCCAAAATATTATTTTAATTATATGAAAATATTGCAAGACAACTAAGTTTATTGATGGTGCACATTACCGCGCCCAAGATGCATAGCCCAATTGCTGAATCAGAGGGAACATGTAGAAAGAGAACTAGATAACATCATGGATGATGTATTTCTCAATATAGACTACATGTTTTGTTTCTTGTACTCCTTGGGTTGGGTGTATCACTCATGTAACTTGTCTGCTAACACTTGTAATTAGTTAGGGGTGTGCTAAATTGCTAATAACCTAATTCTCTGTGGCAATGAAATATCTGTAATAGTGAGTTTGAGAAACCCCAGAATCAAGAGAAAATTAGGGTCCACATATGCATTTAGCAGAATATTGTCAAAAGAGAGAATTAAATTAAATGTACGAGGAGTTCTTTCTAAATCATGATGTTGGCTTTGATTTATCTGTTGCAGCTCTTGGATAAGTGTGAATCTTTTTGGAAATGATAATAGTTGGTGAGGACCCGGCTTTCCAAGTTGGAGGTCATGGGTTCGAAACTCCCTTCCTTAGGGGGGGTCATCACCCTTTTTGGAGAAATCCAGGTGTTCTCTCAAGCGTGTCAGGTGCCTAGCACTCATGCACCGGTCCCCATAAAAACAAAAAATAAAAACATTGGATTTTTCTATATTAGATTTTTCTAGCCCGTGGCCCATTGCTTATTTGTTTAACAAATTATTCCACTGTTTTGAACTCCAAAGGGTTGGGCAAGCAGTAAAGACTTGAGGATAAGATCTAAGGTCTTGGGTTTGAGTTATCCCAAGGGGATACTGAAGATTTGTTCAGTCGTTAACTTCAAGGTCCTGGGATTAGTTGAGGTGTGCGCAAGCTAGCTCAGATTATAAAAATAAGTATAAAAAAATAACGCCCAATTAGTACACATTAATGTTGTGTTTTGGGTGGGGTGGGTGGGTTTGGGGGGGGGGGGGGGGGGGAATTAGGTACACACCTAACCTTTGGCATAATGCACAAAGTGGTTGTCCCGAAACTTGAACCCATAACCTCAAGGTTATTAGGCCAAGGCTTTACCATTGAACCAATGGTCATCCCCAGATTATAAAAATAAGTATATATATATTTTTTTATTCTACTGCTTTGTGAAGATGTTTGAATTTTGTCAACTTGAAAAATGCTTTGTACATTTAGTTACGCTTTTGCTTGCCTCACTTCTCAGTCTTTTTTTATGGTGGTCTTTAGTAAGATGTTAACAGTTTATTTTCTTACCCTTCTTTAATGACAATTATCATAGCTTTTCCTGCATAGTAAAGCCTTTTTTTTTTTCTTTGTTCTTTCATGGAGTATTCTTCTTCTATCAGTAAGAATAGTTTGCAAAATCATGTCATAATGAATCACAAGTTCTCTTTATGTTCTTTGCTTCTTTTCCCCAATAAGAAAGTGGTCCCTATTGCACATGTTATCAGAGTGACCTATAGGCCCAATATATGGTTTATGACTGCTTTGAAGTCTGCCAGTTTTTGCTCTTACTTTACACAAATCACTTTAAATTTCCGGCTTCTCATATAATAGTTCATGGAGAATATCTTTGGGCTTTGACTTTTTTAGGTTGGTGCCATTGAAAGGGATGAAGAACTGACACCTCTTGGGTATCATTTGGCAAAACTTCCAGTTGATGTATTGATTGGAAAGGTGGGTACCAAATAATTGCTTTTATTGTAGGTGTTTAAGAGAAAATGGTTGTACTGCTTTGGCATTCTTTGTAAATAATTGGTTTGTGGAAATTTTGGTGATGGATTTCTTTTAATTTTTGTTTTGTTTTTTTCCATGTATGAAGATTAGATACCATTTTTTGTATTGGGCAACTCAAGATAAAGTTTCCGGAAAACAACTTTAAGCTCAGCATTTTACATTTGCGCAGACGTCAATTTGCCCCCCCCCCCCCCCAAAAAAATTCTTGTAGAATGACATTTCAAGATTATCTTTAGGTTTTTAGAATCTTTCCTGTTTCCCCAATTCAAAAGCTTGATGTTTTTTTTTTCGCTTCTTACTCTATTGACTATAATTGCAAATGTTTATTTTACTTTCTTGTGAAAGAATCTTTTAGGTCTGCTCGTCTCTGTTAATATTTCTTTTATCATGAGTTGATTTGTAATTAAAGTTTACCAGGGACTTGTTTTACATCATTTACATCAGCCTTTTTTGGCTGCTCGACATGTATGGTGCAGTTTTGGGTTGGACACTTTCATTGGCAATATGTGTTTTCTCTCACTTATAGTGGGCCCTTTGATCATAGATCTGTGTGTGTGTGTGTGAGAGAGAGAGAGAGAGAGAGAGAGGCCTAATGACAAAAACTAGTCGTTAGAGGCCTAATCACCTATTTATAGACATAGTCCAGCTTATACAAAACATTAGAGCTGAAAACTAACTTCTGAACTACCACTCGAACTACATCATATGTACTCACCAATTTTAATGAATTGCTTTAAATATTATTTGTTGGGTCATGGTGTTGATGCCGTCTTTCTTTGAAACTGCAGATGATGATTTATGGTGCAATATTTGGTTGCTTATCACCCATCCTTTCTATTTCGGCATTTTTAAGCTACAAGTCACCATTTGTATTTCCAAAAGATGAGGTCCCGCTTTAATACCAACTACTTTTGTCTCTCTTTTTAGAACAGAAAATAAATATCTTGGGAATAATTTCTTTCGTAAATTTGCAGAGGCAAAATGTTGAAAGAGTCAAGTTGGCACTGTTGACTGATAAGCTATATGGTGCAAATGAATCAGATGAAGGTAACGGGCAATCTGACCACCTACTGATGATGGTTGCATATAAGAAATGGGAGAGGATTCTACGTGAGGTTAGTGAATGGACACCTTCACTTTAAGCAGATCTTAAAAGGAAATAGTAGTTTTAAATTTGAAGGGCACATGTTCTACCCATTGAGTTAGGCATAGCTATACAATCATTTGTTTTGAATTATGGTATGGGCATGAGTGTTCATAAGAAATGGGATCTTTATGGGGCCAATTTGGCATGGATTTTGGTGGACCATGATATGAACTTGCTTATAGATACCAAAATCCCCATTCAAATTTGGATTATTAAGTCTGTATTTTCCAGTCTGACAAAATAATGAAATTACTCTCATAGGTTTCTTTTTTAGGTTCATTCTTTCTACTTGGTATAGCATAAGAATGTCATTTTGAGTGTGAGGGCATTCTGCATCTTGTCAAAAAAATAAACCTCTCATTGTTAAAACATTATTTGATTTGCTTGACAATAAGAACTCAGATGTCTGCAAGAGATGACTGATGCCTTTGTTGACTTCAAGGTGGCATATATGTGTGTGTGCATGCCTGTGCATTGCAATATTTATATGGGAGGATGCTTTATCATTGTAACATAAGGGATGTTGTTGTTTCAAAGATGTGTTAACTAATGCGACAAATTGTCATTCCTGCAGAATGGAGTTAAAGCCGCACACCGTTTTTGCAGTTCATATTTTTTAAGCAGTTCAGTTCTGTACATGATAAGGTTTGTTTCTTTCCCTGCACCTTATGTTACTTAGAGCAAAGTATTTCATGCATTATCTGTATTTATTTATTTATTTTCCCAGCATGCATGCTACATTAAAAGCATTCCAATTGTGGAAATATTTGTTTGTCTGGGAACTTTGGGTCCTATGCTTAGCCCTCAAGGAGTATCCAATAATTTGTTCAGCATATAAAAATTCACACTTTCTTCATTCCAACACATATATATGTAGAGAACAGACAAATGGGTATTCGGAACTAAAGCATTTTTCAAAGTAAATTTCAGTTTTCTTCTAATAAGATAAGAAGAGCACATGTAATCTACCATGTCACTAGTGCCCATGGGTCCATTCACTACAATCCAGCTAATTGGTTGGTCAGGGTAGCAAGTCTGAGATTGATTTACTTGTGTTATGTTGAGTTCAACCCCATGTTCTCTGAGCACTCTCATCAGTTTATTTATTTATTTTCCAATGTGGTAGAGACATGCGAATACAATTTGGAACTTTGCTGGCAGACATTGGGCTGATCAATCTTCCAAAGGATTATCAGGTTTTTTTGTTGCTTAATATTACCATATAAACATCATTTATGAGTTTTAAGTTTTGAATTCTTAACACATCCCTCTTTCATATTGCCATTTCATTGCCTCATCAATGAATGCTTATGTGTGATAATCATATGTACAAAATATATGCTTGGATTTCATATATATATATTTGGATAATTGTATATTTTAGCAATGTTATTAAAATCGGGATCCTACCTTGGATCATTAGAGGGGTTTACAGGATCGGATCAAGAATCGTACCATCATAAAGACAGAAAAAAATGCATAATAATTTTTATATAAATAAACATTTCTCAAAAGTAAACAAAGCCTAATTTAAACAAAAAAGAAGTTAAAATGTTATGGAAAAATATAATGTACCATGCAAATATAAATATTATACAACAGAAAGCTCAATATTAAGAGAGTTGGATTTTGGACACCTAAAAGGGAAAGGGAAAAAAAGAAAAAGTAGAAAAGGGTTGAACAGTAACTTTTTATTTTTCTTGTGCAATTGCAATTGGAAAAACAGAAAGAGCGGAACATAAATAGGGGGCAGGGGGAGAAGATCCTCTAAGAGACCAAAAAGAAGAGAGTCAAATAAATAAATATGTTTTATCCTATTTAATTAAGTGGAGACAACAAAAAAGATGACGAAGCATAATTGGCATAATTAGAGAGAGAGAGATGACGAAGCATAAATGGAAAGTGAGTGGGTTAGGGAGAGTGATGGAGTTGCTCAAATTGTAGCATTGTTCTCTTGACTAATTTTTCCAAATCATAATAATGTTTGAACATCTATTGCCCTAGTCTATTTTTAGCCTATTTGATCCCATATAACTTATTTTTATTTAATTTGAGTCTAGCATAAAATGGGTAATTAGGCCACAAACATAAAATAACAAAAAAGAGAGCCACATGCAAAAACAAAAAATAACCACATGGTTGAGAGATGGTGAAACGACAGAGAGATGAAGATGCATATGAGATATAACTGAGAAAAGCCCTAGCACATCAAATAAGAGTATTCAAAATATTTGGAAATTAGTGGTGGCTCATATGCAATTCAGGTATATAAATTGGTGGTGGTGTGGGGCAGTTGGAAACTACCAACCCTGTTACCAACCAAAACTGGATTCGGGTTTGCTTCTTTCACCGAGAACCCACCCCTACGTGTTTAAATCTTTCTCGAAACCCATCCCATTAAGGGCAGGGCTGGGCAGGTTACCTCTTTGGGGTATTACTGCAATACCTATCTATGATCCTCCCAATGAAGAGCATCTGAGATTCTGAGCAGATCCAAATGTACTGTGCTCAGCAGAGTTGAATTGATGAGCATAATTGTTAATAAATCCAAACTCCAAAGCAATCCCTCTACATGCTCTTTCCCTGATGTGACTGTTTTTCCACCATCTCATACATCAGTTTTTCTTTCACATAACCAGCCATATCTTCCTAACCTTTTTCATCTCTTTTTGAGTCAGGAGTGTAGCTCTAATAAGGAACAGGCTAGACTATGACACTTTCATTCTCCTAACACTTATCACTGGAATCTTTGTTTAGATAGGCTTTGCAGCTCTCATCCCCAATTAATCACTAGCCTGCTAAGATTTGGATTACAGATAGCAATTCAACTAGGATCCTGTTTCACATAGGTATCTGTAGAACAATTAACACAAAAATACTGTTGATAGTCTATTTCTTTCTTTTTAGGAAAATAAGTTGTCAAAAACTTGTCTCCAGGGGTGGTGCCACATTGTAGAGAGTGGGGTCATCAGCCAATTTTTAAAAAATTATAAAAAAAAGACTTTTTGATATTTGTTTTATCTATTTGCACCTATTACTCTGTTTGCTTCACTCATGTCTTTGTCTGTTGCAACCATAGACTCCACAGTATACATTAGTGTGCAGTCAATTGATGCCACAAGAATTTGAAAAATGATTCAAATATATATATACTCCCTCCGTCCCAAAATATTAGTCCCTTGTTTCATTTTTCATTGTCCCAAAATATTATTCCCTTTTCAAAAATCAATTACTAAAACAACATGAATTTCCTATTTTTGTCCTTTTAAATTCATTAATATTAATATACACAAAAGGTATAATTATGATAATTGATATTCCCAAAAAAAATTGTACTATTTTAATTTTAAATCAAAGGGTAGTTTTGGGAATTTAATATTTTTGAAATGTAATAATTGTACTATCAAAAAAAGTTGGATTCCCAAAACGGACCAATATTTTGGAACGGAGGGAATATATAGTTTTTTAAGTAAAATCAACTCCACTAACTTACAAAAATTGACCCCACTAAGCTTAGAGTAATTGGATCGTTCAAAAAAATTTCATGCCATTGACCAAGCCCCAAAGAAGAACAAATTTATCCAAGCCCAAAAACTAATTTCAACGATCCCACTCCATGAATCACAAAAATATACTTCTGATGTCTCCAATTAAAATATGAAAACTCATTGAAAGCAATTGTAGAAGTTTATATATTTGCCTTTTATAAGTATGAATGCACTAAAGTTTATGTCCTACACGGCTTGAGGTTACTATAAATAAATTTGTGTGATAATAAATTTGATTTACTGTTATCTCCACTTTGAACTGTTGTCCTAGATGTCATTTCCTTTATATATTTCCAATTTATTTAGTTCTATGTGTTTAAGAATTTTTTTCATTGTTTCCATGAGAGTTTTGAGAGGAATGTAATTTTTTGTATCAGGGCAAAAAGAATGAGAAGCTTGATAGTTGGCTTTCAGATATGTCACAATTATTCAACATGCATTCACATCATTCTTCAATTGTGAAGGTACAACAAACATTTTTTTTTTTTTTTTTTTAAATGTACGTGTTTACATGCTGTTGTGTAAGTTTTTATCAAATTGTGTATATTGTCCTAGGAAGTTTACATTATACTGGATCTTACTGATATCATGTTCCATGTTTGAAGTATATTTTGTTTTGCCAATTTTTTTTTAATGATGTTGGTGTCCTGTTTTTCTTGTAGTATGCATCTTCTTTTCTTCTTTGATTCTCCCAATCTGTTGCATTATGATTTCCTTGATACGTTGTCATACACATGAAGCATTTACTTCATGGGCAAATCCATAAAAGACAGTACAATACAATCTTATTCTGTTTTGCACATGTATGCTTCAAGTAAACCTTGATGCGTTGTCACACACAGAAAGCTTCAAGAGATGCCAATACATGTCTAGCAATTCTACATGTTACAGTAGATTACATGCTAGCTTTTTTGCGTATGAAACCACTGGGAATACAAAGTCTTAACTGCTACAATGTTAATATTGTGAGTGACTCATGTGCTAAAGTAAAATACTAGCACTATTTCTGTGCCCCTTTTGGGTAAGTAAATTGCATAAAATCTAATGTCATTTGATTTGGATTTTAGTTAGAGTGGAATGGATAAAGCTCCCTCTGCAATTCATAATATATTTGTACCACTTCAAAATGCAGGCAACGTATTGCAGTTGTTTATTTATTTATTTTATTATTATCTTAAAAAAATTCTTTGGAGATTTTTTTAATTTGTTTGTGGGTTTGAAAAAACCAAGTCATTATTTTTATCCTTTATGAACAAACCATGGCATCTAATTGTGTTTGCCTTGGAGCACTAATGATTTACTTTAAATTAATTGCAAAAGGAACAACCTCCAAAATGCCCAACAATGCCTCTTGTAAATATTTGCAAGGTTTTTAAAGCTTACAATTGTATGCAACAATAAAAGTTGAGAAACTCAGGGGCTTTTCCCATATTAAGCCTATATTGTATCTTAATTCTCAAACTAGGCCTAATTTGGACGGAATTCCCAAACTAAGCTAAAGCGCTATTACAAATCGCGCTTTCACTGTTTGGAGCTCAAAATGTGATGAATAGTGAAAGCGCTATTGCAAATCGCGCTTTTAATTAAGAAAGCGTCGTTGAAAATCACGCTTTTGACATAAAAAAATTTTCTGAAGAAAACGCTATTTGAAATAGCGCTTTCACTGTGTATTCGAATAAAACGCTATTTGAAATCGCGCTTTCACTGTGCATATCTGTTTTCTTAAGAAAACGTTTAAAATATATTAAAATGTGACGAAAATAAAACACAAATGCTTTGTAGCACAAATGGCAGTGTGCTTGTTTTGCCACCACAGTGGCGTGGGTTCAATCCACGGGAATTGCTACCTTTCAATTAAGTTCAACTTTTTTTTTTTTTTCCTTCCACTCACTCTATACTTTATATATTTATTATGTAATTTTTTTATCAAAAAAAAGTAAAATGTTTGTTTGGTTAACTAAAATTTTTTTCTATAAAATACAATTTTTTTCAAAATGTCAACATGATTATTTAAAAAGTATTCAGTGTATTTGGTTTGAATTTTTTGGATTTAGTTATTTGAAAACTGAGTTTTTTTATTTTCGTATTTTTTTGTTTTTAGTGAATATTTTTAAAATTTAAACATTTTTTTTTACTTTTTTAGATGCACCTTAGTTAGATGTATCTAAAAAGTAAAACAATTGTAAAAAAATATTTTACAAAATTAATAAATACATAAAAATACAAAAAATGTACTGAAAAAATATTTTTGTATTTTTAGTATCTTTTCAGCAAATTATCATTTTTTTTCAGCAAAATGTACTCAAAAAAATATGCACAGTGAAAGTGTATTCCAAAAATATTTTTTCAGCAATTTTTAGTACAGTACATATTAATTTTTAGTACATATTATTTTTGTAGAGTACATTTTTTAATATGCTTTTAGAATTAATATGTACTAAAATATTCCATAAATTTTTTTTTTCTGAAAATGTGGGGGCTCAAAAAAATATGCACAGTGAAAGCATACTCAAAACATATTTTTTCAGCAAAATGTACGCTTTGAAAATGTACCAAAATATTTTAAAAGCGTACATTTTTTGAGTACATTTTGCTAAAAAAATTAATATTTTGTATTAATTTTTTCAGTACATTTTTTGTATTTTTGTATTTTTTGTATTTTTTCACTCACTCTATACTTTATATATTTATGAAAAAATAAAAAAAATGTACGCTTTTAAAATATTTTAGTACATTTTAAAAGCGTACATTTTGCTGAAAAAATATTTTTGGAATACACTTTCACTGTGCATATTTTTTTGAGTACATTTTGCTGAAAAAAATGATAATTTGCTAAAAAGATACTAAAAATACAAAAATATTTTTTCAGTACATTTTTTGTATTTTTATGTATTTATTAATTTTGTAAAATATTTTTTCACAATTTTTTTACTTTTTAGATACATCTAACTAAGGTGCATCTAAAAAAGTAAAAAAAAAATGTTTAAATTTTAAAAATATTCACTAAAAACAAAAAAATACGAAAATAATAAAACTCAGTTTTCAAATAACTAAATCCAAAAAATTCAAACCAAATACACTGAATACTTTTTAAATAATCATGTTGACATTTTGAAAAAAATTGTATTTTATAGAAAAAAATTTTAGTTAACCAAACAAACATTTTACTTTTTTTTGATAAAAAAATTACATAATAAATATATAAAGTATAGAGTGAGTGGAAGGAAAAAAAAAAAAAGTTGAACTTAATTGAAAGGTAGCAATTCCCGTGGATTGAACCCACGCCACTGTGGTGGCAAAACAAGCACACTGCCATTTGTGCTACAAAACATTTGTGTTTTATTTTCGTCACATTTTAATATATTTTAAACGTTTTCTTAAGAAAACAGATATACACAGTGAAAGCGCGATTTCAAATAGCGTTTTATTCGAATACACAGTGAAAGCGCTATTTCAAATAGCGTTTTCTTCAGAAATTTTTTTTATGTTAAAAGCGTGATTTTCAACGGCGCTTTCTTAATTAAAAGTGCAATTTGCAATAGCGCTTTCACTGTTCATCACATTTTGAGCTCCAAACAGTGAAAGCGCGATTTGTAATAGCGCTTTAGCTTAGTTTGGGAATTCCGTCCAAACTAGACCTAGTTTGGGAATTAAGATACAAAATAGACTTAATATGGGAAAAGCCCCGAGAAACTCATCCAAAAGTTTTGTTGTGTTCGCATTTCATTACATATGAACTTGTCTAGATATTTGATCTTCAAGATACTTTGCAGGCAATAATATGTGCTGGTTTATATCCCAATGTAGCTGCTACTGAAGATGGCATTGTCAAAACAGTTGGTGTCCTTAATCAGTCTGCAGCTCCTGCAACAAAGGGACGCCCTGCCTGGTATGATGGAAAAAGAGAAGTTCACATACATCCTTCTTCTATCAACAGCAACTTAAAAGCTTTTCAGTACCCATTTATCGTATTTCTTGAAAAGGTGGGCACATGTATGAATTTACTTTAGTTCATTTTCTTGGGTGACTCTTTGTGTTTTCATCTTGAATTGTAAATTTATTTTAAGTCATCTTTTCCCATGTTAGTGTAGTAGTTCATATATTTTGTATCAGTCTATTTGCGTTGGAGTGGGCAAATACGTTTTCATTTAGCTGAGTTATGACTACTAAGCCTTTATAACACCTTTTGTACTTCGATTGCATAATAGTTTTATGATAAGAAGGTTGCTTAATTATTGATACTGTTTTTATGCAAGTCAGTTTGCAGTTAAATATATCATATGGACAGTGATAATATTTTATCGGATCAGAATTGTGAGACCATGATTTAATATCTTTTCTTTATAAAAAATTTGTGGCATCACATGTAATTCAAAATAGAGAAAAAGAAGGTAAAAGTCTAGTATGAACAATCCTATGTAACTTCCAACATGCAATTATTTGTGTTTTCATCTTGAATTGTAACTTCCATAAATATCTTGTTTCAATATTAATCTTTTGTTCTGTACTTCATCTTTTGACAATATTAGGATAAGAAGGTTATTGAATCATTGTGTCTGTTTTATTCAAGTCAGTTTGCTCTTAAGCATATCTCAAGGTCATCAATGAAATTTATCGGATTGGAATTGTGATACCATGGTTGTATGCCCTTACGCTGTTTTTGGTTTATGGATTTGGGTAGGGATTTGGAAAGAAAAAAAAAAGAAAAGGTAAGTGAAATGTAGTTATATTTCATTCATATTTCACCTACCTTTTCCATTTTACTTTCTAAATCCCTTCCCAAATCCATAAACCAAACACAGCCTTAGTGTTTAAAATTTCTGATATCATAATTAATTCAAAATTTAGAAAGAATAAGGTAAAAGTTGAATATTTACAAATTTAGGTTGTATGATCACATACTTCATTCACACTGAGATTCAAAGACATGCAGTTGTGGCCTCCCGTTAATTATTGCTATAAAATGCAGAGATCAAGTTTCAATTTTCCCTCGTGAGCTTTCTTTTTGGTGAAACTAAAATTTATGTCTAAACTGATGTCTTGTGGCTAAAATATGAAACTCTTATGTTTTAAAAAACGGAGAACTTGAGAACTTTTGTTTTTAGTAAAAGAATGATAGTACAAGATGAGAAAGAATCTACAAATGGAAGGATTAGTGGACCCATTCCTGTTCTATGGGTTTGAAAAGTATATAAGCTAAGAAGCACGGACACTCTAAGATGGGTGCTGTGTCCATGTCCAACACAGCAGGGACACGCGTCTAAGTGTCTGACATGCCATGTGACGTGTCAGTTTTTCTAATTATTAATTTCTTTTGTAGGACATGTCATGGACACGTATGTCCTGTGTTTGAACACGCCTCAAGACACTTTTGTATTTTTGTATTTTTATAAGTTGTTGATTTGGGGTTGAAGTAAAATATATAGAAAAAAGAGGGAATAAGTCGAAAAAATATAAATATACCCACATATACATGCCTCTCATATCTATGTATCCTAAATTTATATTCATATATATAGTAAATAATTTTTTTTTTTTTTTTTGATCTTATCCCCACGGTGTTTGTGTCCTAATTTTTTAAAAATCGTTATGTCCCATATCCATACACGTGTCCGTGTCCGTGTCTGTGTCTGTGCTTCTTAGTCAATAAGTAATCCATCATGCAGGGGAAGGGAGAAACGGGATGCAAGAATTTCTTAGAATCCTGTGGATGCATTCATGACAAACTACAGAAAAGTTCGACATTCAGTGAAATGCACGGCCACTGTAACATAATGTTCTTGTTATTTTAATCTGATCATTAAGAGTATGACTTAAAACTTCCAGTTATATTTGTTTTCAGATATTTGTATGGGTACTATTTTTACATGCCATGCTATAGGAGTTATTTCACGATTTTCTGAGACATGTTTGGCTGCAATATCTGTATATTTCTGTTTTAGTTAATCATGAGATTTAAAATGTCAATGTAATGCTCTGTGTTCTCAGGTCGAAACGAATAAAGTATTTCTGCGGGATACTACTGTCATCTCCCCTTACTCTATTCTGCTGTTTGGTGGCTCCATGAATGTTCAACATCAGGTATCTTACCTGTCTACTCTTAATGGAATAATACATGCTCGAGTACCTAGATGCTGCTTATTATATTATATTTAGTATTGGTTCTTGGTTTGTTACCAATGTGTATATATTGAATTTATTTGTCATTTGATCTGTTTCATTGATTTTAATCCCATCCATTTTGGCTGGTTTACAACCATGGCAAAGGGCCAAATTAGCATTATTGTACATGTAACGAACAATGTTGGAGCAAGCGTTCATGTCTAATGCTACTCCAACTGGACAAGTACAAACATTCCTGCCAATAGGAGTTTTTGAGAAAAGTTTCCCCTTATTTGAACTTTTGGTATTTATATGTAAAATGAAGCGCATGTCATACGTATAAACATGATTGCACAAACATATAGTTACAAATATGAATGTACATACATGTATAATGAAAGTGCAAGGGTAAACTTTCACTAGCCTCTCATACATAACCTTTTTCCTCACCTATATTTGCTTTTTTATTTTATGATGTATGCTTTTGCACATAGTTGTTTAATGTTATAGGAACTAGTTTTTTAACTTTTGAGTCTTCATTGTAATGACACCTATCAGGTTATGATTAATATACACTACAGGCAATGAGTTAATAATAGTTTATGCTTATTTAGACAAATTACATAACATAATTGTAAATTGGTGTGAATTTTTTGTACATCATATCCAACATGAACAATATACAAAGTACAATAAGAAATGAAGTATCACAGGTATGGAATGAACATGGTAAATCTTAAAAATATCAATCGAGGTTTGTGGTGAAGAACTCCTACCATTGTGTTATTTTTTCTTCCACTCAAGGATTGGTATACTGTTTGTTTTCCTATGGCAGAGTGGATTGGTCACCATAGATGGCTGGATAAAATTGGTAGCGCCTGCCCAAATTGCTGTCCTCTTCAAAGAACTCCGGTTAACACTTCATTCTGTTCTCAAGGAGCTGATTAGGAAGCCACAGGTAGATTCTGTTTTCCTGCTCAGTATCACTCATGTCATGAATAGCCATAATTTGGGTAACTATTATTTATTGCAACTGAATTCACCTACTACCATGAAATACATCTATTTTTTGATTCTTATGGTTGATATTTTGGTATTGTCAATCATAGTTGTCAAATCGGAATTCGTATCGTGAATCGAAATGGTCTCGTACCGAATCGAATCGAATCGTGAATCGCAAAGATTCGGTCACTTTTTCTAAATTACTTGAAAACATATATCTACATATTTTGATGTTAAATATATCTTATGAATATAAAATATTTAGACTTAAATCGATGAAAATGTTATTTTGAATGATAATCACGTAGTTTAATAGGTAAGAAGTTAACAAAAGTTCCTATATAAGATCACCATCTTACATTTTTTTTCTTTTTTAGATATTTCATCTTTTATTTTAAAGCCTAAAATATTTTAAAAAGTATAACTGACCTCACACATGTAATATTCAATTTAATAAAATAGCAATAGATAATTCATAGTGTAACTTTAATCTTAAACATCTTTAGAAAATATATTTTGATTTTTTAAAGGGAAAAAAATGAGAAGAAAGGTTAAAAATATGTTGGGTCTGACTAAATCTGTTTGGATCCTATTAAACACTCCATGATCACTAAAATAACAGCAAATCATGTATATATATTGGTTATTTTGGTATTAAACGTTATTAAAAGTTGTATTATGTCATTTTCACTAAAAAAATGAAGAAAAAAATAGTCGAAAATACGTTAGACATAATAATTTTAAAAATTGCATGAATCGTAAAAAATGAATCGAATCGTGAATTGATTGTGAATTATGTGATTCACTAGATTCACTTCCAAAATAGATTCACCCATAGATTCGTATCAATTTTGCAAAAATTGCAAATCGAATCGCGAATTGTATTCTGATAACAGAGTTGTCAATATCGATCACCTTTTTAGTAAATCGTATTGGAAGTATATAGTGATGTATAGCACCATTTTCTGTGTGCATCACATTTTCCTACAGGTAATAAATATTGCAACTCCTTGATGGAGCTCCAGTCAAGATGCATTACCATTCACTTTATCCTGTGTTTGGATCTTGGATTTGTGAAGTGATTTGTAAAGTGAAAATAAAAGAGACGGGAAAGGTGAATGAAATTGTAAGAAAAATTTATGCTTATTCCTAATCGACAGGAATTAAACAACAATTCAAACTAAACAATCAAACAAGGACAATCAGACAACTGTGTAATTGATTCAAATGTCTCGAAAGAATGAGGACTGCTCTGGAACAATTGACAGTTACAAGGTACACAAAAAGTAATTTCGAAAGTGAAACTACTGAAGTTCACAAAAGTTTACAAATCACAGTGATGAACTACTCCTATTTCGAAAGAGAAACAACTACTAAGATAAAACTAAATCTAAAGCTAAGTGTTGTAGAGTTTGTTGATGCTTTCTTCCTGGCAATCCCTGGCTTTATACTCCCTTCTTTCTCTGGCCCACATCTGCATGATCCTGCAACTGCCAGTGCTTAACTGCTGCAACTGCCTCTTTACTTCCAAGCTTTCAAACCTCATTAAATCTTCATTTCTACCTATTGAACTGCTCTCCTTCCATCATGCCACGTGTCCCTCCACATTTTGTACTATGGCCAAACCCCTATTTTGCGCATGCTTGTTTCTGCAAAAATCCACCAAGTCCATGATGCATTCTGGTAACTGCTCCATTCTCTGAATTGCAACTGACCCATTCTTCTCATGCCACCTGTCTCTTTGACTAATAAAGGACCCTTACCTTGTCCTTGTTACATGTCAACACTTAAATAGTCCACCTGTCAACATGAACCTTAACAAAAATGGGTGCAAACAGAAATATAAGATTTTTTTTTCACAAATCCATTTTTCTTTTCTTTTCCCTCCACAAATGCATCTACAATCCAACAGTTGATTTCATACAGGGATATGCCATGGAAAGTGCTTCTATGTTTTTTTTTTTTTTTCCCAAGAAGCATTAATAACTTATGTATAAAATCAGTTTGAATCTCAGGCGATGCTTCAATCCCCACACATTTAGGCTTACATGAGTTTTCATAGAGAGAGAGAGAGAGAGAGAGAGAATATCTAGCCCACATGCATTGCTTATATGCCTTTTTCTTGGCATTGGACTCAATTGTTACTTATTATTTAGATCTCTTATAAAACCAAATAACCTTTAATTAACATATTTTTCTTTGCTTTTCAGATGGCTACTGTTGTAGATAATGAAGTCATGAGATCTATTACACATTTGCTGCTAGAAGAAGACAAATCCCCGAAGTAATCAAGTCAACCATGGAGGTACATAAGCATGTATTTGCTTCTCATAATTGCTTGGACCAAAACATAAGCAATTCCATCCAAGTTCATGATTACATTCTATGATTCACAAACAAGCAAGCTGGGGTAGTTTGTTCGTAGACCTGTTTCATCTGTGGTGAGTTTTCCTGTCTCGTCTTCCCCTCCAGTAGCTTTTATTTGTGTCAATTAGACAAACCATAAACTCAAGAACGTCATGAAGGATGTATTTGAAGCATTTTGTTAGCTACTGTTATATGTTTAATTTGTTAGTTAAGGAACCTGTTCTCACTTAATTTGTGCCCTAAGTCATTCTTGTTTTTCCAGTCTACAGGTCTTCTATGTACATGTGGAGTGTTATACTCCAGACTACACAAGATACGAACTGAGTATAGAAGGTTTTCTTTAAAGAACGTTCTAGTTCAGGTTATTGACAACCGGGGCTGGGGTTCTCACAGAGAGAGAGAGAGAGAGAGTTGTAAACTATTTAGGTGTTTTATCTTGGAAAGTATAATTTTATTGACTACAAAGGCTGGGCATAGAAGCTTTCCTAAACCATAGGATGTATGTTCAACAATATTCTTATTTACATTCACCTGTCCATCTCTCTTATTTTTATTTTATTCTGGTTAAAGCTATTGTGTGTAACAATATAGCTGCAATTGATTAGGAGGATAATACTTCTCTTTTTCTTTTTCCTTTTCAATTTTGTTACGTACTTTTGACAGTTCTATGGCAACAAATTTTTTTAAATACCTTGTTATGGGTTACAAATGCTTTGGTTTAATGGGCCTCTCATTCTCTGTCCAAGGGCTGTCAATGGATCAATAAAGACTTGAAAATTGCTATTTATATAAAATAATGCTTCACCAGAATGATATAATAATGGTATTTTTGTAATTAAATGTCATTCAAATAGCATTTTGTTTTAAAATAATAAGACTTAATACAGTTACATCATACAAGTTCTGTGTAATTTTCTATATGTACATACCTCTACTTGATCTCGGGGCAACTATGCATGCCCGGAGGAGAAAGAAAAGGAAGAGGATGAGAAGAAAACTGAGCAAGCATAAGAGAAGCAAAACTAAAATGCATAGAAAGAAATGTTGTTGATTGTTGTTAAGCTAAACAGTATAGATCACTTTTAAGCATTGCCTTATCTTAGCGGAGGCAGATTTTCTTTAAAAAAATTGTGAGTCATTTGACGCCGCTTTACATCCTAAAAGAAAGGTACTATGAGTTTAGAGTTTGGATTATCTTAAGTTGGTCATCCAACCTGAAAGGTATTAGAATTTGATGGACTTATTTTGGAGTTGATATCGACAATTTAAACTGTTTATATTTTAAGACTCGTTGATTGAAATGTTCATATAAAAAAATAAAAATGATTGAACATCAATAGTTATATATTTAATTCACATTTATTTTTTTTTAAAATGGACCCAAATATAATTTTAAAAATAATTATTCATTTTTCGTAATATAAATGTAATTCAAACGCTATTGATATTTAATCATTTTTATTTTTTTTTAATGAATATTTTACTTAAAAATTCTTGAAAAATGAATAGTTTGGATCATTAGTTCAGTCTCGAAATGGATCCGCTAATTTCAAGCGCTATCTCAAGTTCAAAAATACCTAACTTAAAAAAATTTAAACCCGAAAAACTTGGAAATTAAGCTTTTCTTTCATTTCTTGATGTGTAGTAAGATCAAGCTCATGAATTTATTATCATAGATAGAAACTAGTCAATAAGATTCATTTTTAGATGATGCGGACCTTGATAGGGACAACGGCCTGGAAAACTTGAAAATGAAGCTTTTCTTTCGTTTCTTGATGTGTAGTAAGATCAAGCTCATGAATTTATTATCATAGATATAACCTAGTCAATAAGATTCATTTTTAGATGATGCGAACCTTGATAGGGACAACGGCCTTAAATATAGAAGATGGAGTAGTTTACAAATTGAAAGAGAATTCAAAAATAATAATTGGATAAATTACATTTATCTTTTCTAAAGTTTAGAGAAAATATGGCTAGTCTCATATTTTTAATATAATTAAATTGATTTTTTAAGGTTTTAATTTATATAATAATTAAATTTTTTTATTAGTAATTTGTTAGTTATATGAGTATTAAAATATATTTTCATTTCTTTTTTTATTAAAATATACATTTATTTTTATTTATTTTATAATTTACCCACCATGTGTATTAATTTTTGTCACTTTAACTTAATTAAAAGAATAATTCTAGGTACCCACCCTTAACTTTCTCAAATTTATCCCGAATGAGATTGTGTGGTTGTGATTAAATTTGTGTGGTGTGGGATCTGTGTATAGAATAAATTTGATCCACAAGATGAAAATTCTGAATAATTTATGAATTGATAAGGGTGGATTCATAATATTATTCTAATTAAAAAGGATGTTAGTGTAATTATATCAAAATATAAAACTAACTGTATTTTTCTTAAACTATACAAGAGATAGTGTAACTTATCCATAATAATTTTATCTTTGGGCTTGTTTGGTTTGTGTTTCAGAAACATGTTTCTGAAAAAAAAAGTACGAAAACATGTTTGGTTTGGTTTTTTGAGAAATTTGTTTTGGAAAATTGTTTTGAGAGAGAGTTTTGGAAAAAGTGATTGATTTGATGTGTGTGTGAGAGAGGTTTGTTTGGAAAAGTTGTTTGGTTTGTGTGTTTTGGGAAATTTTTTTGGGAAAATTTGTTTGGTAGAGAAAATTTCTGAAACTTGTTTCTGAAAAAAATTTCTGAAATTTTTTTCCCAAACACAAACCAAACGATGTTTACCTTCTATAGGAAAAATTAGTCTAAGGTCCTTCTCCCATGTTTAGTAATAGAAGAGATTTACAATATTATTTTATAATGTCTAAGGTCCCTCAACTCCTACATCCATATGGTACAGAAAAATTTGACTTTCTTGAATCAAATCTCTTTTTTTTTTTTTCTCTCTCTCTCTCTCTCTCTCTCACTCTAAACTCCTTCATCTCCAAAGATTTTGGGGTTAGAGAAAGGTTGTTCTGTTTATGATGTTCGCAAGGCCTATCAAAAACTTTCATTGAAGGTTCATCCCGATAAGAACACTATTACGGGGCCGAGGAAGCCTTCAAGTCTGTTTCAAAGGCATTTCAATGTTTGAGTGATGGGGAGAGTAGGAAAAGGTATGATCTTGTTGGATCAGAAGAAGCTGTGTATGCAAGGAGGCATCAAGGACAAGGGTTTCATGGGCTTTATGAGGCTCACATTGATACTGAGGAGATATTTAGGAATTTCTTTGGTGGAATGAATCCTGCTATGTCTGCGTAATTTGGTACCTTTAGCTTTTGTCCAGGGATGGGTGTGAGAATGCACAACTATGGGTCTTCTTGATGGGTTAGGACTTTAATTCAGTTGTTATTTGTGCTTATGGGGATTGTTCAATTTTCTCTGGGTTGTTGTTGTAATGTCTTACAGTCTAGAGAAAATTGATCAAAATAAAAATGATGGTTGTCCAATTTTCTCTGAGTTATTGTCTGAATGTTTTATAATCCAGAGAAAATTGATCAAAATGAAAGTCGTGATTGTTCAATTTTCTCTGGTTTGTTTGTTGTCTTACAGTTCAATAATTTACACTTGTTGTAAAGTGCCTAGTTGTGCTATTTATCTTCTACCATTTTTACTTCACTTTTTGTATTTTTGATAGCTGATTGTTTTATTGTTCCGTTAGATCATCAATTGATGTTATTCAATTGTTTTTGAGTTGTGTTTTTTTATTGTTCATCTTGATTTTGATCAGTTGAATATGTTATATCAGCATAAAAAAAAAACATCACTTTGTTAAATCTGCATGTTGTAATTTTTTTAATAATTACTAGTTCAAACCCTTGTTTCATATTTTGTGATTACAGACTCAACTTGGTCTTACTTTTTTCTTTTTTTTCTTTTTTGTGGTGAACTAATTCAAGGTTGTGGCAAATCATTTGAAATTGTATTTGACATTATTTTGAGATGCCATCTAAAAGACCTGATTCATCCGATCAAGACAAAGAACCATTTGTTGAAGTTGATCCATCTGGATGGTTCGGTCGGAATGTCTTACAATTCAAAGAAAATGAGTCAAAATAAAAATGGTTGTTATTTAATTTTTTCTAGGTTACTGTTGTCTAAATGTCTTACAGCCTAGAGAAATTTTAATTTTTTCTAGTTTGCTGTTGTTTCAATGTCTTACAGTCCAAAGAAAATTGAATTTTAATTTTCTCTGGTTTGCTGTTGTTTGAAAGTCTTATTGTCCAGAGAAAATTGGTCAAAATAAAAATGGTGATTGTTCAATTTTATCTAGTTTGTTTGTTTTCTGAATGTCTTACAGTCTAGAAAAAATTCGTTAAAATGAAAATGGTATTTGTTCAATTTTCTCTGGTGTGATAAAAAATACAAAGAAAATTATAAGTAAACTAGAGAAAATTGGTCAAGACACAGAGAATCCAGAGAAATTCCAAATTTCTCTTCCGAAGTTCAGAGAAAATTAGTCAAAACACAGAGAATCTAGAGAAATTCTGAAGTTCAGAGAAAATTGGTTAAAACACAGAGAATCCAGAGAAATTCTCATAATTTCTTGGAGAGAAATTCTAGAGAGAAATTCTCTGGGAAGTGTAGAGAAATCCTCTGAATTGAATTTTTTCTGAATCAATGTTGAGGGACCTTAGACATTATAAAAATATTTACTATCTTTTATACTATAAAATTTTAATACCATGGACCTTAAAAAAAATCCCCTTTATATTATTAAGGATTCTAGAAATTGTAAACAAAAACCTGTTTCGTGTTAATTTTTATTTTCAAAAAAATATAATCAGTTTACAAATTTTACTAAATTCATGTAATTGAAAATATTACTAGTTTTACGCGTTAAAAAAGTAATTTTCATTTATTTTTCTCGTCTAATACTCTCCAACTACCTGCCCGCCGCTCATTACCACTATTGACCACCTCCACCTTTGATGGGGTTGGTGTTACGTGGATGGGGTTGGTATTACGTGAAAAGAGACTTTATATTTATTCAAGTCCGGTTTAGATCTAATATCGAGTCTTTATATCTTTTATTATGATCTAAAAAATAATTATAAATTATAAATTTATATGTTAAAAAAATTAAAATATTTTATAATTAAATTCAAGGAAAAATTACCAGTAAATCCTATATGGTAGAAAGTTAAACCATTTAGTCCTACAAATTTTCTTATGCACCATTTAGTCCCACTATCTACATCAGCAACATCAATAACATCATTAACATCATCAAAACATTAGTTACATTAGCAACATTAACTGCACCAATCGACAATATCAAACATTAAAAACATCATCAAAACAACATTAGGATCATCATCAGCCCACCTCGACTTCCTCTTCTTCGCCTCCCCATTCTGAACCTCGCCGTCAGCCGAAGGGTCCCACCGACTCCGGCGGCGGCGGCGGCGGCGATTCATCACTGGATGTTATTCCCCCTTTTTACTTTTCCTCCCTTTATTTATTTATTTATTATTATTTTTTTTAATGTTTTCCTTCTTTCACGATTGCTTCCTTTGTTCTCATCTCCAATTTTCCCAGACCAATATACTCTCTCTCTGTTCCTTTCCAGTCTTATTTATTTCCCTTCTTGAATGTTCTGCTTTATGGGTTTTGCTTTTCATAACCCTTTTGTGGGTTGGGTTGTGGGTTGGCTTGGGTTGATTTCAATTTCCCTTTCCAGAGTTTTCTTGTTCATTCTTGGTTGTCATGATTGTGAGGGGTTAATTGAGTTATGTTTGGTTTCTGAGAATTTGCTTTGTCTTGATTCCTTTCCATTCATGATCGGATCGCCCATCACTTTTTAAAACTTTTCTCATCTGGGTTTCCTCTGAATTCTAATTCCTTTATCAAATCTTTTTTACGACTTTGGATTCAAATCACTCTCTTGATCGGATTTAGTGCCGGATTTCTGCGATTGAAATTGCCATCTGGGTCCTAATGTTTAATGGTTGAGAATATATGTTTGATGTTTGAGGCCGAGGAGTTGTGGGTTTTTGAGATGTGTTCCGAATCAGATCTGGGTTTCGATCGGAGATGTTTGTAATGTTATGATGATGTTTGTTCAAAAAAATTGTTAGGATGATGTTTGATCAAAAAAAATTGTTATGATGATGATGTTTGATCAGAAAAAATTGTTTAATCATTATTTTTTATGTTTGATGTTATTTTAATTGTTATTTTGATATTTAATCGTTATTTAAAAAATTGTTTAATCTTTATTTTGATGTTTAATCGTTATTTTAAAAATTATTTGATCGTTATTTTTGATGATGTTGTATGATATTTTGATGTTTGATGTTGTTTTGATGATGATGTTTGATATTATTTCAATGATGTTACTCATAAATTTGATGTTTGATGTTTTGATGTTTGATGGATAATGTTTGATGTCGATGATGTTCAATGGTCATTAACATTTGGATAGGACCTAGCGGTTCATAAGAAAATTCATAGGACCAAATGGGTTACAAGATACACATTTGGGATTTATTGGTGCATGCCCCTAAATTCAATCGCACATTATATTTGTTAAATAAATGCATTGATATCATTATAAAATTAAAAGATTTTGTATATAAATTAAAAGATTTTTTAAATAAATTCAATCACACATTACCTCAAGTGTTAGTTTTAGGAGTTGTTTGAGATGTTCTAAATAAGTACACTTTTTGTCTTTTTGAACTAAAAAGTTGAGAAAAAAATATGGATGTTTGGGTTAACTTTTTGACTTTTTATGAAAAAATGTGTATTAAAAAATTGTATAAATAAGTGTATAGGAGAAGTTTTAGTAAAGTAGACAGTACGGCCCATACAGTCTGGGCAGAGTAATGGGCTAAGTAGGAGATAGGAAATGGTTGCCTCCTTTTCGGACTTGAATTGGATGGTACTGTTCGACCCGTGGGGGCCTACCACATGTCTCATTTTGCTAATCGAAACCGTCAATGTGTAGAAATCGTCGAGTACTATATGTTTGTAAAAAGTCACGTTGATCGGATATCGATAGCTATCTGATCGTATTAGTTTTTTGTCAACCGTTAACTATAACACCATTCATTTTTTATACAAAACTAATTTGATCATATAATTAGTAATATCCAACCAATGTGAATTTTTACAGTCATATAGTACTCGACGATTTCTACACATTGAAGCGGTTCAGATTATCAAAACGGAACCTGTGATGGGTCCCCATGGGCCGAACAACACCATGTTGTTTGTGTACCCCGCCTGTGCAACTTTTTCAAAAAATTCAGCAAAGTTTGTGGATAGCCAGGCACCAATTGTAATAATTAAGTGTAAAATTATTTTTTTTATATTTTTTTGGATAAATAGTGATAACTTTTTAACTTTTTTGAGTAATTTTTTAAATTTTTGACTTTTTTCATGTATCCCAAACCAGGCCTTAATAAAATCAATAAAAATAAAATATAAATCTCAATAAAAAAAATATTTTAATGTATTATAAATAAATAAATAATTTAATAATGTGCTGGGTTGGATTAAAAATATAAATCCCAAACCTCAAATATTAATATTTTGGAATGAAAATGTTGGCATTTATGAACTAAAGCAATCTTCTTAAACCTTAGAAAAATAGAGTTAAGCCGGATGGACTAGGACGAGTCAACAGACCAATATCTACTCATACGACCACTTTTAGAGCTGATAAGTAACTCTAACCATCCCATCTAATTTATTTTCAAACAATATTTTTTAACCAATAATATTAGAGACTTATTTTTGTATTTATAAATGAGAAATACTAGATTTCATGAAATAGGAACCATGAAAATCATCCTGAAAGGATCTGCACCGTTAGATCATGAAAATCATACCTGATCTAACGGTGCAGATCCTTTCATGATTTGTTTTCATGAAACCTAACATAACCCTTTATAAATACATCTACAATGATATGATAAGAGTAGTGAGTCTTACATCATTAAGTGTGTAATTGATTTAAAAAAAAAAAAAAACATTTATCCGGTTACATCATTTTGAATTGGAATTGTGAAAAATTTATGAATGTATCAAATATTTTCCTTTCAAAAATATGTATCACATATTTTTTTTACATCAAAAATAAATATAAAAATATTTGACATTATTATAAACAAAACAAAAAAACTAATACAAACATTATCAAAATTAAATTTTAATTTTCAATTTTATTACAAACTCTCTCTATTTCTCTCTATATTTTTCCAATTAAATTTACAGAACAGAGACTGAGATCCACTGCAACAATCATGGCAGCGAACAGACACTCCTCTCTCTCCTTCTCTTCTTCTCTCTGCTCCGTCTTCTTCCTCCCCAGAGGCGACTCCCTCATCTACCTCGTCGCTCTCCTCTCCATCTTCTCTCTCCTCGTCCACCACCTCTCTCTCGCTGACTCTCACTTCGAAGGCTTCGATCTTGACGACTCCGACGAAACCCTAGAAGACGACTCTCTCCAACTCCCCCATCCCCCTCGCCGCTCTCCTCCTCCCACTCTTTCTCACTCCGACCCCGAACCTGACCCCGACTCCCATCCAATCCCGATCCAATCTTCCCTTGATTCCGATCTACCTTCCAAACCCTCCAAAACCTCGTTCGAGTACTGGGACGAAGACGAATTCGAAGGCCTCCCCGTCGAACAAACCCTAGAAACACCAAAATCTACCGAAAATGTCACTCCCGTTGGTACCGATTCGGATTCGGAATCGAAATTGGATCAGAAGCCTGTTAAAGCTAAACAATCGTTTGTGGTTGAGATTGTGTGTGGTTCGTTTTTGATTATGTTTGGAATCAATTTTTTTACCGGGAAGAGAGAGAACGAGAACATTGCGTTGGCTTGGGTCACGAAATTCGCAGTCAAAGACTCGATTTTTGAGAAGAATTTTAGTTTGTTGGGTGTTGGTGATAGTAAGGATGAGGATTCGCCTTTGTTGTTGAAGGAAGGACAGAACGTGTTCAAGTTTTATGCGAGTGGGAGGCGATTTTGTCAGGGGTTGTTGGCGACGATGGAGCTTCAGAGCCGGCACGATTTGATATCGAGATTGTTCAATATGGTTGTGCCGTGTAAGGATGAGATTACATTTGAGGTTTTTATGAACGATGATGCAATGGATCAGGTGGTTTTTGCATTGGCGAAGAAGAAGGCGGCGAAAACTATGCAGAAGGAGGTGAGGGATCTTCAGAGGTTTGCGAGTTTAGTATCTCCGCCGAGTAATAGGAAGTGGGTTGTGGATGATTTGGCCGTTATTTCAGAGTCAAAGGAGGTGGCTGGAGATTTGATCACGGAGGTTGTGCTTGAGCAGGTAGATATTCAAACAGTACTGGAAACAAGTTCTCATCTTTTTCTTTTCTTTTCTTTTCTTTTCTTTTCTTTTTTTAACCCAGCAAGTTTATGTTTTGTGCCATTCCTTTTACTTCCTCCAAGAATCTGTAATGTAATTTAGAAACTGATCATATTTTAGGGATAAGATGACTGATACATGATTGATTGCTAACTTGGCGAAGAGTCAAGTGACCCGAGTTTTATAGAACAAGGTCTCTGTTGAGCAATCGATTTCATGTTGCAAATAAGTGTGGGGGTATTTTACATACTCACCCAACAAAAGAAAAGTCAGACCAAACAAGGGAAAGAATTTTTTTCCAATCGAGTCCGACTGCTTTGATTTGGGGTCCATGTGATTCTTGATTAACTAACAAAGAGATTCTTTAGGACTTGTTTAGATCTTGTAGTCCCCGACATACTTGTTATGGTTTATGATTATGGTCTAAACAAATCTCAGGTCTAAATCCAAATCCAACAGTTGTGCATGCGAACTCTTTGTTTCTTTTACCTAAATTAGATCTGAGAGGAGTTCAATTTCTTGTGACAAAGGGATTATGGAAATCTTTTTTCGCTTGCCTTGTTACCTGAATGTTGGTGTCCTATGTATGGAGTCTTTTGTGAATATAGTTCATGACTACTCAATGAAGTGTAGGCCATGGCGATTTGACTGTGAAGGAGCTGTGAACAGGGTCATTGGTGAAGGAGAAGATAAAGATTAATTAATCAAGAGATGCATGTTGAATCGCAATACAATTTTGAATGAGTTTGTGATATGTATCTTTTTCTGTACGATATGGTACAAATTGTAAACTCAATTATAAAATGTACAATTGTATACTAAGACTTGTTTAGTCACATTTTTTAGATAATGGGGCTGTTACACAAATACTGTGAAGCTTGTGAAAGATTCCGAAGTGTAAATAAGATTGTTGCAATATCAATTTGGGAAGACCGTTTCCATTTATGGGCTTGTGAAACTCGTATTTAAAGAGCTTTCATTGGCATGCTATTTTAGCATTCGTTAGCTTTTACTCATTAGATCTATTTCTAGTTCAGCATATGTGAAGTTGACAAAGAGATGAGAAGCGAGAGAATAGACTTCAGCGGAGACTTGACCTACTAGAGACCACGGAAAACCCAATTCTGATATCATGTTAAAGCATCCAACTAAAAACCAATTGGCAATGAGTAGAGTATCGACTGGAGTATATGGACCAAACCTGGGTGGCTTATGAGGGCGAGGTCTGACAAGTCCAACAGTTTCAAAACTCCAACATGCCATTTTCTTATTTTTAATGGGGAATCAATTTACGAAAGCTTCATGAACATATATATAAGCTAATTTACAAATAGTATGAACTTTTGAAACCACCCAAGCCACCCAAGCTTGGTCCATATACTCTAGGGGTTACTCCACTCATTTCCAATTAGTTTTGAGTTGGATGCTTTAACAGAAACAATCCTCTGCAAATGGATGAAGAGGTTTGGCATGCAGCATTTCATGAGAGAGAAATAAGGCTTGGTTTGATTTTTATCTATGGTTTGATTTGGGAGGACTCCTTGTGAATAGACACAAATTTTGGTGACGGGGGAGAGGACAGAGAGGTAATACCATAAGCTATCAGAGGATCTTTGTCTGAATGGTCCTCCTAGGAGGTATAATCAGTTATCCATTCTTAGTCAGAGAATAGGAATGAGTTGTATCTATGAGTTCTTTTGGTGATTAGTTGGACTACAGCATGACCTCCAAAGTGGGCTTTATCGATAGGAGTTTGATTAGATTATAGAGCTGTTCACATCAAGTGGAATGTGTAAATAGGACACAAACCACATTTCTAGATTTTTTTCCTTGTAAACAAAAGTTATTGTGGAAAGAGGAAAAGATGTATAAACAATTTAGTCTTGTGCAAGGAAAGGAAAGAAGAAAAAACAGACACACTGATTCAATACATTTCCACGAACAATCAAGTTATTTGAACTTTTCTAATTATGAGATTCGGAAATTTCAGTTCCTATTTCCTTGGAAACAAGAACTTAAGAATATTTAGGTAATGATATGTTTCAATTGTTGTTATTTTTTCTTTTTAACGATCAGAGAAGGTTATACAAAGTGAAGGATTGGGCTTTATCAAAGTATGATTTTGGGGGTTTGAAAGAATGAATGATGAGTGTAACCAAATGAATGATGAGTACTGGTTACGCTTACTGAGAAAAAGATTATACCTGAAATTGGTTGTATTTGTGACTCACCCAAGTACCTAATAGCTAATTCAGCAATGGTCAATTGAGATGGTTGAACCAGGGCATTTGGCTTGATGGTTGTGTAACACCCTTTGTGGTGTAAGCTTGTGGGTTCGAGTCCTATGAAGAGGAGTTTGATACCTTTTGTGGTGGTTTGTTTCTACCCATTATGAGGTTTGTATGTAGCTAGTAGTGGTTGTTGGGCTGGGCTTTAGTGGTCTTGGTTATTAGGTAAGCCTTGTTGACTTTCTAGCTATTGTGGACTAGTGGTTTGTTTGATGCTGTAATATTTCTCGTAATTGTAATTACTCTCCCATTGATTGATAACAACAACAAAATTTGAGATGGTTGAGACAATCATGGCAAAGACACAGATTTGCAGCATCTCTGGTTGGTAGCAGGCAGGTGTTTCCTTGTTACTCCATGCCAACCCATTGGAAGAGAAGTCAACTGCATGGTTGATTCAGCCTCTAACAAGCTTGGGAGCTTGTAAATACATCCTCAACATGTCTATTTACACCCACATGTACATTTTGATAAGGTACAAGGTTTATAATGCATGAAGTGGGTGTAGTAAGAAATTAAGTAGCTGTATTTAGAAGCTCCCAACAAGCTCATTTTTGGGCTCGGTTATTTCTCATTGGTTGTTTGCTCAAAATTTATCTTTCTGTGGGCTCGGTTTTGTGCCCTTAATATTGGTTGTTTGCCTAAAATGTATTTTGTGTTGTGTATCTGATTTTACTGATGTTTTGGAAATTTATTTCTTTGAACAGCCACATAACCAAGCTCCTCAGCAATACTCTTTGCATAATATGGTTTACATTTGTTTATCTGCAGGTCTTTGGTGACAAAGCTTTTGAGAAATACGGGAAGGGTTTCATCTCAATGCATTTTTCTGATCAATACGTGGGTGCACACAAGAAGAAGCTGGTGTTCAAGTTCGCTCTCCCTGATGCAAATCACATGGCTGACATGACTCGATTGGTCGCTCTTGTTCCCCACTACATTGATTTAATAGGCCGTTACAAGCTCAGTTCACAGGTGGGTCAGAAGATAATTATATTTTTTTTCAATAGAACTTAGGTATCATCAGTTTGTCCTGACATTTTAAATCGTTATCTGTTCAATACAGGCTCGCAGCAAGACAGAAGCAGCCCGACAGAAGGCTGCCCAAGAGGCATACAAAGAATATCAAAACGCTAGACAAGAAGCATTGCAGAAAAAGAAGGCAGACCAGAGAAAGTTGGTGGAGGAGGCCGAGGCAAAGCTCAGTGCAGAGGCACTTCGCAAGAAAGAAGCTAAAGAGCGTGCTCGCCAAATGAAGAAATCAATGCCAAAAGTGAAGATGACCCGTGGTCACTAGAACTGTAGTGTTCTGTTTTGCTCCTTTTATAAGTCTTCTTAGTCATATCATCATTTTCTTAAATTTCCAGTTGGGTTAATTGGCTCCCCTTTCTTTCACGGCTGTGTACCTTTCTTTGTTGTTTGCATGTAGTTAGTGTTCAACATTACACCACATTGTTGTGGTTTTTTAATGATAGTCCAATTCAATGCTGATGAAACTTACTTGTATTGGTCTGGGAGCATGGTGTCAGTGTCAGTGTGCAGAGTTGGTCCTCCCAATATACTGAATAAATTACTCAGAAGTTGAGTTCATTCAGAGGTGGCCAATTCAAGTTGAATTCTTTAGTAGTTGCTAACTCCTTCAATAACATCAACTTTGGGAATGGTCAACCAACATTCTTACGAAAGTTGTAACTGTCTCCTCTGGGTCTGGGATCGAAATATTATTCAAATAGTTATTCAGTGCCAGCTCTGGGTCTGGGAGTTATTCAATGCCAAACCGCTGTGAAAAAAGAAGGGTCTGGCTTTGTTTCAGTCCATTATCGGACTGGACCGTGTTGTTGGGCCCGTGGGGGTTTACCACGGGTCCCGTTTTGAAAATCTGAACCGTTTAATGTGTAGAATTCTTCGAGGACTATATGCCTGTAAAAAATCACGTTGATTGAATATCGATAGTTATGTGATCAAATCAGTTTTTTGTCCACCGTTAATTTATTCACCGTTTATTTTTTTGTATACAAAACTGATTTGATGACGTAGCTATCGATATCCGATCAACGTGATTTTTTACAGGCATGTAGTGCTCGAAGAGTTCTACACATTAAACAGTTCAGATTTTTAAAACGGGACCCGTGGTGGGCCCCTACGGGCCCAACAGCACGGTCCAGTCCGATGGTGGACTGGACCAAAGCCAGACCCAAAAAAGAAACACATTTTTGTCCTCGATTTTTGTGACTCACAGGACCGACTTCGAGTTGTTAGGATGTGTTTGTGGTATTGCAGCAAGCGACATTGAATAAATTTTGTTCGGATTGGTTTGGTTGGCAGTATGCACATATACTGCACCAGCAATAATTTCTTGACTGAAATGGGAATCATATTCAATACAGTAACCATGAGTTGAAATCAACTGCACAGTGGGCATGTCCTGGAAAATTGAGTGTTGTATCCATGTAGGGTTCCTGAGAACCCAAAAAATCGCAACAAAATATTGTCCAAGAATCGACCACATGTAACTGCTATCAAAACAAAAAGATGAAAAGATCATTTTAGAAGATTAACACAACCAGCTTACAAGAAGAATATCTGTTCTTTTAACATGTTTTCCATCTGATATTGTATATCCATATTACACTTATCATCGAAGACATACAACTGAACACACCCTTTGTTTCTTTTACCTAAATTAGATCTGAGAGGAGTTCAATTTCTTGTGACAAAGTGATTATGGAAATCGTTTTTCGCTTGCCTTGTTACCTGGATTTTGGTGTCCTATGTGTGGAGTCTTTTGAGAATATAGTTCATGACTTGTCAATGAAGTGTCGGCAACAGCAATTTGACCCTGAAGGAGCTGTGAACAGGGTCATTGGTGAAGGAGAAGATAAAGATTAATTAATCATGAGATGCATGTTGAATCGCAATACAATTTTGAATGAGTTTGTGATATGTATCTTTCTCCGTACAATATGATACAAATTGTAAACCCAATTATAAAATGTACAATTGAATACTATGACTTGTTTAGTCACATTTTTTAGATAATGGGGCTGTTACACAAATACTGTGAAGCTTGTGAAAGATTCTGAAGTGTAAATAAGATTGTTGCAATATCAATTTGGGAAGACCTTTTCCAATTCTGGGCTTGTGAAACTCGTATTTAAAGCGCTTTCAGTGGCATGCTATTTTAGCATTTGTTAGCTTTTACTCATTAGATCTATTTCTAGTTCAGCATATGTGAAGTTGACAAAGAGATGAGAAGCGAGAGAATAGACTTGGGCGGAGACTTGACATACTAGAGACCACGGAAAACCCAATTCTAATACCATGTTAAAGCATACAACCAAAAACCAATTGGCAATGATTAGAGTATCCACTAGAGTATATGGGCCAAACCTGTGGCTTATGAGGGCGAGGTCTGACAAATCCAACAGTTTCAAAACTCCAACATGCCATTTTCTTGTTTTTAATGGGGAATCAATTTATGAAAGCTTCATGAACATATATACAAGCTAATTTACAAGTAGTATGAACTTTTGAAACCACCCAAGCCACCCAATTAGTTTTGAGTTGGATGCTTTAACAGAAACCATCCTCTGCAAATGGACGAAGAGGTTTGGCATGCAGCATTTCATGAGAGAGAAATAAGGCTTGGTTTGATTTTTATCTATAGTTTGGTTTGGGAGGACTCCTTGGGGAGAGGACCAAGAGGTAACACCATTAGCTATTGGAGGATCTTTGTCTGAAAGGTCCTCCTAGGAGGTATAATCAGTTATCCATTCTTAGTCAGAGAATAGGAATGAGTTGTATCTATGAGTTCTTTTGGTGATTAGTTGGACTACAGCATGACCTCCAAAGTGGGCTTTATCGATAGGAGTTTGATTAGATTATAGAGCTGTTCACATCAAGTGGAATGTGTAAATAGGACACAAACCACATTTCTAGATTTTTTTCCTTGTAAACAAAAGTTATTGTGGAAAGAGGAAAAGATGTATAAACAATTTAGTCTTGTACAAGGAAAGGAAAGAAGAAAAAACAGACACACTGATTCAATACACTTCCACGAACAATCAAGTTATTTGAACTTTTCTAATTATGAGATTCGGAAATTTCAGTTCCTATTTCCTTGGAAACAAGAACTTAAGAATATTTAGGTAATGATACGTTTCAATTGTTGTTATTTTTTCTTTTTAATGGTCAGAGAAGATTATACAAAGTGAAGGATTGGGCTTTATCAAAGTATGATTTTGGGGGTTTGAAAGAATGAATGATGAGTACTGGTTACACTTACTGAGAAAAAGATTATATCTGAAATTAGTTGTATTTGTGACTCACCTAAGTACCTAATAGCTAATTCAGCAATGGTCAATTGAGATGGTTGAACCAGGGCATTTGGCTTGATGTGTAACACCCTTTGTGATGTGAGCTTGTGGGTTTGAGTCCTATGAAGAGGAGTTTGATACTTTTTGTGGTGGTTTGTTTCTACCCATTACGAGGTTTGTATGTAGCTAGTAGTGGTTGTTGGGCTTGGCTTTAGTGGTATTGGTTATTAAGTAAGCCTTGTTGACTTTCTAGCTATTGTGGACCGGTGGTTTGTTTGATGATGTAATATTTCTCGTAATTGTAATTACTCTCCTATTGATTGATAACAAAAACAAACAAAAAAAAAGAAAAAAAAAAAAAAAAAAAATTTGGAGATGGTTGAAACAAGCATGGCAAAGACACAGGTTTGCAGCATCTCTGGTTGTTGGTAGCAGGCAGGTGTTTCCTTGTTACTCCATGCCAACCCATTGGAAGAGAAGTTAACTGCATGGTTGATTCAGCCTCTAACAAGCTTGGGAGCTTGTAAATACGTCCTCAAAATGTCTATTTACACCCATATGTACATTTTGATAAGGTACAAGGTTTATAATGCATGAAGTGGGTGTAGTAAGAAATTAAGTAGCTGTATTTAGAAGCTCCCAACAAACTCATTTTTGGGCTCGGTTATTTCTCATTGGTTGTTTGCTCAAAATTCATCTTTCTGTGGGCTCGGTTACTTCTCATTTGTGCCCTTACTATTGGTTGTTTGCCTAAAATGTATTTTGTATTGTGTATCTGATTTTACTGATGTTTTGGAAATTTATTTCTTTAAACAGCCACATAACCGAGCTCCTCAGCAATACTCTTTGCATAATATGGTTTACATTTGTTTATCTGCAGGTCTTTGGTGACAAAGCTTTTGAGAAATACGGGAAGGGTTTCATCTCAATGCATTTTTCTGTTCAATACGTGGGTGCACACAAGAAGAAGCTGGTGTTCAAGTTCGCTCTCCCTGATGCAAATCACATGGCTGACATGTCTCGATTGGTCACTCTTGTTCCCCACTACATTGATTTAATAGGCCGTTACAAGCTCAGTTCACAGGTGGGTCAGAAGATAATCATATTTTTTGCCAATAGAACTTGGGCATAATCAATTTGTCCTGACATTTTAAATTGTGATCTGTTCAATACAGGCTCGCAGCAAGACAGAAGCAGCCCGACAGAAGGCTGCCCAAGAGGCATACAAAGAATATCAAAACGCTAGACAAGAAGCATTGCAGAAAAAGAAGGCAGACCAGAGAAAGTTGATGGAGGAGGCCGAGGCAAAGCTCAGTGCAGAGGCACTTCACAAGAAAGAAGCTAAAGAGCGTGCTCGCCAAATGAAGAAATCAATGCCAAAAGTGAAGATGACCCGTGGTCACTAGAACTGTAGTGTTCTGTTTTGCTCCTTTTATAAGTCGGTTCTTAGTCATATCGTCATTTTCTTAAATTTCCAGTTGGGTTAATTGGCTCCCCTTTCTTTCACGACTGTGTACCTTTGTTTGTTGTTCGCAGTAGTTAGTGTTCAACATTACACCACATTGTTGTGGTTTTTTAATGATAGTCCAATTCAATGCTGATTAAACTTACTTTTGTTGGTCTGGGAGCATCGTGTTAGTGTCAGTGTGCAGAGTTGGTGCTCCCAATATACTGAATAAATTACTCAGAAGTTGAGTTCATTCAGAGGTAGCCAATTCAAGTTGAATTTTTTAGAGGTCGCAAACTCATGCAATAACATCAACTTTTGGGAATGGTCAACCAAAATTCTTACGAATCTTGTCGTAACTGTCTGCTCTGGGTCTAGGATTGAAATATTATTCAAATAGTTATTCAGTTCCAGCTCTGGGTCTGGGAGTTAATCAATGCCAAACGAACGTGAAAAAAAGAAACACATTTTTGTCCTTGATTTTTGCGACTCACATAGGACCACTTGTGTCTCTCAGAACTCAGCAAGTGACATTGAATGACTTTTGTTGGGATTGGTTTGGTGAGGCTTTTTCCATATTAAGCCTATTTTGCATCTTAATTCTTAAACTAGGCTTAGTTTGGACAGAATTTCCAAACTAGGCTAAAGCGCTATTCCAAATCGCGCTTTCACTGTTTGGAGCCCAAAATGTGATGAATAGTGAAAACGCTATTGCAAACCACGCTTTTAATTAAGAAAGCGTGGTTGCAAATCACGCTTTAACATAAAAAAAATTTCTGAAGAAAACGCTATTTGAAATCGCGCTTTCACTATGCATTCGTTTTTTGAAGAAAACGCTATTTGAAATAGCGTTTTCACTGTGCATTATTTTTTTTTTTTCTTCAGAAAACGCTATTTGGAATCACGCTTTCAATGTTCATAAATGAAAGCGTTGATTGAAATCGCGCTTTTAAAACTTATATAAAACACCGAAGCCCCCTCATTTGCAATCACGTTTTTTACACTTTGGATTTTTCGACTGCTCTCAGACTCCCTCTGCTCTCAGACTCTCTAGCTCTCGCTCTCGATCTCCCTCTGCTCTCAGACTCTCTCGCTCTCGATCTCGCTTTGCTCAACTCTCACTGTCGCTCTTGCTCTCCCTCTGCTCTCTGACTCTCTCTCTGCTCTCAGTCTCTGTCTCTGCTCTCTCTCTCTCCGTGGTATGGCATCTAGTTCTGTCTGTATCATTTGAATTTTATGTATTTATTTATTGTGTTTGTGAAAATGTGAATGTGTGGTTGAAAATGTGAATGTGTGTTTGTGAAAATGTGAATGTTAGGGTTTTAAATGTCAATTATTAAACGTGTTAGGGTTGTAATGTGTTAGGATTTTATCAGTGTGGTTATGAAATTATGAAATCATAAAATGTTAGGGTTTTGAATTGTGAAATCAGAAATTATGCTTATTGTTTCAGAAATTAGGGTTTGGAATTTTTTGAAATCAGAAATTAAGGTTTGAAATTTTTTGAAATCAGAAATCAGGGTTTGGAATTAGGGTTTGGAATTTTGCTTCTGAATCAGAAATCAGAAATTATGCTTGTGAATAAACTAACCTATATTTATTGAATTGGAATTATGAAATGTCTATATGTTGAAATTTGAAATCAGAAATTGAAATTTTGAAATTTTGCTTGTGAATCAAAATGTCTATATTTTTTGAAATTAGGGTTTGAAATTTTGAATTGTGAATAAATCAACCTATATTTGTTGAATTGGAAATTTTATTTTTTGCTTGTTAAGAGGAATTAAAAGGAAATTAGGGTTTGAAATTAGGGTTTTAAAAGTAATTTTTTTTAATTAAGAATAAAATTTAAAAAAATGAAATTCATATGATTGATAATTGTTAATGTCATACTATGAAATTCATATAATTGTGAATTGAGAATTGAAATTCATATTATGAATTTCATGAATTGAGATATTTATGAGTAACATAACTAAGAGTTTGTTTGAATTGGAATTTGGATTTTTTCATGAACCAAATAACATATGGCCTCATGAGTGTGGACTTTTCTCCAATTATCCCTATTTTAAATTGATAATGTTATATATATTAATAAATTTTTATTATAAAAAAAAATTAACTACTAGTATAACACCTATTACATCATTAAAATAATTCATGCTTTAATTTTAAAAATTTTATTAGTACATGATATATCAATTATTAAGAATAATTTATAAAATTTATTAATTTGTATAATGTTTTTCATTTTGTATATGTTATATATGAAGTTGGTGTGTTAAAGTCAATTTGCTTTAATCATATATACAGTTAGAGTATTCTTTATTTGTTACACATAATTACTAATATACATAGCATGAATTGTTGACTTTATGGTTGTATATTCAATTTTTTATTCAGTTTCTACATCAATTGGTAGGCATAATCTAGAACTAAGTAGGTAAATTTCATTTTCGATTTGCCACTCACCCAAATAATACTTGTACAGATATTATGGTATACTGTAAGGAATATTACCTTATTTTGTATTCACCCAAAAAACATTACCTTATTTTGTGAAAATAGCTTTTTAAAAAATAAAAATTGATAAAAAAAATTATGTTTATCACCCGTTAAAAAAAAAAAATTAAAAAGCAACCCAATTTCATATTAACTTTTTTAACTTATAAAAAAGTCAAAAAAATCATTAAAAAAATAATATCAAACAAGTTTTTAGTCATATTATTTATAAATTAAGAGGTCAGTAAATCAATTTTTACTTAAAGGCAATGGATGATTAGTGAAAAATATAAACGCATGACTTTCCAAGAGTACCTAATAATTTTTCCTCATAAACCGATAGTTATGTTACTCATGAATTGGAATTTGAACCAAATAAGTGGGTAAGCCTGTGTTTCACTTTGATGGGTAAGCCTGTGTTTCATAATACCAAATAAGTGGTACAGATGGCTCGATAGATTCATATGGATAACTATCCAAAATTTACTACATACATTTAACCACCAACTTAAATTTTCTCTCTAATTTTTGGCCATTATAAATTATCTCTCTAATTATTTTTTTGTTTTTGTATGTTTAAGAAAAAAAAAGAGTAAATAAATTAAATTTTTTTCTTACTTTTCAGAACGAGCCAAAACGAGTTTTTTGTTTTAATTTCTTAACAAAGCCTCTATGACCTCTAAAAAGTGAACGAGGGTTACTAGTTCACATAAGAAATAACTTTGTCATTAAGGTCCCTAATGGCACAAGTTTGAGCAAATCAAATTAACTTATCTGTAATTGTTCATAAATCTGAAGAATTGGATCACCAGTTTTAAAAAATTAATAACAATTTTTGAAACCTCTATTTTATATTGTCCAAATCAATTGAGTTCTTTCAACTCAATGCAACAAATATTTAATTATTTACAAAACTTACACTATGATTTAAGATGTTTGTATGATTTGTCCAATTTTGTCCAGTCTCACTGAATAAGAAAAATACTTGATAGAATGAAGTGTTTTTTAAATGTGTGATATATCTGTCTACCTTATCAAAATAATAAAAAATAGATCAAGATTTATGAAAAGAAAACAAAATAAGGGTTTTTAAAATTGGTCCCGTTTACATGCGTACGATTAAATCATTGCCTAAATTAACAGTTGTGTAGAGTCATTATTATTTATTTATTTATTTTCAGTGAATGCCTTTTAAAAATTGATCATATTAAGGGAGGGAGGCCCTTCCCGCAATGGTAAGGTTGTTTTATTATGCTGATAATAATATAAAATAAAATAAATCTATTATAATTCGAGTGTTATGGATTCAAATCATAGAAATAATGGGCTTCTTTGGTTTGTTTTTCATATAAAATGTTGGGAAAATTTCTCTACAAACAAATTTTCAAAAGTAATCAAACTAAACAAATTTTTCCAAATAAAATCTCAAAATTTTGTTTGGTTTCCTACTTTCCAAAATAACTTTCTCTGTCATACACATCAAATCAATCACTTTTTGTAAAACTCTCTCCCCAAAACAAATTTCCACAACCATTTCTGAAAGAAGGCAAACCAAATAAGATCGCATACTTTTTATCTAAAAAATACTCTAGAAACACAAACCAAACACACCTCTTTAAATACTTAATAATACGCATGCATATATCTGATCTTCCTCTAAACTCTGCCATGACTGTAATCTTTGGAATTGTCCCTTTATAGATCTTGTAAATCAAAATGGGTCACTAGCTAAAAATCTTATAGTTTTGTTATAAACAAACAAAATTGATCATGAAATTGAATAAAAATACATATATACGCATAAAATTTTATAGAGTTTGTTACTATTTTTAAAAATTTTATCCATCTATATACATTTTCTGTACAATTCTATAACCATTTTTTTATTCTTAGACTTATTCAAAATCTGAAGTTATTGCTGCTATGTGATTCAAAATTTATTTTTCGCCACTAATTCAATAAACATTTTTGTATAGGACATGTATACATGTGTATGAATTCCAAAAAGGATCATATGAACAAAGCATATCCAACCTTAAAAAGAATGAGAAAAAAAAAAAAAAAAACAATGACAACAAAGAATTAAGACAAGAAGTATAGTTGTTCTGATGTTTTTTTTTTTAATTAAGACAAGAGAGCAATGACAACAAAGAACCTTCACGCAGAAGAGATAAGAGTCTTCACATAGGAAGTAAATAAAAACTCCACGTAGAGATGAAATCTCAGCTGTTGTTTTATACGAATAAAAATAAGTGAGAAAAAATGAGAAAATAAACACTAATAAACAAATTGAGACACAAATATACAGCTCACAAAATATAAATTGAAGTAATGTTTCACCTCTACAGTTCCTTCAACCCTGGAAAATATAAATTGACAAAAAATGGGAGGGTTGATTTTTATAGGAAAATGTCACTTATGATATAAATGTGACTTATAGGAAAATTTAAATTGTCTCTTCACTCCTACAACTTCCTTTCACCAACTGTCCGTCTAAACAAATTCAAATAACGAACATCAAAATAAAAGTAAGTTAATTTACAAAAATCAAATCAACACTGAAATGTTATCAAAACAAAGAAGAAAAAACATGAAAAAAGAAAAATTTACATTTACCATGTGCAATAGCATGATGTTAATCGTAATAAATAATAGAAAAAACAGAACACAAGAGTTCCATAGACAAGTAATTCGAATTAAATGATTTAAAGTTCATATCATTATTTTAGAAGTAGAATTCGATATATGTATATTGTTGATATTTTAATGTTTATTGTTTCATTGAAGCAAGTATATGGCAACTGTTCCAATTATCTTCTACTGGGGGGAAACATAATTCGGGATCCCGATGAAGGTGTGTCATATGATGCTGAGTCAAAAGGGATATATGGGGTACAACTTGGCACCACACTTAGCAATTTGGAGGAGATGTTTATGTTCAGGGTGGCAAGTTACGGGGAAACAGTCCGATTGATCTTCAAATGTAGATATCCTTATCGCCAGTGGCAAGCAACCAGCAAATACAAAATATTATCGATCAATGACGATGACCGTATTAAGTATTGGTGGAAGTTTCCAACCACCAAATTGTTTGGAAGTGTACATTGAGAAAGAGGTTATACACAATCTTCCGAATATGACACAAATGGATTCTCATCCATTCACTACATTGCTGACACATGGGATTGACACGACAGCGTTTCAGTCTCCTATGTATGAATCAAATGAATGTTATGCAGCGGACTACACACAACAGACATTTCATGGCCATGGTGGAGAATCAAGTTCACGTGGTGGATATGAGACTGAATTTCACAATAACACCGAAGATGTGCCCACCTACAGCCATCATACCACTCCAGTTGAAGTTGCTGGTAATATGGATGAAACGGTTAATTCTGTGCAGTTTGCTGACAGTGATGAGAATGAAATGTGTGATGAAGAAAATTTATTGGGCGGATCAGATGATGATGATGATGAAGAAGATGATGCCGACGCTCCCGTTGATATTCAGAATGCCCCCATTCCACCTAGACCTGAAATCCCTTTCTATGAAAACATTCACATGGGTGGTGATTTTCACATTAGTAACCGCGATGTCGTTCCCCGTAACCGAATCTGGAATGCTGAAAATCCAGACTTGGACAAAGGGATGGTTTTCGTTGATAAGAAGCAACTCGTACATGCTGTGAAATTGTACCATGCAACAAATAATCGAGAGTATAAAGTCGTAACCTCCAAGCGAGACGTTTGGGTGTGTGCTTGCAAGCACGATTGCAGATGGTGGTTGCGTGCATCTCTTAGTAGGATACATGGTCTTTTTGAAATAAAGCAGTATAGGGGTCCTCACCATTGTTTATACCCACGAATGAACAGGGACCACACTAATATTAGCTCAGTTACATTGCTTCTCATCTTTTGGAACAAGTTGCGGTGAGTATACAAAATAAATGTTTACATTTATATATATATTTGTTTGTTTAAAGTGTTCACACCAAAATAATCTGACTCATAGGTATTGTCGTATGCAGAATGAACCTGATATGCCCATTAAGAATGTCATCGAAGATATCAAAAAGACCATGAACTATAGTATATCATACAAGAAGGCGTGGCATGCAAGGGCAAAGGCAATTAGAATGGTATTCGGGGATTGGGATGAATCATATAGGATGTTGCCTAAATTCATGCATGCATTACAAACATCTAATCCTGGCACCATCGTGCAATGGAAGCATAGATATACTGGAAGTACAACCATTATGCCCGTCTTTCACTTTGTTTTTTGGTCTTTCAAACCCGTCATCGATGGATTCAGACATTGTAGGCCTGTTATAACCATAGATGGTACATTCTTATACGGGAAATACACTGGTGTGTTGCTTGTAGCAACGATTGTCACTGCCAATGGCAAAGTATTACCGCTTGCATTCGTTGTTGTCGACAGGGAGAGTTTGGAGTCTTGGTTGTTCTTCATTTCAAATATCAAGGCACATATTGTCATGGACCGACAGGGAGTGACTTTGATATCTGATCAAGCTGAGAGTATTTTAGCTGCAGTGAGGCGGCATTGGCTTAATCCCTCGCTCCAATTTGTTAGATATCATCGGCACTGCCTTCGATATGTTTGTAGTAACTTTAACACTAAGTTCAAAAATAAGGAGCTGAAACAACTTCTATGGAAAGCAGGGAGTGCTCATCAACGACGAAAGTGTAATGGTTACTTACAACAAATACAGACTATTGACCAAGAAGCCATCAATTGGGTTCACAAGATGAATCATGTGGAATGGGCCCTTTCGTATGACGGTGGATATCGGTGGGGGGTATTGACCAGCTATGATACAGAGTGCTTCAATAGCGTCTTGAAAGGTGCAAGGAACTTATCTATCTCAGCTATGGTTGAATTTACATTTCGGCGGCTCGTAAAATATTTTGACGAGATGGGAGCCCAAGCTGAAATAGATGTACGAAATGAGTTCCAATACCCTAGAGAGATGCAAAAAACTATTGAAGATGGTATCGCAAGGGCAAATATTTTCAAGTTGATATCGTATGATAGGTTAGTTTGTAATATAAACTAAATTGTTGTTATTATGTTGTGAAGTTAAGTACACCTAAAAACATGAACTTGATTAGTTTCTATTACAATTTTCTGCTAGGCCACGCCGCGTATTTGAGGTGCAAACATCTTTTCACCATGGACGAGGTTGTAATACACAAATTGTGTGGATGAATCCATCCACGTGCAGTTGTGGGAAATATGAGATACGACACTATCCATGTTCCCATATGCTCGCTGTAATGTCTCAATGCGGTGACAATCCATTCTAGTACGTTGATCTAGTATATAGGCTTCCTGTATACATGAGGGTTTGGGAAACTAAATTCAATCCAATACCGCATCAAGATTATTGGGATGATCCGCAGTGGACCTTAATGCCTAATGTACTTCGTCTGCGAGAAGTAAAACGGGGTCGTGCATCTATGTCTCGTATTCCGAATGAGATGGATATATCAGATAAGCATTTGACAGCTCGTTGCAGTGAGTGCCAGCAGACAGGTCATGACAGGCGAACATGTCCGACGCGACTTGGTCGATGAAGACTATATAATACTTACATATTGTAATAGATCATTTTTTAATTCTTTATTTGTAATAGATCATTTTATTCTTTATTTTGTAATTCATTATTTGTAAACGGGGTCGTACATTTAAATAGATAATTTTTTATTTGTAATAGATCATTTATATTTATTAATTCTTTATGTATTGTAATTGTTTGATTTCCTTGACAAAATTTACAACTAACATACTAAACAAATAAATTAAACTAAATGACAATGTAAAAACATTTAACTATACCACATAGGCCTATGTTTTTTATTCTCTACTTGATTGAAAATGTCTATTACAAAATTTTAGTGAAAATCACATAGTTCTTCTACCATTTTAAGATTTTAATATTTCAACTGCTGCCAGCATTTTTTACATTTACAATTTATGAATCAGATCTACGTAATTTACAAATTTTATACTTTATTGGAACTTTTACCATTACAAAATCAATAATGAAGTTTTGTCAAATATGCCATAAATGTAATTAGCAACCTCTTATTGGAAAAAAAATTCTCATTCCATTTTTTCGCAAATATTTATGTACGAAAACTATCTACATATTACTGGTCATTATTAAGCTTATGTAACTGAGACCCTAAAATGATTTTATAAAAGATTTCTATATTAGTTATAGCATAGGTAACGATAGGTTCTGTTGAATTACTTATCATATTTAATGGCACATAAATTGATAAATTTAGATTTTAGTGAATTGCTTCCATGTTAATGGCACACAAATTGATACACAACATAATAATCGACCACATTTGTTTTTCAAGTCGTCATGTATGGAATAATTTTAGTTTAATTGTTATAGTTAAATTACATGCTCACCAATACAGTTTTTTAAAATGTATTTGTTTTTCAACTGTACAGGCTTCATGGCACATCTACCTGATGAGGTCTCACTTTTGAGTCATCCATATCGGGCTGACAGTATATGGGAGGACCTGGTATGCAATAACGTTTGTTGGACTTTACGCTTACAATGAAAATACCCTGCATTTTGTTTTATATTACGTGATAATGCTATAATTTAAACTACTCATTCTGTTATGCAGGACCAGGCACGCACCGTGGTGACATGCCGATGGGGAGATTCCGGCCTGTGGGAGCGTCCATTGGACCATAGAGTCTTGCAGTGTCTACTACGCGCGGGATTCTATGGTGTCTATCATATAGGCCATATCAGACTGGACCACCCACTCATTACTGCTCTCGTCGAGAGGTGGCGCACAGAGACTCATACATTTCATTTCCCGACGGGTAAGGCCACCGTCACATTGCAAGACGTATCTGTCCTATACGGTATACGGATTGATGGGCGAGTAGTTACTAGACCTGACCCACCATTGACGAGGGACCAGTGGATAGCCCTATGTGCTGAGCTATTGGGAGTAGCACCTCCACCTGCAGACTTACAGGCAGGTAGAGTGAGGGTGAGATGGCTGTCCGAACAGTTTTAGGGCCATCTTCCAGATCATGCTCCAGATGAGTTAGTACAGCAGCATGCCCGAGCATATATTCTGTGGCTTATTGGGGGGGTACTTCTCCCTGATAAATCACAGAACTTGCTCAAGCTGATGTACTTGCCACTGTTGAGAGACATTGACGTGATCGGCCAGTACAGCTGGGGCGCCGCGGCTTTGGCATGCTTGTATAGGATGCTATGTCGAGCAGCTCAGGTGGGTACGAATTAGATCGGAGGACCCCTTGTCTTGCTACAGGTTAGTAAGAATTTTATTACATGTCAATTCATATTGTATGGCATATATCAGTATTGTAATTGCGTTCAAACTATAACAGATTTGGGCGTAAGAGAGATTGATTCGCATTGCCCCGTCTAGGCGGCAACTGGTTGCTCCTGGTGAGGTTCCCATCGGCCAGGGAGACATGCAGTTGCCGGCCGAACCTCGAGGTAGCCGGTGGAGGGTTGACATGGGCCACGAGGTCATATTGACCCACGTAGTCGTCGTATATAGAGACCAGCTTGACAGGATGATAGAGGGCGAGGTATGAAATTTAAATACCTAAATTTTAATTGTCATATGGAGTGTATATGTTCACGAACGATTTTTAATAGACTTGTCGTTATTGTAGTTTATCTGGCAGCCTTATGCTGGGGTCCTCGGTACGCTCCCAGACTATTGCCGACTAGGTGAGGAGATATGGATGGCGAGAGTGCCACTCATTTGTTTTGACGTGGTTGAGTGGCATCTCCCTGATCGTGTCCTCCGACAGTTTGGTCGGGTCCAGTCCGTGTCGGATTGGTGTGACACCGACTGGCGGTTGCATGCGACTGATAGACGTGGCCGAGCCGGCACTGACTGGAGTGTGCATTATATGCGATACATATAGCTGTGGGATGCCCGTCGCGACAGTATTGTACAGGCTGACTGGAGCGATGGGGTCCTCCCCTCTCCCGACCCTTACATGTTGTGGTATCGGCGACATACACACCTACTTGTCGGTAATCCGAGCCACCTGTCTGAGGCCGGATATTAGGGAGTTGGGCCTTCTCTCGAGGCATTGGTGAGTATCATAGTATGTGTCAGATAATTGTTAATATCATAATTGATTTACTTTCAATCAACTATAGCCTAATATATCTGATTTTTTGTTCAGGTGGTTCGAGTTGGGAGGTCATATCACTTGGTTGAGGACGTCCTTTTCAGACGTGATGGATAGCTTGGTCTGCAGGCCCTTGCAGAGATCCGAGAGTTATTGTACGAGGGGATCCAGCATGCCCATCGGGTAGATCATCTGCATTTTGGGGACTACGGTGTACACAGTGCAGTAGCTGCTCCAGACACATCAGTCCCGTCCACGTCAGTGCCTCCCACTTCAGCACCAGCCACAGCAGATCCTTGGACTTCAGTCACTCCACCGCATGATACCCTATACATTTCTCCAGATTCCCCACACATACATCCTATCCAGCATGCTGACCCTGATTGGACACCGCCCCAGTTCATGAATGATGTTGTTACCCCACCTACCCAGTTACCACCTGCTTTTCTGGGGACTACTTCGATCGTGCCCATGAGTACACATGATGCAGTTCTCACTGACATCTCCCACGTTGATGATGAGGCCCATATTGAGCTCCCCCAGAGCGCGAGGGAGAGGCCGAGGTTATGGTTGTGGGGGACGTTGCGGCCGAGGTTGGGGTGCGGGCAGAGGCAGAGGCAGAGGTCGAGGTCCAGTTGCAGATCGTGATGCAGTTGCACCAGATGAGGGAGTTTCACAGCTCACAGCAGTATCCGATCTTCAGGCAGAAACAGGATCAGGGGCAGCAGATGCAGGAGAGAGGGGGTCACACTCACAGGCTCCACAGGCAGTCAGTGGAGGGCCACATGCAGGGGAGGGAGTGCCAGATATTCAGAGAGTCTACCACAGGAGACCGAGGAGGGAGGTCCATGGTCGAGGTTGTGGGACTAGGGGCAGGTTAGGGCATTAGCGGTTGTGATATGGACTGTGTAGTTTTTTTTTTTTTTTTTTTTTTTTGTAGTAATTGTTATAGTTTTTGTAAATCAAACTTGTACAGCTGATGTAAGTGTGTTATACTTATTTATTTGCAATTATAATTTCACAATTTTTTATTCTTACTTATTTTGATGAATCACACAAATCTATTTCACATCTCTACCTCTCTCTCATTCTCCGTAGTCTCTGCATTATTTATAGTAATTTACGTTTTTTCCTCAATTTTACAAATTGAGACAACCATTTATAAACCAAAAAAATTATCGAACAAATTGAGACATCAATTTATAAAATTGAAGTTCAAATAAATTTTAAGAATTAAATTATAAATCCTAAACCCTAAAATAAAAATAAATAAGGTAGCGTTTAGTAACATTTACGTTTTTTGTTTACGTTTACAAAAAAATTAAAAACTGATTTTTGTTTATTTTTAGAAAAACATAAATTACAAACGCGTTTGGTTTGAACAAAATGTTTAAACAACCCATAAAAACATGCCTAAAAAATATGTTTGTTCATGCCTAAAAAATATGTTTGTTCAGGCCTAAAAACAATTGAAATATCTCCCTTCATTGATAAGTCATGGATAAGCATTACAAATCCATTACAACATAAATGGTTTGGTCATTCATCCAAACAATTTCATTCATTATCATCATCATCTGACATCTCAATATCAGATTCATACATAACATCAATGCTCCAGGCGAAGTACTGGTGTGCATCATCCATTAACCTATCTTCGGCACGCTAATTTGTGGTCTTCATTAGTGAGGACCTTTGCAAACGTTGGGTCATGCGATTAACTTCGTTGCGGATATGATGCAATGCCTTTTGCAACAACTGTGGAGTGTCAGTTGGCATACACATGGCTAACCGGCGAGGAAATTTAATATTAACTTCACGACATAACTCAACGAAAACGTTTGGTCGAGTTATGTGAAATTCCCACTCAGTTCTCATGGTATTGACGGTGGCACGTGAGTAACGCAAATTTGGATTTAATGGGTATTGAAATTCATCTCCATCTGCAATCCAATAGCGACTCATTGCTGAATATAGATCAACCACCGTATATCTCATGATGATATCGCTCGAAATAGCTGTAAAACTTTTGTTGTGGTATGATGCGATATTTATACCATATATACACATGGTAGCTGTATATATGAAATTATTGTAAACAACTATGACAACTATACATCAGAGTTGTCACATTAACTTTGATGACCTGAACAATTATGCATCAACTTGATAGGAGTTGTCACTTCGACTTTTATGAATTGAATAATTTATTGTTATTTCAAAACAAAAAGTAAAAAATTTGTGAAAAAATATTTCAAAAAATTAATAAATACATAAAAATACAAAAAATGTACTGAATGCTTGTATTTTTTTTAATAGTTTTGGTATTTAGTGAATTTTTAAAAGATTTTGTTTACAATTTTTTTACTTTTTAAGTGTATTTATGTTAGGTGTGTCTAAAAAGTAAAAAAATTGCTTAAAATATTAAAAAAATTCAGTAAAAACAATAAATAATAAAAAAACACGAAAATTAAGAAAGTAGAATTTTCTGAAAAATGAAAACAAGCAAGCTGATCAACCGACTAAATGTCTGAATTAGTCAAATTTCTCTGCCTGAATTTTTTTTTAAAAAAATAAATGTGAAATTATAATTTAAAAATTCAAAACAAACACCACGCCCGTAAAATTGGGTAAAAATGTATTTGACAAATATAACTGAACACAGCCTCAATTTTGACTACAATATTGCATTGAAATATACTTACAATTTCAAGTACTAAAATATTTTAATTGATTATAATATTTTGTCTCAACCAATTTATGAGCATTTCCTGTTCGATCACATGCATGCCGCTAACCTTATACAGTGCATTCGGCTGCCAGGACTCCACTTTTGTCAAGTCATGAACGAATCAAAGGCCTGTAGCATCAACTGTTGTGTCACAGATGGTATCAGCCTGGCTACTGTAAAAATGTAACTTTACCTTCTTTCAAAGGGAAGTTGAAAATTAAAAGGTTGTTTGGGATGATCTAAATGAGTGTATTTTTTATTTTTTTACAATATTTTTCTACAATATATTTTTCTACCCATTGTTCAAACCACTTTTTCTACAATATTTTTTACTTTTATGTATTTATTAATTTGTTGAAATATTTTTTCACAAATTTTTTTACTTTTTAGGTGTATTGAAATATTTATTAATTTATTGTTATTTTGTTCTGACACCCCCTAAAAATTTGTATGAATTACATAATTCACATGGGCACAGTATTTAGGTATGTGACTTTGTGCAGCGATGCAGTGACTTTGTGCAGTGATACAGTGATGCATGTGACTTTGTGCAGTGATGCAGTGATGCATGTCACTTTATGCAGTGATGCAGTAATGCATGTGACTTTCTGACTTTGCCATGCTTGTATACGTTGTGACTTTTTTCCTCACATTACGTGATGCATGTGACTTTATGCAGCACAATTTACATGCTTTGTTTTTTCCTCACATTTCAGAATTCATCTAAGTCACATTAATACGACTGTGAAAAGAAGCAAAAAATGCATAACAATGAAAATGGGATGACTGTGAAGTTCATTAAGTGAAAATAAGATAAAATATAGGTTGCAAAGTTCCAATTGTGTTTACATATCAGGTGACAATTTTATTATTTTGGTGAAAAAAACAACGATAGTTTTGTAGGTCGAAGTGAGTTGGACGGTTGTGTATTTACTTGCACTCTGTTTCATAGTTGTTTATAAACAATATTACTTTAAAACAAAGAAAATTAAAGCCGTTGTTTCATTTTATGATTTCATTTATAATTTTTTTAAAACACCTATGTGTACTGAAATCGTCAATTCTAAGTGAGTACTTACTGTATTACAAAAGTAAGCATGAAAAAATAGTTTCATGTGGCGATGTAACAACTCACTGCATTTTGTTTTATTTGACAACTCACTGCTCGAATATGAAGGGAATGCATTGTGATCCTCTGGCCTACAATTATGATTTTATCTGACAACCACGTCCGTGACTACATCACAGGTACACAAAGTGCCCCAGCATGCATTATCACGTGTATCACTTCTTCTATAGTGCCCTAGCATGCATTATCGTCACCAGATCATCTCTAGTTTTTTTTCCACTATGATGTCTATAAATACCCCAGTATGATGTTTGTTGAAGTCATAACAATAGTAATATATCTACAATTACTATTATTATTAATTTTTTTATTTTATGAACAATGTCTTCAAGAGGTGCAGGAAGTTCACGTCAGCAAAGAAATCCGAAAGTGTGGCTGCTACCTCTATTTACCTATGACTACAAGAGCGAAAAGTACTAAAGTCCGAAGGATTATTATGCTGGTATCCGAGCAGAATGGGCGTTCAGGGTAACGGAACAAGAAGGATTGTTTAATGATTTACGTAACTTTGGGGCACCGGCACCTCATCGTCGTTCATTAACCATGGCTAGACGAAATGTGAGCAACTATGAAAAAGCAGTTAGCAGAATTAAGAAGGAGAACAACAGAATGTTGATGCAGAGATGTCGACATTTCATGCTTCAGCTAGCCACCGAAATGGCAGAAGCAAGCAACAGAGATTTGACAGTGACTGAGTGAAATAATGTCTTAAACAATGAAAAATATCTCTCTGACTACTACATGTCAGGTGAGGAATGAGAAATCAAACACCGTTATCTTTCATATATGTTTGTATGTATGTTGTGTCGTATCTTCGTTACTGGAGTGTAAGACAATGTTGTTGTTCATCTAATGTACGGATGTATTTCAAGTATTTGTTTTAGGAACCTGAAGTTTATGAAATAACTACATCTATAACTACATATTTATTAGTTCATGACTTTCTTTATTGAATTACAATGAGTTAATGAATGTTCTGGATTAATGAATGGATTAATGTATGTTGAATTATGTGAATACTTAAAACACATAAAACAGAACAGGTAGCTTGGTGAAAAGTTTCCCTTAACTGGGGCTCGTGAAATAGGGATCAATTTACAAAGAATTTCAATCTTTATTAGGAAAGAAGAAAGGGCCACCTTCTAATTCCTGGAAGTCCAGTAAAAATGATGACTCTGGTAAAGAATGAGGGGTTGACAGAAAACTAAACTCGGTGAAACGAACTACCGCCTTCAATAACACATAAAACAGAACAGGTAGGTTGGTGAAAAGTTTCCCTTAACTGGGGCTCGTGAAATAGGGATCCTCTACGTAAAGAATTTCAATCTCCATCAAGAAAGAAGAAAGAGTCACCTTCCAATTCCTAGAAGTCCAGTAAAAATGATGACTCTGGTAAAGAATGAGGGGTTGACAGAAAACTAAACTTCGGGGGCTGGACACACAAGCTCAAAGCCAAGTGGTTGGTCCAGTTGGGGGACTAATAAAGTTCAGACAAACGAACTACCGCCTTCAATAACACATAAAACAGAACAAGTAGTTCGATGAAAAGCTTCCCTTAACTGGGCCTTGTCAAATAGGGATCCTCTACGTAAAAAATTTCAATCTCCATCAGGAAAAAAGAAAGAGTCACCTTCTAATTCTTGTAAGTCCAGTACAAATGATGACTCTGGTAAGGAATGGGGGGTTGACAGAAAACTAAACTTCGGGGGCTGGACAAACAAGCTCAAAGCCAAGTGGTTGGTCCAGTTGAGGGACTAAGTTTAAAACCCAATTGGTTTTACTTGATTTGGTTGGGATGAATCACTATTTACAATTAATTATACCAAAACAGATTGTTTTCTACACATTTTTAAAGAAATTAACGATTCTCTTAGCATAGAAACTAGAATTGTAACCAGTTCTAATGACGCTGATTTGTTATTTTTCGGATTTATATCCAAAGAGAACAACACTTCCGAAATTACTGTGTAACACCAGTTTTCTGGACAGATTTGAATGCACCAGTTTTCTGGACAGATTTGAATGCACCGTGATATTCACAAACATTGGTGGCTGAGTACTCCTACCTAACCTACGTTTCACTCACAAAATCCACCATTATTTTAAAGTTGATTTCAAAAGTTGAGATTGTAAATGTTTCCCAAAATATTACAAATTGAATATTCAAAAGTTGATTTTAAAATAATTCCAAATGACAACAAAAATTCAAATAGTCATACTTTTCAATGAAATACAAATAGTAGGTCGTAACAACGAATGATGCATAGCTAAGTGAAACACAACATTGCCCACAGAAGCTTCATTTTTTCACACATTGAGTAGTCAAATCATGGAAAGACTTGTCAGTATATACAGATGGATTGTGAAGTCATGTGACCTGGTGCACAAGCTTTGGTTTTCTCGATATTTTGCTCGATTATTTGATATACAGTGACAACTCATCTCTTATTGATATATGTGGGATTCTCAATTCAGAAAGTCACATGGCAACAGTGAATTTACTGATTTACCTTACAGTGAGCATGCCCTTATTTTGTCCGTATATGCAGATGGATTGTGAAGTCATGTGACTTGGTGCACATGCTTTGGTTTTCTCGATTTTTTGCTCGATTTTTTTATTACAGTGACAACTCATCTCTTATTGATATATGTGGGATTCTCAATTCAGAAAGTCACATGGCAACAGTGAATTCACTGATTTACCTTACAGTGAGCATGCCCTTATTTTGTCCGTATATGCAGATGGATTGTGAAGTCATGTGACTTGGTGCACATGCTTTGGTTTTCTCGATTTTTTGCTCCATTTTTTTTATTACAGTGACAACTCATCTCTTATTGATATATGTGGGATTTTCAATTCAGAAAGTCGCATGGCAACAGTGAATTCACTGATTTACCTTACATTGAGCATGCCCTTATTTTGTCCGTATATGCAGATGGATTGTCAAGTCACGTGACTTGGTGCACATGCTTTGGTTTTCTAGATTTTTTACTCGATTTTTTTATTACAGTGACAACTCATCTCTTATTGATATATGTGGGATTCTCAATTCAGAAAGTCATATGGCAACAATGAATTCACTGATTTACCTTACATTGAGCAGATGAATTGTCAAGTTACGTGACTTGGTACACAATATTTGCTTTTCTCTGTTTTTTCAGTCTAGTGACAACTCATACCTTGTTCATATATGTGGGATTGTCATGCAGAGGCATCTTTCTAAAGCCGTTCATAACCAACTATATAAACGACTAAAGGTGAAGACACAACCTTACAACTCATTTCGCCCTACGAAATTATCATTCATTTGTTTTAAAAAATTAGCATGGCTATACGATTCATGGGAGGGAGTGGGAATCGCAGAGGTGGTACGAACTTGCAAAGGGGTGACAGTTCACAACGAGGAGGGGAAAGGGGCCATGGCAATGCTGAAGACGATTCATGGGAAGGAGTGGGAATACCTGTTTTAGATTATGCTTGTGGTTATCATGATAGGTTTGGAAAGCGACATTTTTTGATGCCCAAGTATTATCCAGTTCAAGGAGGTTCATGTATGGAGCCATTTGACAATCAAACAGGATATGGTTTATCTAACGCTGCTCGTCTTAAGTGGCCCGCACTATTTATAGAGCGGGTACAGCTGGAAACCTTAAGTCGGGAAAATCAACTTAAGATGCCAAAAGCACGTTCTGTTGAGATCCAAAAGGAAGATCCTGATAATGTTGATCGACTATGTGAAAGACTACAATGTGAGATTTCTCAAATGCGCCGTAGGTTAGCCCGCGATATGCAGCTATACATAGTTAAGAAGGATGCCCAGAAGAACAAAACAGAACCAAATGTTGCGGCTATCAAAGGTATTATGGAGGATTCTAAACTTGTCTCTGACGCTGAGCTTTCGGATTATTTAGACTCTGAGCCACCTGCCGATTTAAGCGCGAATTAGGTGTTAATGTCTACACTTCGGCAATATTAGGTCATGCATTAATATGTAATGTCTGTGTTAGACTAAATATAACTGTTATGTTATGTTTATGTATTGTGTCTGTCAAATGTTACGGCTATTAATATGCAATATTAGGTCATAAATTAGGTGTTTGTCTGTCTATCTGTTATGTTTATGTATTGTGTGTTCAGTTCAGGGTGTCCAGGATGTATGTAATGTATGTTCAGTTCATAGTGTCCAGAATGTATTTTTGTGGGAGACTTATGTCTGTACTACCTATGTAACTAAAAACTATTACATTTGCAACTTCAGTTATGTTGTTTACATGCCTGTATGAGTATTTAGTAAATTAGTGACTTCGTATATTATGTATTAAGTTTTATTACAAAAATGTTGACAAAATTTATTTTAGGAGCTCTCGTGGTGGCCTTCGTCTTCTTGGCCTACTCCGTGGTGCTCTTCGCGTCTCGCCCTTCGTTGTTGCTCGTCGAACTGCACAGTGTCTGGGTGTACTTCGGACTGTAGAGCATGCATGCCACCTTCTAACCCAAAACAAAGACGAAAGAAAAAAAAATTATTTTTTTAATGAAAACAGGTACAAAACGGTTTTACTAAACTGGTTTTCTGAATTACATTCTCACCTTGTAACCCAAAACAATGACAAAAGAATAAATATATATATATATATTTAAATGAAAACGGTTTTAGTAAAGCCAAAATAATTTTTCGAATAACACCTTCTAACCCAAAACAAAGACAAAAGAAAAAAAAAAATTTACATGAAAACGGATTTAGTAAAGTAAAAAAAAAATTATTAATTACATTATCACCTTCTAATCCAAAATAAACACAAAACAATAAACAAAAAATTTTACATGAAAACTGCTTTAGTAAAGACAAAAAAATTTCTGAATTACACTTTCTAAACCAAAACAAAGACAAAAGAAAATAGAAAAAAATTTAACATGAGAACGGCTTCAGTAAAGCCAAAAAAAATTTATAAATTACATTATCACCAAAACAATGACAACAGAAAAAAAAAATTTACAAAAAAAAAATAAATATAATTTAAATGAACAGTGAAAACGTGGTTTCAATCCATGCTTACTGTAGTGAACAGTGAAAGCATGAATTTTGTAAATGAACATGATTGGCTTAATAATATCTAAATGAACATGATTTTAAAATTATATATATGAAAAATATTATGTAAAATTAATATATGACAAGAGGTTTTTCCCATAAAAATTTAAATGATATATAAATTGGCTTAATTCCAAAATGTTTGGTAATTAGTTAAAAATATTATGTAAAATTAATATATAAAGAAGAGGCTTTTCTCATATGATGTAACACAAATTAATATATGAAAAGAAGAGGTTTTTCCATATTATGTAAAATTTCTGAATTACACCTTCTAAACCAAAACAAAGACTTGGAAAAAAAAAAATTTAACATGAGAATGGCTTTAGTAAAGCCAAAAATTTTTTATGAATTACATTATCACCAAAACAATGAGAACAAGAAAAAAAAAAAAAAAATGAACAGTGAAAGAGTGGTTTCAATCAACGCTTTCATTTATGAACATAGAAAGCGTGATTCCAAATAGCGTTTTCTGAAGAAAAAATAATGCACAGTGAAAGCGCTATTTCAAATAGCGTTTTCTTCAGAAAACGAATGCACAGTGAAAGCGCTATTTCAAATAGCGTTTTCTTCAAAAAAAATTTTTATGTTAAAAGCATGATTTGCAACCACGCTTTCTTAATTAAAAGCGTTGTTTGCAATAGCGTTTTCACTATTCATCACATTTTGGACTCCAAACAGTGAAAGCGCGATTTGTAATAGCGCTTTAGCTTAGTTTAGGAATTCCGTCCAAACTAGGCCTAGTTTGCAAATTAAGATGCAAAATAAGCTTAATATGGGAAAAGCCTCTGGTTTGGTTGGCAGTATGCACATATACTGCACCAGCAGCAATAATTTCTTGAATGAAATAGAATCATATTCAATACAGTAACCATGAGTTGAAATCAACTGCACAGTGGGCATGTCCTGGAAAATTCGAAGTGTAGTATACACGTAGGGTTCCTGAGAACCTAAAAAATCAATACAAAATATGGTCCGAGAATCGTCCACATGTAACTGCTATCAAAACAAAAAGATGAAAAAGATCATTTTAGAAGATAACACAAACAGCTTACAAGAAGAAAATCTGTTCTTTTAACATGTTTTCCATCTGATATTGTATATCCATATTACACTTATCATCGAAAACATACTAGTGAATATAGGTCTCTTGTTCCAATATACTGTGAAAGAATTTCATGCCCACCTAAATTGGTGTCACTTATTGATTTCTTAGTGTCCTTTGATCTCGGTGTCTTATTCTATTCAGCAAGAAGAGTATTAAAATTCTATCTCCTCCTCCGCAAGACTGCTGGTAAGAGATTAGCGAACTTTTTCTTCAAGAAGAGTGTAAGCGCCGAGCCCACGAGTGGCCACGTTGTTATGATGGCAATGTAGGCTAGCAGCCAAATTGATTTCCTGCTGTGTCGTGAAAGCTGATCCATGTATCTTCTTACAGGAATAACTACATCGTTGATATCTTGTCCTGGGGGCTGTGGAGGGGCGTCTGCCAAACGTGTTCTTTTTGGACTAGCATTTTTGACCTTCTCACTCTGAATTGTAGGCTCATCATGTACATCTTCAACACTTGTTTGCTCATTGCCCAATGCAGTCACCATCCCATCTTCAGTAATATTTACATATGGACCTTGGTCAATCGAAGATCCTTGAGGAGGAATTTGCATCTGTAAGACAAATAACAAGCCATGCATAACTAAAAGGAAAACTGCCGACAGTGGCACATTATTATAAGCTCTCTATCTTTCAAACACATGCAAAACACTTCATTGTTTCCTCATTCTTTTGTGAAAACTTATTTTCTTTTTGTTTTTTTTTCCTATTTCTTTTGTTTGATTCAGAAGCTGACTAATAGTGAATGTTTCTGTACCTCTGCCTCCTTTTTCCTGTGAATTAATGAACTCGAGTGCAGAATACTGAAGAATTCATGAACAGCCCTAACCCACCTGCATGGGAGACAAAAAAAAATGACATGAACAACAGGACATCACATTAACAAGCAATACAAGGCTGACTTAAAATGCTAATTAGTGTCTGACGAGTAGACACAGATGCTCGAGAAGATCTGACATCAAAACTCTAAAGCGAAGTGTGCTTGTGTGATTTGATACACTAATCCATGTATGTACACATTATGTGTGCTTTGAAACTCTATAACTCACATTTTAGAATCGATTCAATGTCCCAAAACTTGAATGACTAAGTATAGGGTTTCTTTCCTGCAACTTACTACCTTCAAGAAATTTTTACTTTTGAATGTTCATAAAGTGACTATCTCAAAAAACAAAAAGTATTCAATTTCTTGACACATGAATGCTTGCCACTTAATGAGCTTTACTTGGCAGCAAAACAATTGAGACTGGAACAAACACCTACCCCAATTATGAGATGGGGATTCTAAAGTCAACTTCCAAGTAAATGTAGGGTTACTGTAATATTCAAATCAGTAAAAACAACAAATGCAATCTAAAAATGAGAACTTTAAACTTACCAGAGGCTCTTCGCAGCTATCCCTTCGTAAAATGCTAGGTGTCCTCCATGATGTGTAGTAGCTAGAACAATGTTTTTATTTGCCCTATAGATGGATAACATATCAGGTCAGCTGCTCATAAAATACCAATGATGAGCATACCCATAACTTACTGTAAGGTGTTATAATGATATGTACTGTGATATATCATATTGTTCCGAAGAAATTAAAGTACTGCAATATATTCAACATATAGATTGAATCAGCAGCTCTGTGGTTAATGTGGACTATCAGTATCTCTCAAGCAGGAAACAACATGACCATTTTAGCCTCTGCACCAAACACTAAATGTGCCAATTTTGATGAACAGCGAATATAATCTCTGAAAACTCCCCTTATTTCTTGTGCTGGCTCACCAAGAAAGCGTCCATGAAAGTTAATTTTCCCTTCCTGTGAAGGGAAGTGGCTAATGTAGAAATCATTAACTACAGGTAACAGCCTTCCAATCGTTCAACGATAAGCTCAAGGCACTGCTATGAAAGCTTTTGATTTCCATCAGGAAACCATGCAATGAACAAAAACAAGGTAGGGCATGGGAATTTATTCTGATGTGTTTCTCTATTGGATTGGAGAACCTGCACTTTGCAAAAATCCTTCACTTACAAGCACAGCAGAGCAACAAGATCGTCTGCTCCTGCTGCTTCTTTTTTCTTTTTCTTGTCTTAATTCATCTTTTTATTAAGCATTATATATATATATAAAATAAGAAAAGAAAAGAATAGCTTTACACTTTGAAAGTAATATGGCCAAAAAGTGATGAGGACCATCAATGCCCAACTATCTGATACAGACAATCTAACTTCAGTCAAGAGGCTGAGTTGGAGGTCTGACAAGTCCTCTTTTTATGGAGACATGCAACAGCTTCTTGCAATGTTCTGTGGACCCATTAATTCTAATTTGAGGGTTACTTACTTTCAAAAATTAGTGAAGCAGCTGACAAGGAAATACCCAAAATCCACGTGGATGCGTTTGTGTACATGATACCAAAAGCATGAAGATTTTCAATTCTGTTCATTTGGGCCAGACAGCTAAAACATGGGAGTTTTGTGCAACTTCACTAAGATCATGTACTATGAAACGGTGCATAATTCTCTTGAAATTAAAATAGATTATTTGAATTTTACTTTAATATTTTAGGTGAACTTCCCAATTATTAGAATTTGAAACAGTAAAACAAAGGATTTCAAGATAATCTATAGTTTAAAACAAGAAAATTAGTAGACTCCATACCTGCATTCATCCCAAGGGATGGCTTCTCTTGTGCAGACTGGATCATCTAGAGCACTGATAGCAGAGAAGTGGCACCATTACATTACCCGCAAAATTAGTGCTACTGTTGTGCCTGTAATATGTATCCACCGTCTGGGAAACAAGTGTATATCCTCAGTAAACAATTCGAGCATGTGACAATAAGTCAAAAGATTATACCTCATATTTTCCAAGGACTCGAGTTGCATAATTGTCGAAGTCTCGAACAGAACGTGACTGTTAACACAAACAAAAAATGAACCATGAGTTCATATTAGTAGAAATGGGAGGCTTCTAAGTTCTAATAATGGACCACCATCCAAACAATTCATAGATTATCAACCAACAGTATATCTCATAAAATTTAACACACAACTTGTTTGGATACTTCCTCAATGCAAGACTTCATTTATTGCATACAATTTCTACAACAGAAAACTCGGAAGGATAATATACCTCCTAATAGGTGTGTAGGGAGACTCCATACCAAAACTAATTCATATTTATTCATGAGATAACTACGCTATCCTCAGTAAAGCCCCGATAACAACTTTGTAACCTCAAGATTTTTGCTTCTTTAATTTTATTTGTAGAATTACTGTTTGCTTAATGAGATGAGACGAAGCTATAGCAACAGATTAAGAAGAGAACACATGTGACCTTTGATAATTTTAGAGAATTTAAGATTAGGGAATGATTAGGATATCATTCCCTATTTATATTAATGAAGATTAATAATTACAAGGAAGCCCTAAGGCATAAAATAATCACAAAATAATAACCCAAATAATTATATATTATTCTAACACTCCCCCTCAAGCTGGTATGAAGATGTCTCTCATGCCCAGCTTGCCCAAGATGTCATGAAATGGCTTACTCCCAACTCCCTTGGTGAGGATGTCAGCAAGTTGTTCACCAGACTGCACAAAGGGAGTACATATTGTGCCACTAGTGAGTTTCTCCTTAATGAAGTAGCGATCAATCTCAACATATTTTGTCCTGTCATGTTGAACCGGATTGTGAGCGATGTTAATAGCAGCCTTATTATCACAGTATAACCGCATGGAGTCCGTCTGATCAATACCTAGATCACTCAACAATAACCTGATCCATAAGAGCTCACACACCCCTTATGCCATAGCTCTAAACTCAGCTTCTGCACTCGACCTGGCAACCACATTCTGTTTCTTACTCCTCCAAGTAACTAGGTTGCCTCCAACAAAGGTGCAATACCCTGAAGTCGATCTCCGATCAGTCACTGATCCAGCCCAGTCAGCATCTGTATAGGCTTCTACACGAAGATGATCATACCTTGAAAAATAAAGACCCTTACCAGGAGTAGACTTCAAGTACTTCAAAATTCGCATGACAGCCTCGAAGTGAATCTGATGAGGAGCATGCATAAACTGGCTAACCACACTGACAGCAACAGCAATATCAGGACGAGAGTGAGATAGGTAAATGAGTTTACCCACTAATCGCTGATAGCTCCCCCTGTCAACAGTTGCTCCTCCTTTATCATCTCCCAGTTTCTGATTGGGTTCTAGTAGAGTGTCACAGGCCTTGCAGTCAAGCATCCCTGTTTCCTTCAACAAATCAAGCACATACTTCCTTTGTGAGATAAATATCCCATCCTTGGAGCGAGCAACTTCAATTCCCAGAAAATACTTTAAGCTCCCTAAGTCTTTGATCTCAAACTCACGGGCTAAATATTTCTTCAACCGGGGAATTTCCTCACTATCATCACCCGTAAGAATTATGTCATCTACATAAACAATGAATGCTGTAGTCTTACCAAGTAAGGAATGTTTCACAAATAAGGTTTGATCTGCCTGACTCTGTTTGAAGCCATATTTAAGCATAGCCGGAGTGAATCTCTCAAACCAAGCTCTTGGAGACTGCTTGAGACCACATAATGACTTCCGAAGCCTACATACTTTGCCTTCTATCTGATGATCCTCAAAACTAAGAGAAATGTCCATATATACCTCTTCTTCGAGGTCACCATGGAGAAATGCATTCTTTACATCAAACTGATGAAGTGGCCAATCTAGATTAGCTACTAAAGAGAGAAGCACTCTGACTGAATTCATCTTAGCCACTGGTGCAAAAGTCTCCTGATAGTCGACGCCATACGTCTAAGCGAACCTTTTTGCCACAAGTCTAGCCTTGTAACGCTCAATAGAACCATCCGCTTTGTGTTTCATAGTATACACCCATTTGCATCCTACAGGTCGTTTGCCTTTAGGTAACTCAGTCAATTACCAAGTACCATTCTTCCTAAGTGCTTTCATTTCCTCAATCATGGCAAGTTTCCACTCAGAGGTAGCAAGAGCATCCTGAAAATAGTTAGGAATACTAACAGAGGAAATATTGGACACAAACGCTTTATATGAGGACGACAAATGAGAGTAGGATACAAAATTTGAGATAGGATGTTGAGTATAAGACCTCACACCCTTTCTTTTGACAATCGGAACATCAAGATCAATGGACTCAAGAGATTCAAATGTACCTGGACTCTCATTAGAAGCAAGAGATGACAGTGGAGGAGCAGAAGTGGTCTCTTGTATCCAGTTAACTTTCTGTCTGTCTTTGTCCCTGACATAAACTTGCCCTTCCCTATCCGTGGTGACATTGGGTTCTGTAATCCCAGTATGAGATGGTGGTGCAAGAACAACTGGTTCCACCATAGGAATCACAGGAATCACTTCACACCAAGGCTCCCCTTGAAGGGAGGACTGTGACACCAGAGAGGATAAGAAATAAGACTAGGACTCAAAGAATGTGACATTCATGGACACAAATCACTTATGAGAAGGAGGGTGGTAACACTTATACCCTTTTTGAGTAGGAGAGTACCCAAGGAAAACACATTTGAGAGAGCGAGGATCCAACTTACCACGAGTAAAAGAGTGATTATGGATAAAACAGGCAACCAAATATTTTAGGAGTAATAGAAAACAAGGACTGGGAACCTAGAAGGACTTGAAGAGGAGCTTGTTTTTGCAAGACCTGAGTAGGAAGACGATTAATAAGATGGGCAGCAGTGAGAACAGCGTCGCCCCAGTAGGACCGAGGCACACTCATAGAAAAACACATGCACCGAGCCATATCAAGAAAATGGCGATTCTTGCGTTCTGCCACCCCATTTTGTTGAGGGGTATTGGTGCAAGAGGTCTGATGGATAATGTCATGAGTAGAAAAATATTGCCCTAACTCAGAATTTATGTATTCACCCCCATTATCAGAATGAAATATTTTGACAGTAGCCCCAAACTGAGTACAAATCATCCTATGAAAATTGCGGAACACAGAGAAAACCTCACTCTTGTCTTTCATGAGATACACCCAAGTAGTACGAGAAAAATCATCAATAAATGTAACAAACCAGCGATGACCTTTCACAGACACAACACGAGATGGACCCCAAATATTAGAATGTATTAATGAGAAAGGAACTAAACTTTTATTAAAACTGGGAGCAAAAGAAGCTCTATGTTGTTTGCCAAGCTGACAAGACCCACAAAGAAATTCAGACACATTATTGTTTGAAAAACCAGATAGAAATAAATGCTTAAGTAAATAAAAAGAAGGATGCCCAAGACGCCGATGCCACAGCCATATATCATCGGTAGTAGGAGGACGCATGGTGGAAGAATGAGCAAGCTTGTCCGGTTGATCCAGGAAGTAGAGACCATTTTCTGCACTACCATTGCCAATCGTCCTCCTCGTGACAAGGTCCTGAAAAAGACGATGATCAAGAAAAAATGTCACACTACAATTCAAATCCTTTGTAATACGACTCGAGGATAGTAGGTTTACAGAAAAATTGGAAACATGAAGAACAAAAGAGAGAGGTAAAGTAGGAGTGACATGGACTAAACCTTTCCCAGAAATAGAAGAAACAGTACCATCTGCAATCCTAATTTTGTCCGGACCTGAAGAGGGCTTATAGGCAAAGAAAAGATTAGAGGAACCAGACATATGATCTGAGGCACCAAAATCAATAATCCAAGGCAAAGACTTATGAGACAGGAAAACACAAGGAGAAGAGGCTAAGTTACTTGAACGGGCAAATGACGAGGAAGATGTACTGAGAGCAGTAGAAGACCGGCAGTCCAGCAATTAACGTAGAACATCCTCAAGCTCATGAGTAGTCATGCCAGAGAGATCATCAGAAGCCTAGCCAACGGAAGCAGAATTAGAATCACGTGTATCAATAGCACTAGACTGATGAGCTCGTGGATAGGAGCCACGTCCTCTAGACTGGCTTGACCGACCGCCTCTAGAACCAGACCGATCACCTCGACCCCCAGATGGAATCCCATGAAGCTTCCAACACGTCTCACGAGTATGCCGCGGCTTCTTACAATAATCACAAAATACAAACTCCTTGGCGACAGACGGAGGAATAGGAGTTAGGCTGAGGCCATCTCTAGAAGTAGACAGTAATGCTGAGCGGTCGGTAGAGACAGGGGACATCATAGCAGACTGACGACTCTCCTCATTCTATACATAGGCAAAGGCCTCCTGAAGTGAAGGAAGAGTGTCCATACTCAGAACTCGACTCCGAACCGGATCATACTCCACATTAAGACCAGCCAGAAACTTGAAGACCTTTTCTTGTGCAATAAACTTCCTGTACCCGACTGAATCACCAGTGCAAACAGGTTTATAGTCCTGCAGGTGATCAAGGCGTTTCCAGCCATTGGTGAGGAAGGTGAAGTACTGAAGAACCGTCTGCTCCCCCTGAACAGAGCTCTCAATAGAGCGACATAACTAAAATGCCCGTGAGAAATTCCCTTTGCGGGAATAGGTGGTAGCCACGGCATTCCAAACATCCTGGACAGTCTTCATAGATAAGTAGCCATCGCCAATGTCTGGCATCATCGAATGAATAAGCCAACCCATAATCAAAGAGTTGGTAATCTCCCATTGGTCATAACCCGAGTCAGTTGTGCTAGGTGCCTATATCCGGCCATCCACATACCCCGTCTTCCCTCTGTTCTTCAAAAACATAGTCAAACTCTGCGACCACGCGAAATAGTTCTGGCCATTAAATAGAGAGGCAGTGATTTTAAGACTAGGGTTGGGGTTATCAGTCATAGTAATAGGTATAGGGAAACTCTCACTCCTAGGTGTCTGAGAAGTAGTGGACACATCGGTGGAATCTGCCATAGATACTGTATTACTGAACCCTCAACAAAACCAGTGCCAATCACAAATCCGGAAGGTGGAGGAATACAAACACAATGACCACTAAGAAAAATAGAGACTTAAAAAAAAAATCATGAATTTTTTTTTTATTTTTTATTTTTTTACTGCATTATTTTATTTATTTATTTTTTTTTTATAAGGAAACAGAGACAGACTAATAATACAATTAAAAAAAGGAAGAAAGAGGGAATATATCAAAAACGACTATGGCTGTCGAGGCTACCAAAGGAGGCGACGAGGTCTGTCGAAGCTAACAGAGGTCCCAACAAGGCTGGGACAGCCAGTAGGAAGGGGCGACGAGGCCAAGGGGGCCTGGCGGAGAAGACCAGCAATGCTGGGCAGCCGGCGATAACGAGTGACGAGGCTAGGGCTGCCCCCGACAGGCTTCAACACTGACCGACTGGGCCAAGAAGCCCTTCGGCAGTAGCCGACAGTGCTAGACGATGCTAGGGCTGCCCCCGACAGGCTTCAACAGTGACCGACTAGGCCAAGAAACTCTTCGACAGGAGCCCACAGTGCTGAGGAAAGGAGGTACACCTAGCGAAACTAAATGGGTGGCCGGGTGGTGGCTGTGTGGTGGGGTTGGGGTGGCTGCCGGGTGTGGTGGAGGGATTTAGGGTTGTGGCCTTGATACCATGATAATTTTAGAGAATTTAAGATTAGGGAATGATTAGCATATCATTCCCTATTTATATTAATGAAGATTAATAATTACAAGGAAACCCTAAGGCATAAAATAATCACAAAATAATAACCCAAATAATCATATATTATTCTAACAACCTTTTCAATGCCTTCCCAATCTGCAAGACGGGATATGACGGTCTGGTGCCTACAATGAAATTCAGATTTGGTAACATAAGAAACACAGTCTAAAATCTTAAGAGATGACAATACAAAAAAAGAGAAAGAGAGATACAGAGAAGCAATACATAAGATAACTGCATTGAGAAACACACACAAATACGAAAATTCAATGTGATACGACCACCTTTTTTTGGTAAAAAAACAACGCCCAATTAGTACACATTAATGTGTTTGGAAGGGGAAAGATTGGGTACACACCTAACCTTTGGCATAATATACAAAGTGGTTGCCATGAGACTTGAACCCACAACCTCAAAGTTATTAGGCCAAGGTTTTTTACCATTGAACCAATGGTCACCCCTCCCTTTTTTTATGGTAATTATAAAAAAATAGGACTTGATGATAGGGTGATGCAGACATACAACTGAGCATAACCTTTTAGGCCAATCGTTAGAGCTTTGTCATAGAACTTCTGTGCCATCCTACGGTTAATAAACCTGTCACATATCTGCGAAAAGAAAAAAAAAAATTAATAATAAAAAGAGAATGCAACTTAGAATGAAAGAGTGGGACTCCTAATGAAGTCATCAACAGCAGGATTAGCAGCTGTCAGACACTATCATATTTTTCCTGCTTTCCAAGGTTAGTATAGTCCTAATGATAAAGTAAATAATAAATAAACCTCAGTTACCATCAAGAAAGAATAGTTATTAAATCTCAACATATCTAAAACTTTCAAGTCAATTTGTAAATTTGATTTAGTTGATATCATGCAAGTTCTTTGTTTATGAATAAAGGAGCAGAAAGAAGAAGAAAACTGGGTTCCATACAAGAGAATGCTAGAAGGCATTCTTATGATGTCAGGGAGCTAAACACCAAGAATGCTGACATATTACCCTCTTCATATGATACGAACCTGAGAATAAATTCACAAACTGAACTCTCAGACACATCAACAAACAAAAAAAAAAAAAACAAAAAACAACGCCCAATTAGTACACATTAATGTGTGTTTGGGAGGAGAAAAATTAGATACACACCTAACCTTTGACACAATGCACAAAGTGGTTGCCCCGGGACTTGAACCCATAACCTCAACATTATTAGGCTAAGATTTTACCATTGAACCAACGGTCACCCCTAAAATGAAATTGATAAACTAGTTGAGAGGTTCCAAAAGTGGTAGCCCTGAGACTTAAACCCATAGACTCAACATTATTAGGCCAATATGTTACCATTGAACCAATGGTCACCCTTTAAATGAAATTGATAAACAAGTTAAGAGGTTCTAAAATTGATGGCTACAGTGGAGCAAAACAAATAAATGGTTAGCTTGACTGCTCTAACATTAGCGAGTATAAATAAGTAGCATACAGGAAATTTACAAGAACTGCGTGAGAAAGAAATTTTCTCATGTAAGCACTATCAGTCACAACATATAACTGAAGTACCAACCAGAAGGTCCCAAGGAGAACAGACAGCTGCAGCACCAGCAATAGGGGTTTTAACATCATCCTCGCCCAGATATTTTACCTGAAAGGATTAATCCTTATCAACCAATAAAAAAAAAGCACAATACGGAAATTAGACTATTGGTACACCAATTTGACTTGCCAAGACGAATTCAAAGACAATTTACAGAAAATTGTCAAATATTTTTGCATTCATCAGTAGCGCCCAAAAATAATATTTTCAAACTTGTGGTAAGATCACAAAAATGAACAAAGAGAATTATTTCCAATTTGAGTGGAGCCAAGATAATGTAAGGCATACAAACCAACAGGTAAACTGCCATAATGCTCCAGTTAAGTGTTTGATCAAACTAACGAATTTAGGGAGGTTCAAACAAACCCAGTTATACATGGGAAAGGTCCAGATCAAGCCTCCTTCACATTTGAACCCACAACCTCAAGGTTGATAGGCCGGCTTTAAATAAATAGTTATATTCAATAGTAAATTCAAGAATTCTTAGTCAAATTTTTATATAAAGGCTCAAATCAAAAAAGTTTTTTTTTATAAACCAAAAAATAAGTGAGAGAGAGTCCACAGAAGTCAATTACCAGAATATTGGCACCAATGCTAGTTCCAACAACAAAAAGAGGAGCTTCTGGGTATTTACAGTGGAGATGATCAATGACTTTATGTATATCCTCTGTCCACCCAGCATTATAGAAGCAATCAGACTGCCAGAATGTAATAACACCAAAAAGACCTTAATTAAGTGTATACATGACAAGCTGCTTGTAATATCCAAATCAACGTTATGTTCCTACCACCCTAAACATGGAGATGCAGGGTTCATCTCCCAAATGGATGCAGGTGAAGATATGTGTATGTATGTGTCTTAGCTATCAAAAAGAGGGAGAAAAGAATCTGATGTAAGGCAGCTTGCTGGATTTTTTAAACAGAGACTATTTAAGGTCATCAAGGCAATACTTACAGTAATTGATATTCCGCCTAGCCCCCGATGATTGCTGACGACAACATTCCAACCACAATTTGCCATCTTGAATGCAAAATGTTTTATATACTGTAACACATTTGCAAACTTTGAGCAAAAGAAAAGATGGTAGAAGAAGGAATTGGTTTGCTAATACAGGATTCTAGTCATGAAAAGCCAACAGAAAAAAGCAGGGGAAAAAATCTACTACTTCTGAATCATCAAGAAAGCGTAATGCTACGGACCCCTAAAACATCACCCCTAAATTTACCCACAACGACGTAGCAGCGGGTTGGGTCTTGGTTGATTCATAAACAAATCAACAAATGACGTGCGATAGTCCACGTCATAAGGGGTAAGTTTAGAGGGGATGTTTTAAGGGTGTCGCATATTTCCAAATAAATAGATAAAGACACTACAATATGGTAGTTGGATAAACAAAAATTTAAAGGAAAGCAGAGGAAAATGCAATCAAGTCTTTTACTTGAGACAGTTAGGTGATAAAAGTTAGAACCCTAGAAGTGTAAACAACCAAGTTCGTTCCATATACTCTCTCTCTATCTTTAGACAACTTCTAAAAAACTCTTGCACTCCATTCCAACCAATAACCCAAAATATTGTTATTTGGCTTCATTTTTGGTTTCGGCGTCTCCATCTTTTAAGGGGATTTGTTTTCATTTGGCTTCATTTTGGGTTTCGGTGTCAAACCTGAGTCAGCCATTTTGTGCAAATAATGTCAAAGGTTAGATTTGTACCCAATCTACCCCTCTCAAGCCAATAAAAGGGAGCAACTCATCCCTTGTACCCGCTTGGGCACATTCTATTTGCACCCTAATGTGAGCTAGCCTCCACAGGCTAACCGTTCAACGTATAATGTATCCTCCAACTTCATGTCCATTCATCTCCAAATCTCCTTCGATGCCATTCTCTCCATCCCCGCCAAAGGCCACCTCAGCTCTCTCACCCACCCACCGCCATTGGTCCAACACTAGCCCAAAACCCGCATACATTGCAGAAGGCTCACCTCTATTTACTAACCTACTCACCATTGGATCTCCCACATATATAAAGCACAACATCTTAAACTTCTAGATCTTTGAAAACCTCTGCTCAGACATGTCGTGATTACATATGCAGGTTGACTTGTCATTGAACTCTACATTCCAAGAAGCACCAGACATTTCATATAAAATTACAGCATTTACTCAGAAGTAAAAGGGTAGGAGAATACAGTAAACAAATAAATAAATAAACAAAAACTTACAGCAGAGGCAGAATCACTTGTTAAGCCAGGAATTACTATCACAATGGGTGTTCTATCATCTTTAGTAATGGCATCTGTCACTTGGAAAGAAGCCTTTGAAACTGGAAAATCAAATGCAAAGAATAGAAAGAAACCATAATCTCCGATGAATGTCATAGAAATGCCACAACAAATGCTAATATAATACTTTCTTCATGACAAAAGGATGCAGTAATCAGCATATAGCTCAGGCTGTTATGTGTTCAAGTATGCCATATAGTCTCAATAGCAGCCAATGTCTAACCATGTTTTTAACAAGTCCACATCAATGGAAACACACCATCTTACTCCTGAAGAAAATGAAAACTTTGAATACTTGCAAAAGCAAATGGTCCATCACAAAGTTTCTAGCATGGTTTTGAAAACCGGACCGGACCGGCCGGTTCGACCGGTTGAACTGTTGACCGGTAGGGGTTCTGGTCCGGATATATCCTCTAAACCGTTCGAAGTCAAAAACCGACCTATTTAGAGAGAACCGGAAAAACCGGCGGTTGAACCGCCGAACCGGTCGACCCGGGGATGGTTCACCGGGTCAATGGAACTGAAAATTTTGGCAAAGAGAGATGAGAGTTTATCAGAAGCGGAGGCAAAGTGGCGAGAGAAGAGAGCAACGGCCAGCCGATACGGTGGCGGAGAAGAAGAGAGCTTGCTAGTGGCGAAGCGATTGAGCTTGGAAGGAGATCGGCATGGGGCGAGGGTTCGGAGCTACGAAGAGAGTCTTCTCCACATGGCTTTTTTTTTTGACCTCTGAGGGTTTTGGTTTTTGTTCTCAGGTTGGCCCCTTTGTTTTGCAGATCAGAGATTTCTTACTCTCTCTCTCTAGAATTTTTGTATTCAATGAGAGGATGAACGAAATAAGAAACAGAAAATTGGGGAAGGCTTTCAGAGAGTGTGGGGGTGAGTGATTGGCAGTGGGACTTTTTTTTATATATATATATATTTTTTTTTCTATTCTTTCTTTATTTTATATATATTATATATATATAATAAATTTTAAAATATATTATTATATTTTTTAGTAAAAAAATATTAGGAGAAATATTTAAGATAATTTAATATTTTAATTTTTTTAATTTATAATTTTATTACTTATATTTTTATTTAAATATAATTTTAATATATTTATTACGTCACGGTTCGATTCCAGTTCAATCCGACGGTTGAATCAGTGACCCGTCCACCCAATCTCTTTTCCGGTTCGTTTACCGGTCCGATTTTTAAAACATTAGTTTCTAGCTTAGCCATGATTTAATAAATCTAGCAATCAAGAGTTCTCCAGTGAGATTGAAATATTTAAATTTACAATAAGAATCGAAACAAACAAAAAAATGGGGAGAATCTGGTAGTTGCTGCATTCGGACAAGCTGACAGCCAATTTTGTCCACCACAAATATGTCATGCTATAATGTTTGACTGACAAGATGGAACTAGCTATTCAAGCTAAAAGGTCACAACATGGTACAATCAATAGAATACTAATCAACAAGAGAGCACAAAACTCATTGATCAAAAAATTTACAAATACTTTGAAGCAAGGTTTTAAAAAGCGGCCGCAACTGTTATGTAACCCTGTTATGTAACGGCTGTGGTAATTACCGCCACCCGTTACGGCCGCTTTCGCAGTGTGATTGAGATTCACGGGTGTGTCGGCCATAGCGACTGCCGTAGTGGTCGTAACGGTACCATAACAGTCGTAACGGCCTGTTACACACCGTTACGGAATGGTTCCGAACTGCTTCTTTCGAAAAAACACACAAAAAAAAGAGCTAAAAATGAGGGAAGAGGGATAGAGAGAAGAGAGAAGATAAAGAGAGAAGATAGAGGAGAAAGAGATGGAGAGAGAAGAGGGAAGATGAAGAACATGTTATTGATTTGTTGAAACTGTGAGATCTATGCTATTATTCTATTCAGCTGCTATCATTCAACCATTTTATTTGTGTGTGTCTATCTATATATTGTTTGAAAATAATAATAATAATAAGTGTGGTCATTATCTATTTGGCTTGATTAAAATATGTATATATATATATATTTAGGCTCTTATTTATTCTCTTACTTTTGTCATTGTTTATCTTATATATAATAGTTAGTGATTAATTTTTTGTATAATATAAAGTCATTAATTATTAAAATAAAATGTAAAAAACTCAGTTTATAGTGATTTAAAAATATGAAATATATTGGATCATACTTAAAAATTTACAAAAATTTATCAATATTTATTTTAAACCCAATAAATATGATCATGGAAAAAAAATATGCATATCGGTAAATTTTTTCAAATTGTGCAAAAAATAAAAAAAATCACAGTTCCGGTTACCGCAACCATTACGCTACGGTCTTTACACTTTGCAACCGCAACCGCAACCGCGCCACCGCCACCGTTACGGCGACCGCAACTGCTTTTCAGAACCTTGCTTTGAAGCTAAGGCTACATACAGATTTGAAATATGTTTGTTGTTTCAACCTCCAAATAAACTGGATATAAATGTTTTAGATCTTGACATTGGGTAATTAAACGCTTGCTACAATTGATGAGCTCGCACGTGCCATAGAGAATCTTTCTATGATTGATCACTAGGAAATCTAAATTTACATCTTCTTATAAGGTTGAGGTGATGAAGGTTTGTGAACAAGATGTCGTAGAAAAAGTGTTATTACAACTACAGCAATAAGAAAACTATTGTAACAAATGTAAAAAGGTGAACTCTATTTTGTTGTCTTTATTTTTAGAGTCGTAGTTGGAAGAACAAGGGATTTTCTGTTTCTTTTTTGTGAATTTATTTTTTTGTCCAAAGTTTCTCTTTACTTGTAGACCTCCTACCAGTCCTAGTTGAATGTTATTTGTTTAAGAATCAAGATGACTCCATTAAGCATAATTCTAAATTGTAGTTTAGTCAACTGGTACAGGTCGGATCCTAGATGGGCCTTAATTTTAGTTAGAATGTAAAAAGATGGAATTTAGGGTTGGGATTTAGGAAGAAGAAGAAGAAGAGAAAAATTTTATATATCTTGAATAATCATAATTCCTCAACTTTACATCAGCCAAATATATATAGAAACCCTAACATAACAATATGATCATTGTACCCTCAACTTACGTAAATATTAACAAGAGAACAAAAGAACAAAAAATAAGTATTCTAATTATTCTAACACTCCCCCTCAAGCTGGAACATAAAGATCGAACATGCCCAGCTTAACGGATAAACGATGAGAATATCACCCAATTGATCTGCAGAACGAACATAAGGAGTCACAAGTTGCTTGCGGAATAAAAGATCACAAATAAAATGGTAATCAATTTCTATATGTTTGGTGCGTTCATGAAACACAGCATTATTGGCAATGAAGATAACAGCTTGATTGTTACAAGACATGCTCATAGGAGTGGGAACAAAAAAGCCAAAATCTTGAAGAAGAGACTGAACCCAAAGTATCTCAGAAGCAGTGTGAGCCATGGCACGATACTCAGCCTCGGCACTAGAACGAGCAACAAGAGTCTGTTTCTTGCTATGCCAAGTAACAAGATTACCACCAATAAAAGTACAATAACCCGAGGTGGAACGTCAGTCAGTCTTATTACCAGCCCAATCAATATCACCAAAGCCAGTGATAGACAAAGAGGAAGATGGGCAATAGAGCAAACCCCGACCTGGAGCACTCTTCAAGTACTGCAAGATACGACACACAGCTACAAAATAGGGTTGGCGGGGAGTATGCATAAACTGATTGACCACACCCACAGCATAGGTAATATCTAGACGAGTGACAATGAGATATATTAACTTCCCAACTAACCAACGATAATGACCAATATCGGGAAAGAAGTCTCCAATGTCACCATCAAGCTTGACACTAGAATCCATGAGAGTATCACTGGGGCGAGTGCCTAAGAAGCCAGTCTCAATAAGAAGATCAAGAACATACTTCCATTGAGAAAAAAACAAGCCCTGAGAAGAGCGAGCAACTTCAATCCCAAGAAAATACCGAAGATGGCCCAAGTCTTTTGTGTGAAATTGTTGTCCCAAATACTGCTTCAAATCAACAATACCATTGGAGTCACTTCCTGAAATGATAATGTCATCCACATAGACAATAAGAACAATACTCCTAGTAGATGAGTGGCGAACAAAAACTGAGTGATCAAAGGTGGAACGGTGAAATCCACAGGCAAGCACAATAACATTGAAGCGATCAAACCAGGCACGAAGAGACCGCTTAACACCATACAATGCCTTCCGCAATCGACAAACAAGATGTTCTTGGTCGGGAACAACATAGACAGGGGGCTAATCCATATAGACCTCCTCTTGGAGATCATCATGAAGAAAGGCATTCTTGATATCAAGTTGATATAAAGGCCAAGACTGATTAACTGTAATGGAGAGAAGAATCCAAACAGAGTTAAGACGAGCCACAGGAGAGAAGGTCTCCACGTAATCAATACCATAGGTCTAAGTGTAGCCTTTAGCTACTAGGCAAGCCTTAAGTCGCTCAACAGTTCCATCAGGAAGATACTTAACAGTATAAATCCAACGACAACCCACAATAGATTTGCCAGATGGCAAAGGGGTAAGTTCCCACGTCTGATTCTGGTGAAGAGCATGCATTTCCTCATCCATGGCATGCTTCCAACCAGAGATGGACATAGCCTGCTGATAGGAGTGGGGAATGAAAATACTGGACAAGCTACAAGCAAATGAGTGAAGACTAGGAGAAAGGCAATCATAAGAAACGAAATTAGCAATAGGATGCTAAGTGCAAGTTCATTTACCTTTACGAAGGCCAATAGGAAGATCATCAGATGGCATATCAGCAGGTAGAACAGGGACCTCAGACGAAGGAGATGAACTAGTCGGGCCATAAGACACAATGCGACGAGCTTGAGACTGTTGATGAACTTGCAAAGGAGGAGTAGAAGCGAGAGAAGAGGGAGAGTATATAGGAATGGATGTGGAAGGAGCATAAGAAGAAAAAGTAGGAGTAGGAGTAGGAGTAGGAGTAGGAGTAGGATTGAGAGGGCTAGCTCCCCCTCACAATAAGAGAGAAGATCAGTGGATAACTGCTGCCCAGAGGAAGAAAAAAAAATGAGTAGACTCAAAAAAAGTAACATCAGCACTGACAAAATAGCGACGAGACTCAAGATGATAACAACGATACCCTTTCTGAGGGCGAGAATAGCCTAAGAACACACACTTGCGTGCTCGAGAAGATAACTTATCCAACCCAGGGTCAAGAACATGGACAAAGGCCACACAACAAAAATGCTAGGAGGCAAGGGAAAAGGAGATGTTGTGGGATATAACAGAGAATAGGGAGATGTGTGAACAACACTAAAGGGCATGCGATTAATAAACAAACAAGCGGTGAGAACTGCATCGCCCTAAAATTGTTTGGGGACATGCATATTAAGCATCAGTGTGTGAGCAACATCTAACAAATGGCGGTGTTTCGGCTCGGCAACACCATTTTGATGGGATGTATGAGAACAGCTAGTTTCATGGATAATACCATGAGTATCACAAAAGGTAGTGACAATAGATTGCACATATTCTAAGGCATTATCAAATTGAAATATCTTAATACGTTTGCCAAATTGAGTAAAGATTTCATTATAAAACTTAGAGATGATGGAAGGCAAATAAGATCTTTGTTTCATTAAAAACAACCAAGTCATCTGAGAGAAATCATCCACAAAAATAACAAAATAAAAGAAACCATTAACAGTGAGAGTTCTAGAAGGACCCTAAATATCTGTATGGACAAAAACAAACGACTCAGACACACGACTAACACTACGACTAGGAAAAAAACTACGGTGATACTTCCCAAATTGATAGGCTTCACACTCAATCAAAGAAACATGACTCAAACCCGGAACAGCTAACTTGAGCTTGGCCAACGAGGGATGACCCGAGCAAAAATGCCACTGAAGAGGAGAGACAGTAGCAGTCAACACAGCAAATGGAGGATGAGGAGAAGTCTCAGTGTCCAAAAAGTATAAGCCATCCTTCTCATGTCCCAAACCAATCATCCTCTTGGTCTAGAGGTACTGCAAAACACATGAAGTAGAAAAAAAGGTTATCGAACAATGAAGAGCTTGAGTCAATTGGCTAACAGAAAGTAAATTAAATGGAAACTTAGGAACATAAAGACTAGAAGGTAAGGAAAGGGATGAAGTGGGATGAAGAGGACCTTGACCATAGACAGGTCGAGAAGATCCATCAGCAAGTATAATGGTATGATCAACAGGTCTAAGAGTATAAAAAAGAGAGGAATTACCACAGACATGAGAACTAGCACCAGAGTCAAGGAGCCAAGTCTGAGAGAACTTAGCCACATATGCAATATTACCTGAACTAGCCATGGTAGCAGTATAGGATGAAGGTAGACTAGGCCAGAGAGGCTGGACAAGAGCAGTAAGCTCACTAATCTGAGTAGTGAGAGTTTCATTAGAATTAACCGGAGAAGCATTAGGGCCAATGGACAACAAGGACGACTGTGAGGATGGAACATCCATAACCTGATGGACATGATAAGGTTTGCCATACTTCTGCCAACACCAAGGTTCAGTATGACCTTGGGAACCACAATGAGTACACTTGCGATCACCACGTGTACAAGAACCAGGTCCACTACTACCTCCACCACGGAAACCACCACGTGAGCCACCTCCACGAGAACCACCTCCACAAGAACCCCATGAACCAGAATAAGAGCCCCGGGAACCAGATGAACCATGAAAACCCCCGCGAGTAGACCTATGATCACCACTACTAGAAACCAATGCAGAAGATGATAAAGTAGAGATCCTAGAGGTGGAGTGTGCTTGTCCCAATGAAGAGCGTAACAGCCTAGAATAGGCATTGGCAGCAGACCGTAGAGTTTCACTGGCAAGAATTTGATCATTGAACCCTCGCAACTCAAGATCTAAGCCAAAGAGTAAAGAAGCCATCATAAACTCCTCCTAATGTTGCTTCTGTTTGTTCACATCAGTAGTGAAGGGTCGATGCTGCAATAACTAATCCCATAAGGTCTTGAGACTACTATAATAATCGAGAAGGGACCGGCTAGATTGACGCATAACAAAAATCTGCTCATATAGCTTATAAACCCGAGAGACATTACTCTGATTCGAAAAGGATTCAGCAAGGAAGTCCCAAATTTCCTTAGAGGTATCACAAAATTCCACGGTAGTAGCAACCTGTGGTTCCAAGCTAGGCAAGATCCAACCCATAACATAGGAATCCTCACTACACCAATCATCATAAGCTTTGTCGTCAGTGGCAGAAGGGAGTTCACTAATGAAGCGAGATTTCTTCTTACCACAAAGGAAAATTTTTACACCATAAGCCCAAGCCAAATAATTGGCACCATTCAACTTTTTGGTAGTAATAGATTTGGGCATGTCATCATCTTTACTCACAGCCATTGCTTTAGTCTCAATTTTAGCCATGACAATCAATCACACAAAATACTCAACACAAGAGTATGAATGCAGCAGAATTCTTGCAAATAGGAATTATCCACACCAATCAACACTTACAACCATGAGTATAGCCACTGGAACTAGTTCAATCAACAAGAATCCAAGATTACAGAGGCATGAGTGGAGAACCAAACAGATTTGGACCCAAATTCAACCAAAAACACCAACCCACCAACACAAATCAACACTTTAAGATCAACCAAACCTTGCTAGATAAGTTTTAGCCCCTATACAGTAAGTTTTAGTAGGTAGAGGCTGGAAAATAACACTGCCGACTATATATATACCCAGAAAGAGTCCAAAATCGAATGAAACATCAACCCAACTGTTGTAAATCAACAAAATAATAGCAAATAACATTGAAGGAGTGATTTTCAGCTCCAAGAGAGAGGATTCCAACAAGTAGATTCAACAAAAAAACAGTTCTAAATCCAGATTTGTAGATTGACACCAAAAAACATGAAAAACATTCGAAAATAGAAAACTCACATCAGGGATGATCAAAAAATTCCACAAAAATCACCATAAATCTGAGGAGTATATTTCGAGTCTAGGGGTGAAGGACCCGTCCGTACAATGCTTATGTCATGCTGACGTCATCGTACGACTAATGACATCAGCACATCTCGGTTACCTCAAATTGATCTCCAGAGTCTGGAGAAACCTTTCTAATGAAGAGCAGATTGATCTGATACCAAGTTAGAATGTAAAAAGATGGAATTTAGGGTTGGGATTTAGGAGGAAGAAGAAGAAGAAGAAGAGAACAAAATTCCTCAACTTTACATCAGCCAAATATATATAGAAACCCTAACATAGCAATATGACCATCGTACCCTTAACTTACGTAAATATTAACAAGAGAACAAAAGAACAAAAAATAAGTATTCTAACTATTCTAACAATTTTAAGTTAGGTAAAACACATCTTGTTCTCTGATTGGGAAATTGTTTTGGGTGCTTGTTGAAATCAAAAGAATCTAACAATTGAGCCCTTGTGTTTTACTGCCAGTATAATAATTGCCACAAGAAGGTTTCTTATATCAAGCCACCCATGGCCACTTGCTATGTATAAATGTCTCTAATTAATCACCACTAATTCTCATATCCCAACTAGTTGGAATTGATCTTCTAGGTGAAAGTGATCTAGCAGCTGATGCAAGACATTTTGATGCACTGGAAGTGTGTGTTTTATACACTTGTACAAAGACTTTGTACAGGAAAATGGTGTAAAGAAATCTAGGTTGAATGCTAGAAAGGCTGTGCAGTTTTAGCCAGGCTTCCTGATAAGGATGGTTGTTTTTCGTAGTCCTTGTCCTCACCATTGCTTTACTTTTGGTATGTGTCAAGGGCTTTTCCTCGGGAGTTGCGCCGATCGCTTTTAGTTACATTTTCAAGAACAGTGGCAAACAGTGGGTAATGAAAAGAATATCAAACTTTATGTAGTACCCTAAATCCTATTTGATCTTCTACTAGGTCATCATATCATCTTAATATACTACCATACCTCATGATGAGTATCAACTATCCAGTGCACCCTACAGAATATTATTGAATACTACCAAGTAATTTAATATGCTCACAGTTACAAAGAAGAAAGGTGTGCCTACCCTGTTCTAACCTGGTAGTTGGGTGACAATACATTGGGCCATGAAGTTAAAGGTAACAAATCACCTCAATAAATATCAAAAACATTCCATTGTGACCAACATTTTGTTTTGGAGTTTCATTTCAATGAAACTGACTCGCAAGGTGAATAATGGCTCTGACTGGTTTGTAAACCATGCTATGAAATGAAGCTGACGCTTGCCGTTATGAGGTTTCAGAGTGTCAATTTGTGATCCCTTTTGGCAGCTGATATTCATGGGTTTGCATCCTAAAAAATCCATGGTTATTAAGGCTTTGACCTTCCACTTAGATTGATGGGGGATGAAGAAAGAAAGAAAGAGAAAAGTAAAATCTACTCTTCCACCAATCCCATTTATAACAGGTTGTATGCACACTTCACATTGCATCAAATTCATGTGAAATTAGTTCATAGCAGGGAAAAACGTAAAAGGAGAAGAGTCAATTTACCGTCAGAATTCATCAGCCAATCCAAAGCCATTGTTCCACCATCAGACAAATGAAATAGCTGTCTGTGCACTGTAATGCATTAGTACAAGCTAAATAAATTGTTGTAATATAAGAAAGTAATGTGAGAAAATGTCCATGGTGTGCAACTGTGTAACCTTCAAAATCAGAGACCAGTGTGTCCTGGTTTATTTTTACCCATATAATGAGATGCAAATTGCAAACTTCCATGAGATTCTGAATTGAGCTTTCAAAGAAGAAGAATAAAAGAAATGAACTGTACAAGTAAAGACATCAAGGCTCACTTTGTTATAACATTATTTACTACAAAAGATCACATCCAATTGGTACATGTCTATCAAACATTTGCAATTTGTACAATCATGTTTGGTAAAGTCGCCTTGAACAAAAGATGACAAAAAAAACTGAATACAGCATCTCAAATACAGTACAGTATCAATGCTCCTCTCAACTCCATTCTTCACACAAGGGATGTAATAAAACCACTATATGTTGCTTTTACCATGTTGCATAAAGAATGATCAACGCTAATGAACACATCTAAGTCACAACAAAGGTTCGTAAGTCCTCTGTCAAGAAAGCCTAGCTACTTATATCATCTTCACATACAGGAGTGCATAAACCTAAAACAATTTATCACCTTCTGTAGTTGAACGTAGGAGGCTGACCAAAGAAGCTCAAAAAAAATGTCTGAAGATGAGGACTAGAAAGCCATGGAGTTGACAAATACCTGTAACAAAAATTTAGGAGAGCCAATAAAACAAGATAAATAAAATACAAGCGTTATATGCAATGCTAAAACTAGAGCCATCATATGTGCCACCATTGTCTTAATATTATCAAAAATAAAAGGGTAAATTACACTCACCTCCCCTGTGGTTTAAGGAACATACAATCAGCTCCACACTTTTGACATAATTACACTGACCTCCCTATTAAGTGACCAAAATTAATGCAGATGATAGATAGATATTGACATAAACAAAGATTGATATACACTTTAGTAAAAAATAAATGACAACATCATTTTTTTCATTCATATGGCTAATGAATTACTAACAAAAAATATCTAACCCTTATGTGAATTAAAACCTCAAGAGAGAGGAGAGGCAGTGTAATTAAATTTTCTCCAATTAAGGTGAGCATGAGTGCAATTTACCCAAAATAAAAAGTAATGCCATAGAAAAGTGAGATGAAGGAGAAGCTAAAACTTTTTATCTTTTTCCGTATTTTTCTTCTCTCTCCACTTATCCAAGAGCCAAACACAAAGTAAAAGTTGAAGCCTAAAGCAAGAACTAAAACCTCAAACTTCAGAGTAATCTTCCACATCTAAAAGTAAAATAAAACTAAAAGAAAAGAAAAAAATAATACAGCACCACTAAAACAACTGATCAGACATTGATATTCCAACATCGCAACAGCAAGGAATTTATTCTTGAAATCCAAATTACTATTCTACAATTTGGAAATACATAATCGATTGAAGTGTATATGCTACTTGCTTAAAGACAATTAACAATAGCACAATGTAACCATTGAATTATATATAATAAAAAAAAAATCAAATTGAAACCTAATTGCCATTGATATAAACGAATTTTTTTTACCTTCCATGAAGAATTGGACACTTGGAGACGACTTCTTGGTAGACATCAGAGCAAGAATTGAAGGTCAACGACACCGGCTGTCCAGTGAAACCAGCGAAAAGGTCTCCAAGAAAATGAATCTCGAGGAAATTGTACAAATAAACCAAACAAATGAATAGGAAACCCAACAAGTAATGAGAAATGGGAATCAGAGAGGCCGCTGTGAGCAAAAGTCGGTAGGGCGAATCGGAAGTTGTGATTGAGCTCGGTGAATCCATGGATGGAGGAGTCGACGAGTTCTGAATCTGAAAACCCTAGTTTGTGTGTAATTTTGTGTGTGAAAATGGAAGTGTCGGGAAGAATGTAGAGAAATGTGGAGAGGACAAGAAATGCCGGAGGAGGTGAAACAAGCCGAGGAGTTCTATACCGGTGAGAAATAGATGTTTGTGGAATCACGTGGTGAAAATATTTGGTATTTTATTTTTATTTTTTATTTTTTTATAAAAGATAAAAAAAATATTTTTTTAAAATAAATTTTTTTCAATTCATCACACTATCCCTCTCATCACCACCACCCTGTCTCACAATCACCCGTCTCACAATCACCGTGGTGTGAGCATCTAGACTCCGATTGTCTGGCGAAAATATTTTTATGAAAACTTTTTAGGATTGGTTTGGAATATTCTAAAAAAGTACACTTTTTAATTTTTTGTCTTATATTGATTAGGTTTGAGTTGAGTTTAATGTGATGTATTAGAGAGATAATGTGATTTAAATAAGATGATGTGACTTAAATAAGATAATGACTTTTTAACTTTTTGTATTATTTAAGTCATGTCAAACTTGACCTTAGTATTTGATATAACAAAAAATAAAATTAATTTCTATTATTAACAGGAAATAAATTAATTTAAGTTGATGATATTTTTAATTTTTGAAAGACAAGAAAATATTTTTTAAACTAAAATTTTATTAATATCATCATATTATTACGGTGATTCTCACCACTATTCTCGTCCCACCATTATCACTGCCAAACATTAAAAAAAAAAAAAAAAAAAAAATTAAAAACAATTAAATTAAATTAATTCTTTTTAAAGTAATTACAAATAAAAGAATATTATACAAAATACTGCAATACAATTTTCAAAATGGAGGACAAAATATATTTTAAGATTTGAAATTGCAAATTGAAACCTAATTGCCCAGTATCCGCAGTATTTCCGGGTCGGATCATCCGTGCCATCTCTCCAGCTCAAACTTCACCAACCTCTGTACATAAACCATTAGCCCATGGCGGCGTTCACCCAATCCGCCACCAAGCTCCGCCACCGCTTCACCACCATCCGCACCTTCGTCGCCGCCAAGATCAAATGGGTCCGAGATCCCTACCTCGACACCGCAGTCGAAAAAGAGAAAAATCTCAACCCAATCATCTCCCTCAAAACCCTAATCCTCTCCCGACCCTCCAAAACCCTACCCATCTCCTCCGCCTCCTCCCAAAAGCACCGCCTCAACCTCCCCACCGCCGCCGCAAAGTTCATCCAAAAATACCCCTCGGTTTTTAAACAATTCCGACCCGACAAACACCTAGCCCTCCCTCACGTCAAGCTCACTTCACAAGCCCTAATTGTTCACAACGAGGAGGCCCGAGTTCTCAACTCGCTGACCCACCGGAAAGACTCGGCGGAGCGACTCGCTAAGCTGTTGATGATCGCCGGAGCGAGAAAGCTTCCGTTGAATGTCGTTGATGGATTCAAATTTGATTTGGGTTTGCCTCATAATTATATTCTCACCCTTCTTCCTGAATTTCCTGATTACTTTCAGGTATGTAGTATGGATTGTAAAGACTCAAATGGTAGTGAAATTCTGGGGTTAGAGTTGATTTCTTGGAGAGATGATCTTGCAGTTTCAAAATTGGAGAGTAGGGCAATGAATTTGAATTATGGGTTTAGGAGGGGTATGAGAATTTCATTTCCCCTAGAATTGCCAAGAGGGTTTGATTTGGAGAAGAAAGTGAGGAATTGGGTTGATGATTGGCAAAATTTGCCTTACATTTCACCCTATGAAGATGCATTTCATCTATCTCCAAATAGCGATCAGGCGGAGAAATGGACGGTGGCAGTTCTTCATGAATTGCTTCATCTTATGGTGTCGAAGAAGACGGAGAGAGAGAATTTGTATCGGTTGGGGGATTATTTGGGGTTTGGGAGGAGGTTTAAGAAAGCTTTGGTGCACCATCCCGGGATATTTTACATATCCAATAAGATTAGGACTCAGACTGTGGTTCTTAGGGAGGCCTATAGGAAGGACTTCTTGGTTGAGAAGCATCCATTGATGGGTATGCGGCATAGGTATATTTACCTCATGAACAAGATGGTGAGACGGAGTAGACCAATTCGTGTCGGAAATGATGGGCGTAGAAAGCAGATTGTTTGATTGCCAAGGAAAGAGGAGAAACGAAAGGCAATGATAAAAGCAGGGAAGAAGAAGTAGAATCAAATTACTAAGAGCAAATGGGAATTAGGATGTGAATGTGGTTGGGAATATGAAAGTTATTGGAAGCAACAGAGCAGTTTGAAAATATGACCTTGAGATGAGAAGGACTTGAAAATTTTGACTGAAAAAGCTCAACTGGAAGATGCTCATATATTTTTAGCAATGGGGGACAATGTGCTTTACGTCCGACAGTGGCCCTTTCCTACTCATTACTGTTTTTAATCCCGATGAAGGTAGGAGTCGATCTCATGCCTCTAGTATGAATATTTAGAGACACCACAAGTTAGGATTGTTGCACATCTCTCAGTTGGAAGACGTCTCATTTGGACAAAAAACAGGATTTCTGCTGTATTTTTTCTAATAAAAAGAAAAAGAAAAAGATAGCACAGTTACACAATTGCTTGAGATTTTGAAATTAAAGAAAGGTGTGGTGAATCTGGAGTGTTCTGGTGCCTGGTAATGATGGGTGGATGATGGTGTTGATGATGTGCATGAGGTGAGGGACTTGGGGAGAAATGGAATTACTTGAACAACGATCAATGTCTTTGTATCAGGACATTCAATTTGAGAAATGTACCTTGAAAATGGGTCAACAAGTCTGAAGGAGAAGATAGTTGCAACTTTTTCTATGAAACAAGATGGACTATGATATGTGATAAGTTGGGTTATTGTTTGAGCTGAGTGCGTGGCTGGCTAAATCTCCATGATGCTGTTTGGTGGTGAGTCTCATAGTTTATCACTAATTTGGTGAACTTGTCTATTGCAGCATCTCTTTAGCATTAAAATTGATGCCTGTTTGGTTTGGTTCTGAAATCAATTTTGAAAGACAAGTTTTTGAAAAGAGTTTTCAAAATTTAAAAATTTGTTTGGTTGTATATTTTGAAAATAGTTTTGTAATTTTGTAGTTGGATATATAGATCACATTGCTTTGCAATTGCAGTATTAACTATCTAGTTTCTGTTTGTTAATTGGAAATTTTTGTTCTTTTAACATATTAATTTGTGCATAAGCCATTCCATTACTGTTGCTATGGCTAGAAAAGAACTGGATAAATATTAAAATATCTGAGGTTTAAGACAAAGTTTAGATGGATATGGATTCCTAATATTTACCACGAGTTGTTTGTCTGAAAATCCTTTTGATTTTTTGGAAATCGTATGTTCATATGTTTAAGAGATGAATGTGATTATTTACCAGGATGAACTTTGACACGGGTGTCTTATATTCTTTGCAAGCTTGCTTATTAGAATAACTAGAAGCTATGAAGCATAGGTACGAGTACTGGTACGATATGAGTACGTCGATATGGTAAAATTCAGAAAAAATTAAGGTACAAGTACGGCTTGGGCTTGGTATGTTTGTGAAAAAATATTTATTTTTAATTTAGAGTAATGCAAAAATTAATTAAATAGTTTAATTTGTTAAGGTGCAACATACAATTAACATTTAATGTCAAAAGTAAAGATATAAATCAAAATTAAATGTCAATATATTAAATAACTTACAAATCATAATTTAATTTTAAAATCATGCTAAGCATAAAACAAAAAATAAAAAAGAAATCTTAGTGAAAGAAGTTTTATCTCTGTAGTAGTAGAAAATATTGTTTGGGTATATACTCTGTCCATCTAGGTAAGCCAAAAATTAAGAAGAAAAAATTTAGGTACGTATTTCGTGTACCCGGTAGTATGCAGAAGTATCATGCGAGGTACTATACGCCGGTAAGTACCCGGTACGGGTACGGCATGTTTTTTGAAGTACTCATGCTTCATAGACTAGAAGACTCCTTTACATCGTTTAGATAAAATGACCACACAATATGAAAATGCATAATCTGATATATTCTTCATCCTAGTTTGGTTTTCTGTAATGAATGGATTCAAGAGCTCTCGTTCCAAGCCTTTAATGGATCTGAAGTTGCATGAATGATAATATGGTATCATGGGATGTTTCTCCCAACTTGCTTTATGTCACCTAAATAAATCATTATTCATATCTTCTTTTTTTTTGGTTTGTTATAATCTTGTTCTAAATTTAAATTTGTGCATGTAATGCTATTAGAATAAAACTGGGTAATTTGATTTTAATGTATCCTGTTAGTGATAAAGTGGTATCAATGAGTTGTATAGATTTTACGAAGATTTTATTGCATATTTTCGTAAAATCTTAATATATATTTTGGACTTCAAGAGTATTCATTCTTAATATTGATTATAAGGGATTTTTTATTTTTTTAACCAGGAAGTTAAACAATGTTGTGTGGTGTAAATACATTGAACTTTACCGATCAAAGTGGATCAATTTAGGTTTGAATATCACTATTTTCAAATATCTAACTCATTTTGTGTGTCTTGCAGATTATGATGTCACACGTCTAACATTCTGAAAGGATTAATTGGTACCACTGAATGGGATTGGGACCTGCCAGCATCTCCAGAAACTGCCCCTCTACCCAGGCCTCTCAACACTGAGAGGAAGCATTCCACATTTTGAGTGCTGCAACTTCACCGGTTGAAATTACTGTAGCAGTGTGGAGGCAAATCTGTCTATTGCACACGGAAGACCAATTGGAACAGTACATAATGGATATTGTATTAGTTAGATTGGGTTCTTCTTGAGATTCCACATTAGGTTTGTAATAAATTGGAGGCACTTTTAAGCCCTAGTGCAATCGGAACTATCTATTACCAGACTTCTAGGGTGAAATACTAGGTTTCTCAGACAGTCCTGGGTGTTGCTCCCTCAGTTCCAGAGGAAACATCCTCCTCCACCCTATTCTATTAAGACCCTCTTGATTTGGTACTGATCTACAGATGCCTCTACGTAAGGGTAGAGTATGGAGATGGCCAAAAAGCCATTCACAATGAGAAGCAAGGGATGTTGTAAACAGTGGGGTGTCACAAAGAGTTGACACTAAAAGGTCTATCAACTCCATCACCTACTTCCACCAAAGACGGCAGCGTGAAAGACGGGAAGTGGTGGGAACATCCTGACTTTGCACCCCCTTCCCAATCCAAAGAAGAGGTTCTGGAAAGGGTGAGGGAAGTGGCAGTGGTAACAACCAATGCGCCACTCTGGAAAACAAAACAAGAGGTCATTGATCAAGTGGCAACCTCCAAAGAACAGCAAAACAAGAGGTCATTGCCCTGGGAACTTGGTTTACTGAAGGTGGTTTTGGAATCAGATTTGCAGAAGCACCTTGGACCTTATCAAATCAGCAAGGCCCTATAATCCAAATTTCAGTCTCGTAGTCCAAATCCAGCAGTTAATAGATCGTCATTGGCACTGTGACCTGGTGGTTCCAGTGGCATGAAGGGAATGGTTGTGCAAACAAGTTGGCCAAAGCTGCAGTCATCTTCTACAATTATCAATGTAAATAACAGGAGCGATTGCTGAGGTGCAAATTGATTGAGATTTGTTTCTTTGATCAGGATGCAACTGGAGTCTTGTTTGGATGATCTTAGAAAAGGAGGGGGAAAAAAGAGGAAAGGATTGATGTTCATCTCATTTGCTTACTATCTTGTACAAAAATGAGTACTCAAAATTTCTGAAAGGTGGTTCCCAAAAAATAAAAAGAAAAAAAAAATGTTATGTTTTTTGGTGCATAACAACAATGTTATGTACCTATGGAAGTGTGTAGAATTTGAATTTAGAGTGTAGATTTAAACTTTTTTGTTATTGGATCACATTTAGAATAAATTTGTTCTGCATATTTCAATTTATGGTGTTAAGTAATTTTTTTAGATACATAGACATAGCAGTCTTGTTGAAAAAAAGGGAAATGATGTTGCAAAACAAGAACTAGGGTAAATGATTTATTCCTTTGCTACTCGTTTACTTTCTTATCTGCTTCTTTCTTCCTTTTTCCTTCTTTAGTATTGTTAAATCTAAAGCATCCTGTTTTTACTAAAAGGACTAGACAAGTTGAGTTTTATTCAAGGTTAATTTGTGTTTGGCTTTCCAAAATCTCGATTGAGATTGACTTGTTATTTACAACTTGTGATTTGATTAATTATTTGTTCAAAATTGACTTAAAAGATAAGCAGACTTAAATTAGAACACATTTTCAAACTAGCTCATCATTTTTAAATCCAAGTTTGAAGAAAACAAGATTTTGCTTGGATCAACTCATTTGTAGAACTAATTGTCACAAATTCACAATGAATTTTTGAAAAAAAATAAAAAAAAAAAACTGAAAAAGAAAAATGTGGTAGGTTTCAACCTCTTGATTCTTCTACAGAAAAATTTATTGCCCTCTAGCATGAGGTGGTCCTCCACATGTTTTCGAGAGGGTGGTAGATTGTAAAGTTAAAAAAGCATGATTTGTATTATTATTATTTGGAAAATGCTCTTTGTATTATTATTTATTATTTAGAAAATGTTATGGATTCCAAGTAAGTTACTAAATAAATTATCAAATCTCTCACATGGGTGTGGGACTCACACACATGTGGTTTGTGTGGGTCCTACACCCATATGAGAGGTTTGATAATTTATTTAAGGTCCCTAGTATAACTCTTATTATTTTTTAGGTTTTCAAGAAGGGCAAGAGTTAAGGCACTGAGGTTAGGGCAGCAGACAAGAATTAATTTGTTCTCAAATTCAGCTCGTTAAGTTAATAAATGAGTTTAAACTAAGGGGTTGTTTGAAATGATCTGTATAAATGTATTTTTTGATATTTTAACTAAAAAAATAAAGAAATATATATATATATTTGAAATAACTTTTTGACTTTTTACAAAAAAATATGTAATAAAATATTATATCGAATATTAAAATTTTGACTTGTACCCTTCTAGACACATACTGATAGGTACATCAGCGCATCAGTGCATGTCAAAATTTTATTGACTTTGAGAATTCGTGGCTTACAATTAGCCACGTTAGTGCCTTTGGTAAAATTTGTAAAGATAAGTACATTTATCAGCACTGACATACACTCAAAAGTGTTGAATTCAAAAGGACAAATTCGTAATTTTGTCCTCTATCTATTAAGTATTTTGTTCCCGTCCAAACCTGTGAATAGTGTTAACTTTTTAACTTTTTAAGTGACTTTTTAACTTTTTTAGGGGATGCCAAACATCTACTAAATTTTTAGACTCGTTTAATAAATAAGCAAAACTTGAATTCGAATAAACTTGACTTGTTGATCTCCATTTAAATAATAGATTAAATATTTTTTTGGATGAATATAATAGATTAAATATTTTATTTATGTATTAAATAATAGCAAAAAAATTATTATTGATTAATAGTAACAAGCTGAGCTCAAGTTAGATTATTCATTGAGCCGAGCTCAAGTTAGGATTTCAAACTCGATAAACAAATCAATCAAATTCAAAACTAATAAAAACTCAGTTCTGCTCAATTCATTTACAATTTTAATTGGGGGAGGGAAGGCAGGCATGTGAATGTGATTTTGATTTTTGTTTTTTTTTTATTTTTTAATGTAGAAGGTAGATGGCCCAAATATACTTTTTTTTTCTTTTTTTTTTTAAGATAGAAGGTAGATGGCCCAAATATCTTTAAAAGACTGCAAAAAAAGTAGAAAAGGATGGAGTAGAATCAAGAGAGAATGCAAAAATCATTGTCTTGGAGACATTAATGGGTTCCGAAATGGTCGGTTGTGTCATAACTTATAATAAGGTGGTATGCTTATAATTTGTAGCACCCCACACCCCGTGGTATGCTTATAAGTTGTAGCACCCCAGTCCCCCTTGTGTACATTAATGAGAACCCCTTTATAAAATAATAGTCGTGGTGAGGGTTTGTTGAGTCTACAATTAATATCTCAACTATATGAGACTCAATTTTGAATGTTCTCCAATGCTAAACATGTGTTTCATACGCCCCTCTCTCTCTCTCTCTCTCTCTCTCTCTCTCATATAAAATTGAAGTTATTTCATGAGTTTGAAATTTCATGTCTTGTTGACGCTTGACCAATAGGAATAATACATAAAGTAAAAAAATCACAATATATGAAGTAATTTATAAACTTTGTCAATGTGTTAATTATCATATTGTTTAAAACTTTATTAGTTGATCATTAGTTGGACATATCACATCAGCACGATGATATGATATACCTGATCTATTAAATAATTTCTTCATACATATAGATTTGAATTTCTCTCAAATTTAAATTTAAATTTGATCAGCATATTTAAACTTTTGAAGTCCACTATAAATTCCGTTTTAATGACTCGACCCGTTCATTTTGTAACGATATTTGTTTATATAATCTATGAAAAAAATTAGATGGATTTGATAATTATAATATTTTTATATTATGGCGTTTGTCTTTTAAAAAAATAAATAATTTATTTTTGAAAACACACTAGTCGTCTATTTTTTTTTAGACAAATACAATACAATAAAATGAAAAAAATAAATAATTATTAAATTGACTTAATTTTTTTTATAGGTGATATATACGAAGAGTCTTACAAAAAAAAATAGTTTAAATTATTGAAATGAGATCTATAATAAACCTTAAATGCCAGAACAAGACGATCAAATTCATATTTGAGTGGTGTTTTGAGAAATTGGTAAAAAGTTAACTTTTTGACTTTTTTAGTCTATTTTATCTTTTTGTAGGTAAAAAATATGATATGTGATGTAACTCAAAATGGGTAAAAAGTTAAAAGTTGGCTTTTTATTTGGTTGCCAAAGCACTCCTGAATTTGAGAGAAGTTGAACCCTATGTAAATATATAAACACATGTCTTATATGGACTCTATTATAAACACCCATGCAAAATATTTGGTAAAACTTTTGACATCTCTAATATTATTTTATTTTGATTTTATTTATTTATTTATTTGTGGTAAAGGCGCCCATCAACATGGCCCTACAACGTGTCAATGTTTAATGCTTGACAGCTAAGTTGTTGGTCCTGAAAAAGAAAATACGTACTCCAGTAGGAATGACAAAATTACCTAATTTGATCGTAATTGTTCCAATCGGATTTAAAAGAAATATTTTCCTTCATGTTTATATCTCATGTAAGAAAAGTTAAGAGATCATAAGGTCAACCATAAATCTCATATGAGAAAAGTTAAGAGATCACGAGAAAAGTTAATTACCATATCTCAGATGAGAAAAGTTAAGAGATCAAAGGTCTACTGTGGGGTTATATTTCTGAGTATCAACACGTGGCAAGGGGGGCGCCGACGTGTCATCCGAGGAGCAACGTGTCACAGTAAAAGTTTTGCCAATGTACTCAAGTATTGCCGAGGTGATTTCCAAAGGCATCTTAATTCGAATAAATCCCTCCAACCTCGACTTCACGTGCAAAGGCCGAGCTACCCGCAGAAGAGTAGCCGAGGTTGATGTTATAAAATATTATCCTGGTTAGGTGGATGTCCAGTCTAGTGGAGAAAGTCATGAAGCCATTATCTCACCAACTAGTGGCCTTGAGGCCATGTGAAATAGCCATGAGGCCATTAGCAGCCGTGTGAAGGAATAAACAGCTTTTACCTGGAAAGCTGCCAAAAGTGCACTAGTGGGCTGGCAAGCCAGCTCAAAAGCTGGTAATCACTCCATCTCTATTCCGGTGTATATATAGAGATGGAGGACAACAAACAGATGGATGATTCTAAACAGAGCATATACAACTACGAGCCAATTGTAACACTTACAATTACATGCTAAGAGAGTAAGAGAATTACAGAGAGTCTATTGTAATTTTTACCGTACATTCAATAGTGAATTACCTCGGCCTCCCGTGGACGTAGGCAATTATTGCCGAACCACGTAAAATCCTTTGTGTCTTTGTGCTATTATTTGTGCCATCTATTCTGCCTGTGTTTTTACCGCTAAATCACTAAGATAGGCAGTGTGATCAGAAAATCACTCACACAACCATAAATTTTATTTTGATAATTTAAATAGTTAATGTTATAAGGTCTTAATATATATCATTTATGAGAAAAAATAATTCAATTTAGTAATTGTCCTGACTTTGCACCCCCTTCCCAGTCCAAAGAAGAGGTTCTGGAAAGGGTGAGGGAAGTGGCAGTGGTAACAACCAACACGCCACTCTGGAAAACAAAACAAGAGGTCATTGATCAAGTGGCAACCTCCAAAGAATGGAAAAACAAGAGGTGGTTATCCTGGGAACTTGGTTTACTGAAGGTGGTTTTGGAATCAGATTTACAGAAGCACCTTGGACCTTATCAAATCAGCAAGGCCCTATAATCCAAATTTCAGTCTCGTAGTCCAAATCCAGCAGTTAATAGATCGACATTGGCACTGTGACCTGGTGTTCCAGTGGCATGAAGGGAATGGTTGTGCAAACAAGTTGGCCGAAGCTGCAGTCATCTTCTACAATTATCAATGGAAATAACAGGTGCTATTGCCAAGGTGCAAATTGACTGAGATTTGTTTCTTTGATCAGGATGCAACTGGAGTCTTGTTTGGATGATCTTAGAAAAGAAGGGGGGAAAAAGAGGAAAGGATTGATTTCGATCTTATTTGCTTACTATCTTGTGCAAAAATGAGTACTCAACATTTCTCAAAGGTGGTTCCATATCAATGAAAAGAAACAAAAATGTTATGTACCTATGAAAGTGTCTAGAATTTGAAATTTAGAGCGTAAATTTAAATTTTTTGTTATGGGATCACATTTAGTTCTCCATATTTCAATTTATGGTGTTAAGTAATTTTTCTGGATACCTAGACATAGTAGTCTTGTTGAAAAAAAAGGGAAATGATGTTGCAAAACAAGAACTAGGGTAAATGATTTATTCCTTTGCTACTCTTACTTTCTTATCTGCTTCTTTCTTTTTTTCTTCTTCACGTATTGTTCAATCGAAAGCATCCTGTTTCTACTAAAAGGAATAGACAAGTTGAGTTTTATTCAAGGTTAATTTGGAATGTTTTGAGAAATTGGTAAAAAATTAAATTTTTGATTTTTTTTGATGACTTTTTTAATAAAAAAAAGTTGGCTTTTTAAGTGGTTTTTTTGTGACTTTTTTTCAGAGAACTTGATAAAAAGTCAGAAAATTAATTTTTTACCAAGTTTTCAAATTGCACCTTTGTGTTTGGTTTCTCGAAATCTCGATTGAGATTGACTTGTGATTTAAAACTTGTGATTCGACTAAAATTATTTGTTCAAAATTGACTTAAAAGATAAGGATACCTAAATTAGAACACATTTTCAAACTAGCTCTATCATTTTTAAATCCAAGTTAGAAGCAAACAAGATTTTATTTGTATCAACTCATCTGTAGAACTAATTGTCAATTCACAATGAACTTTTGAAGAAGGGGAAAAAAAAAAAATAATAATAATAATAATGTGGTTGGTTTCAACCCCTAGATTCTTCTCCAGAAAAATTTATTGCCCTCACATGAGGTGGTCCTACACGTTTTTCGAGGGCGGTTGATTTTTTGAACTAGAGAGGGTGGTAGATTGTTAAGTTAAAAAAAAGCAAGATTTGTATTACTTACCCTGTCCCAAAATAATGGTCTTTTTTAAGGAATTTAATTTTTTTTGGTAGTATAATTATTACACTTTAAAAAAGTTGATTTTTTAAAATTACCCTTTTGATAGTACATTTTTTGAGAATATCAATGTCATAATTGTACTTTTATCACTACAACAAAAATACATTTTAGTGACACAATACTAGTGGCATGTTCTTAAAAAATGTCACAAAAAGAATAATTGGTGGCATTTTTTAGAAAAATGTCATAGAGCCACAAACATACAAGGCTCTAGTGGCATTTCAATTAAAAAAAGTGTCACTTCACTACAATAAAAATGTTACTACAACAAATTTACACTTTAGTGACACTACACTAGTGGCATGTTTTTAAAAAATGTCATAAAAATAAAAATTGGCATTAAATGTTTTAGAAAAATGCCACAGAACCACAAACATAAAAAAAGTGTCACTTCACTACAACAAAAATGTCACTACAACAAATTTACACTTTAGTGACACTACACTAGTGGCATGTTTTTAGAAAATGCCACCAAAATAAAAATTGGCATTAAATGTTTTAGAAAAATGTCACAGAACCACAAACATATAAGGCTCTAGTGGCATTTCAATAAAGAAATGTCACATCAATTTTATGGCATTTTATAAAATAATGATACAAAAAATTATGTTCATGACATTTACCAACAGATGCCACTAAACTTTAGTAACAATGGCATTTTTTAAAAAATTGTCAGAACACTAGGTAGGTGCAAATTACTTTTTATGGCACTTAGGTGAAAAGTGTCATGAACAAATATTTTATAGCATTTTAAGAAATGCCACTAAGTCAAAAACTTTCCAAACTTATAATGGCATCTTTGAAAAAACAAAAAATGCCAATATATTTTTAAAATTTTTAAAATGTGTAGATGTCCCCGAACGTCCCCGGGAGGATGAGTCCCCGTTTTGTTCATTTTGGGCTCACTACAGTTCGGACTCAAATTGTCACGGTTCTCAATCTGAACCAAAGAGTCTAAATCCAGCAAATCGTTTTGAGAAAACAGATTTTTGAAAGAAGTGCCAAACATGGACTGCTTTGCCAGATACAGAGTTGCCACCTAAATATTTTATTCTGGGAAATTTAGGAAACCCTGACTCGTTGCCTAAGGCCACGTGTCCGTCATCACCAAAGTTGCCTCGGCTCGGGAACTTGGGTACGATTGGGGAAGGTCACTTCGTGAGCACCCCCGCTCGCCCGATCAAAGATCGGCCTCTACTAACCATGATATCTAGTTTTGAAAACATTATGCGTTCTTATTCCGGTTATTAGCCTAAATTTACTATGTGATGCGCACAGCATACAAGTATAGACTGAGTCGCCTGAATTAGAACAAAACATTTCCTGTTTATTTTTTTAAGTGGTTTGCTACTCGCAAGTAGGCTTAAAATGCGGATTTTGCCACTCTCAGGTGGGCTTTTTAGAAAACATGGTTTTGCCACTATCTAGTAGGCTTAAAACTCACAGTGAATGAATTGTTCCAATCCAAATAACCCAACCTTCACCCATAGGCATTCAGACAGGTATATCATATAAGCACATAGTCTCATGGTAAGCATGTTATCATGGCAGTCACTCACACGCATGCAAGGATGCTAAAGCATAAAACTTACCGAGTACTCCAAGCCAAAACAGAAACTATGTTAGAAATCCATGCATGATCCTAACTATACAGAAATGCCTAATGCAACACATGCAAAATGCAACTAAGGTAGGCACGGCTTTTCTAAACATGGCATATGAAATGCTACAGCTAACATGTATTCAACTCGGAATTGAAATACAATGCAATGAGTATGATGCACCAAGCCCGGTGCATGCGAAACAGATGAATGAATGCAAACATGCTATCATACTGTATGCTAATTGAAGCATGCCCTAATCCAACCATCATAAGCTGGTAAATAAAAGGGAGAAAGACGTGGGGTTGGAAGACATACATCACACGCACGCACACTTATTACAACATTGCCCTCGCGCGAAGGGTCTGAATAAATAATACAGTCCGAATAAGTACAAAACCCTAATTAATTAACAAATTAATCTAGGAAAGCAGTAAATTAGCATGCAAGCCTATGGACTGCCTCAGCTCTGCTCCGGATGATGGATGATGCATGCTTGAGTTGCCTTGCGCGGAAATCCATTGCGATGCCCCAATTAGCCTCTGTTTACAATTAAGCCCGAAATACTGCACGAAGCTCCAAAAGACTGCCGGTTTCTGATTTGCTGCAACAGAGAGCAAGAAAGGGGCATGGCAATGTATTTTCACATATGTATGCATGCCTCGATTCTCGTGCCACCAATCACGCATCTCGATGCGTAATGGCAAGGAGTCAAATTGCACGACTCAATATGAAATGAATGCACATATAAACATAACAAGACCGAGACTCCATCATGGTTAATCCGAAGTGTCGGCGACCGGGAATTAAGACACGTTCCGTCACTCGGAGTACGAAACGTCCCTCGTTTCCCGTGCTTGGGCTAACTCTTATCCCAAGCATAATGCAATATGCATGACATGCATGAATGCAATACGCAATGCTATGAGATGGCATACACAATGCACGATGTAGCAAGACATACACAATGCTCTAACATACAACCTATCATACGCAATGCTATGAATTGAAATGGCATACACAATGCATAATGGACTTACACTAACATGAGTGGACCTCAGCCACACTCACATTAGTAGCCATAAGATGAAAATGAGACTATCAAAATGCGTGCACACATGCACGCAAACCGAGGACTGAACCTAAGGCACCAAATGCCACTCTAACAAGGCATGGCAAGGCATGAAATATGGCATACAGACATGCAAATTTCAGCACTGAAACATGATGCAAAATGATCCCGAATCATGGAAACATGGCACCCGATGCATGAGATGAACCCCGAAACTCAAAACTAGGCACACGTATTGACTTATAGCTATCCAAGACATGCATTATTTGACTATGAAGCACAAAGACAGAGCCAAGACAGTCCCAAAACATGAACATTTCTAGTTCAAAGCATGACTAAAAGATGCTAGCATGATGGACTAAAATAGCATGCAACTTTGACTAGCAAACATGGTTTACATGGCATGTATATGAAGCGTATGAGAACTCATCAAACCAGCCAAAATCAGTGAATAAAACATGTCAAAATATGCCCAAATAACTTCTGAAATGCAGCCAACATATGCAAAAATAATGGGTTCCTTTAAAGGGCCATACAAGGGGTTATTAAGCACCTACAAGATAGACACTTAGCAAGATCAAACCAACTCTGGAAATGGATTATGACAGTCCTAAAACCCACCAAATAGGCCCTGGAATCAGTCTTGGAAACATGCAAAGAAAGGCCTCTTTCAGAAGCCTTGAATGGGATTGCTCTACACATGCATCATAGACATAAAATATGGCCAAAAGGGCCTCGGACAGAGCCAAGGAAGACCTCAAAACCCTCAGAATAAAGTCTAAAAAGTGACTTCAATGCATGCAAAATAAGGTCTCTTTGGAAGGCCAAACATACTAGTAAAGAGAATGATATGATTTCAAAGCTCAAAACCTCATCAAAGCCACTGAAAATCCACTGGATTTCAGTGGCTAAGAGGCCAAAAACAAGACTTATGCAAATGCTCAAGTGTATGGCTCAAAACATGTGGAAATGAAGCATGCAAGGAAGGAGATGACTCCAAACAAAAAAGTGACCTCAAGAAAACTTAAAGAGGAGGTCAAAACAAGATTTTTTTCAGTTTATATCAAACCTCGAAAATATTCACAAGTAGGGCTAAAACATGATGCAAAAATAGCCCTAAAAGAGAAATAGAGGGAAAGGGGTAGAAGATGGCCTCAAACAGCAAAGAGTCCTTCAACAAAGTTGAAGATGGGCTCAAAATAAGATACTTTACAGTTCAGGTCGAAACCCAAAAATGCAAGCAAAAGGAGCTAAAGTATAGAGCAAAATAGTGCAAAAAAAGGAAAAATAAGGACTTACCCTTGTAGCACAGTAATGCAGCAGCTTTTGGTCCAAGATTGTGAGCTCTCAACCTCTGAAAATCAGCTTCAAGGGGCTGGAATGGATGGTGGAGGTGGTAGGCTAGGAGTTGTAGTGTAAAATGGCCAAGAACAAGGGTGTTTGGAGGCTTGAAGTAGAGATATAGGAGGTTGTATGTATAACTCTCAGCCCAAAGCTTCTAACCCTTGTAAAATGAGGTGGGGTGGAGGTTTAATATAGAGGGAGAGAAGCCAAGGAAAAAGGGGGGAAAAACCAATTCAAAAATCCCCCCAAAAGGACAGACCCTCAGACAGAGGGTTTGGTGCAAAACAGCTGGCACAGCTGGAATGCACCAGAAGGGACAAACATGGCCGGCCAGGTGCAAAAGGGCCAAGTGGCCGGCCGGCCGACCAGGGGTCAAAAGGATCAGAAGAATTGCTGGGCGGCCACCCCCAAAAGGTGGCCTCCTAGATGAGTGCAACACAGCTGTATGGTCAAAACCCCGAAAATATGAACCAAGAGAGAGAAAAACTAGCTTTTTAAAGGGGTTCAAAAGGGTCAAGAACAATTGCTGGCCGACCTACCCATATTGGTGGCCTCTCAGGTGTGTACAACACAATGATGTGGTGGAAAATCAGAAAAAGTGGCCCGGGAGTGGGAAAAACCAGCTTCCTAGTGAAGAAAACGGGCGATGAAGAGCGATGAAGAAATAAAATTGGTTTTTCAGACAAATTGCTGGCCTCCCACCTTCCTACAACCTTTCTAACAATGAAAATAAGGTCCCTGCCAAAAACGGACCAAGACGAATGCAAAACGAAAGTTCGGGGGCTAAAACACACAGTTCGGGGCCTCGAAAACAGGCTGTTAGGCACCGGAAATGGCGTTCGACCACGGAGTTGGTCTCTCGGGCCACAGTGTCCCTCAAAAGGGAGGAAACAAGGTGTGTGCCAAAAACCGGAGCAAACGGAGGTAGTTAAGCGGTCCCGAACCGAGGCACACGGCCGACGGCTCCGAAAACCGGAAACCGGGCTTCAAACGGGAAAAAATGGCCTACGACCACGAAACGTAGCCTGCGGCCACTAAGAGATGATATACGAGACCTCTCCCTCCCCTCGGGAAGAGAAAACAAAGAAAACAGGGCCTGGTTCGCAAATCGAGGCAAAGCATGAAAGAGTCCGGAAGTCTGGAGGCAAGGCTCGCAACCATGACTCCGCAACCTCAGAACGAGCACGATATGCAACATCACCGAGCGCTCAACTGGTGACGTCTGAGTCTTAAGGTCGGTCAAAAATGGGGTGTCTACAAAATGCAGTGAATGATTAAAAATAAATAAATTAAACTCAATATACACTACAGGAAAAAGCACATTCAGCGACTAAATTTCCTGACCAAAAAAGATTTGGTTGCTGAAAGTATAGCTTTCAGCGACCAAAACAGTATTACTTGCCAAAAGTAAAACTTTTTGGCAACTAAACAATTTTATTAGCCAAAAATCTACAATTGGCGACTAAAACTAAGTTTGGTCGCTGATTATATGGGTTTTAGTGACTAAAAATTTTTAATAGCCCAAGGTAAAGCTTTTTGGCGACTAAAAAAATTTAGTAGCCAAAAGTTTACAATTGGCGACTAAAAATAAGTTTGGTCGTTGATTATATGGATTTTACCGACTAAAAAAAATTTAGTAGCCAAAAGTAAAGCTTTTTGGTGACTAAAAAATTTTAGTAGCCAAAAGTTTACAATTGGCGACTAAAAAATAAGTTTAGTCGCCAAAAGTGGCCATTTTTAGCACGGGAGAACTAAAATCCTAAGGCGGGAATTAAATTTTTTGACGACCAAAATTTTGGTAGCTGAAAGTGCATCTTCGGCGACCAAATCCGATTTTGGTCGGCAAAAGTTAAGTTTTTTAGCAACTAAAAAACAATTAATAGCTAAAAGTATAGAATTGGTGACCAAAAAATATTTTTAGTCGCCAAAAGTGGTCTTTTTTTATTTTGCTAGTAAATAGTTTATTTTACATAAATTATGTTCAATAAAATAATTATGTTTATACATATACTTTTATATTAATATGGATGTATGTACTATATAAATAATAAATGTTGCATATATAATCATGTGGTGCTATAGAGGTGTAGTGGGAAGAGTGTGGTGTATAAGGTTTATGGTGCGGGAGCTTGGTGGTTCGAGTCTCCACAAGAGCGGATCAAATTGTTCTACAACGAATTATCGTCACAAATGCACTTGATAGCGTCACGAATAGTACCTACCATGACATTAAAGTGTCAGTGAAAGGTTTTAGTCTTGATGGTGTAATGACACTTATAAGTGTCACTAAGTCTTTTTTTAATGGCGCTTGATAGTGCCACAAATAATATCTACCATGACATCAAAATGTCATTGAAAGTTTGTAGCCATGATGGTGTAGTGACACTTGCAAGTATCTACTGTGGCACTGTTATCTACTGTGGCACAGATGCAAATGGCACTTGTTCAAAATGCCACAAGACTAAAAAATGTCATTAAACCAATAGTTTTGTGCACTTTCAAATGTCACTAAACTAAGAAAATGTTGTAGTGTATATTGTTTATTAATTTAAAAGAAGGGCAAAATAGGAAATTTATATTATTTTTGTACTTGATTTATGAAGAGGGACTAATATTTTGGGACAATGAAAAATGGAATAAGGGACTAATATTTTGGGACGGAGGGAGTATTATTATTTTTTGAATAATACTATATGTATTAGTTATTGTGTTAATTAATGTATCAATTGTGGTATAATTTAAAAGATTTTTAATATTTGTAATTTGTATAATGAGTGAGGTCATTAATAATATCATAACTAGTATTGATATAACAATTAGTACATTAATTAGTGTATGTAGTACACCGTTATTTTTTGTGTTTTTAGGAAGGGCGGCATTGAGGTTAGGGGCACCAAACAAGAATTAATTTGTTTGCAAGCTCAGCTCGTTAAGTTAAAAAATAAGTTTAAACTAAATTTTTAGACTCGTTTAATAAACAAGCTAACTCAAATTCGAATAAATTTGACTTGTTTATCTCTATTTAAATAATAAATTAAATATTTTCTTGGATGAATATAATATATTATATAATAGATTAATAAATTTGACATGTGAATGAGTTATAAGCTTAATTTATAAGTCAAATAATTAAAAAATTATTAAATTAGTCTGTTCCCAAACGAGGCTAGTATTGTTAAATCTAAAGCATCCTGTTTTGACTAAAAAGACTGGACAAGTTGAGTGTTATTCAAGATTAATTTGTGTTTGGCTTCCCAAAATCTGGATTGAGATTGACTTCATATTTAGAACTTGTGATTTGATTAATTAATTTGTTCAAAATTGACTTAAAAGATAAGCAGACTTAAATTATAACACATTTTCAAACTAGCTCATCATTTTTAAATCCAAGTTTAAAGAAAACAAGATTTTGCTTGGATCAACTCATTTGTAGAACTAATTGTCACAAATTCACAATGAATTTTTGAAAAAAAAAATAATAATAATAATAAATAAATAAAAATGTGGTAGTTTCAACCTCTTGATTCCTCTACAGAAAAATTTATTGCCCTCCAACATGAGGGGGTCCTCCGCATGTTTTCGAGACGGTGGTAGATTGTAAAGTTAAAAAAGCAAGATTTGTATTATTATTATTTGGAAAATGCTATTTGTATTATCATTATTTAGAAAATATTATGGATTTCAAATAAATTACTAAATAAATTACCAAACTTCTCACATGGGTGTGGGACTCGCACACATGTAATTTGTGTAGGTCCTACACCATGTGAGAAGTTTGATAATTTATTTAAGGTCCCTAATATAACTATTTTTATTTTTTAGGTTTTCAGGAAGGGCAAGAGTTAAGGCACTGAGGTTAGGGCAGCAGACAAGAATTAATTTGTTCACAAATTAAACTCGTTAAGTTAATAAATGAGTTTAAATTAAGGGGTTGTTTGAAATGATCTATATAAATGCATTTTTTGACATTTTAACTAAAAAAATAGAGAAAAAAATATATATATTTAAGATGATTTTTTGACTTTTTACAAAAAAAATATGTAATAAAATATTATATCGAATATTAAAATTTTCACTTGTACCCTTCTAGACACATACTGATAGGTACATCAACTCATTAGTGCATGTCAAAATTATGTTGACTTTGGAAATTCGTGGCTTACAATTAGCTACGTCAGTGCCTTTGGTAAAATTTGTAAAGATAAGTACATTTATCAGCACTGACATACACTCAAAAGTGTTGAATTCAAAAGGACAAATTCATAATTTTGTCCTCTGTCTATTAAGTATTTTGTTCCCGTCCAAACCTGTGAATAGTGTTAACTTTTTTACTTTTTCAGTGATTTTTTGACTTTTTTAGGGGATGCGCCAAACATCCACTAAATTTTTAGACTCGTTTAATAAATAAGCAAAACTTGAATTCGAATAAACTTGACTTGTTGTTCTCCATTTAAATAATAGATTAAATATTTTTTTGGATGAATATAATAGATTAAATATATTATTTATGTATTAAATAATAGCAAAAAAATTATTATTGATTAATAGTAACAAGCTAAGCTCAAATTAGATTATTCATTGAGCCGAGCTCAAGTTAGGATTTCAAACTCGATAAACAAATCAATCGAATTCAAAACTAATAAAAACTCATTTTTGCTCAATTCATTTACAATTTTAATTGGGGGAGGGAAGGCTGACATGTGAATGTGATTTTGATTTTTGATTTTTTTTTATTTATTAATGTAGAAGGTAGATGGCCCAAATATGCTCTTTTTTTTTTTTTAAGATAGAAGGTAGATGGCCCAAATATCTTTAAAAGACTGCAAAAAAGTAGAAAAGGATGGAGTAGAATCAAGAGAGAATGCAAAAATCATTGTCTTGGAGACATTAATGGGTTCCGAAATGGTCGGTTGTGTCATAACTTATAAGGTGGTATGCTTATAATTTGTAGCACCCCACACCCCGTGGTATGCTTATAAGTTGTAGCACCCCAGTCCCCCTTGTGTACATTAATGAGAACCCCTTTATAAAATAATAGTCGTGGCGAGGGTTTGTTGAGTCTACAATTAATATCTCAACAACATGAGACTCAAGTTTGAATGTTCTCCAATGCTAAACATGTGTTTCATACGCCAAACAACAACACCCCCCCCCCCCCCCCCCCCTTCTCTCTCTCTCTCTCTCTCTCTCTCTCTCTCATATAAAATTGAAGTTATTTCATGAGTTTGAAATTTCATGTCTTGTTGACGCTTGACCAATAGGAATAATACATAAAGTAAAAAAATCACGATATATGAAATAATTTTATAAACTTTGTCAATGTGTTAATTATCATATTATTTAAAACTTCATTAGTTGATCATTAGTTGGACATATCACATCAGCACGATGATATGATATACCTGACCTATTAAATAATTTCTTCATACATATAGATTTGAATTTCTCTCAAATTTAAATTTAAATTTGATTGTCATATTTAAACTTTTGAAGTCCACTATAAATTCCGTTTTAATGATTTAACCCGTTCATTTTTTAACGATATTTATTTATATAATCTATGAAAAAAATTAGATCGATTTGATAACTATAATATTTTTATATTATGGCGTTTGTCTTTTAAAAAAATAAATGATTTATTTTTGAAAACACACTAGTCTTCTATTTTTTTTGAGACAAATACAATAAAATGAAAAAAAATAAATAATTATTGAATTGACTTAATTTTTTCCATAGATAATATATGAAGAGTCTTACAAAAAAAAAAAAAATTAAATTATTGAAATGAGACCTATTATAAACCCTAAATGCCTGAACACGATGGTCAAATTCATATTTGAGTGGTGTTTTGAGAAGTTGGTAAAAAATTAATTTTTCGAATTTATTTTATCTTTTTGTGAGTAAAAAATATGATATGTGATGTGATTCAAAATGAGTAAAAAGTTAAAAGTTTGCTTTTTATTTGGTTGCCAAAGCACCCCTGAATTTGAGAGAAGTTGAATCCTATATAAATATATAAACACATGTCTTATATGCACTCTATTATAAACACCCATGTAAAATTTTTGATAAAATTTTTGAGATCTCTAATATTATTTTATTTTTATTTTATTTATTTATTTATTTATTTATTTGTTTTTTTGTGGTTAAGGCGCCCATCAACATGGCCCTACAATTTTATTCATCCAAAAAAAAAACATGGCCCTACAACGTGTCATGTTTAATGCTTGACAGCTAAGTTGTTGGTCCTGAAAAAGAAAATAAGTACTCCAGTAGGAATGATAAAATTACCTAATTTGATCGTAATTGTTCCAATCGGATTTAAAAGAAATATTAAATTTCTTTCATGTTTATGCCCTGTTTGGTAAGACTTATTTTCAGCTTATTTTAGTTTTTAGTTTAATTTAAGTTATTTTGATGTGTTTGGTTCGACTTAATAATACAGTTTAAGTTTTTTGTAAATCAAAAATCAACTTATTGTTTGAGTGGGGGAGGAGAAACTTAATTTATAAGTCAAAAATCAATTTATGTTCACAGTTATAAGTTATAAGTTGTTAGGCTATAAGTTATAATCACTTTCCCACAACTCTACCAAACGGCTATATGAGACAAGTTAAGAGATCACAAGGTTCACAATAAATCTCATTTTGATAATTTAAATCGTTAATATTATAAGGTCTTAATGTATATCATTTATTAAAAAAAATAATTCGATTCAATAATCGCAATATTTTTATTTTATCGTATTTGTTTTTAAAAAAATTAATGATCTTTTTTTAAAAATATATTTATCGTTTATTTTTTCAGAGACAGATATAATAAAATGAAAATATTACGATTATTGAATAGAATAATTTTTTTCATAAATAATATATATTAAATGTCTTACAAAATAAAAAATTAAATAATTAAACAAGGCTCACGCGCCTTTCAAATTCTCTCGTACTAATATGTGAATATGAATAGGAGAGAAGTTAAATCATTAAAAGAAAAGGTTTGGGAAAGTATGAAAAGGGTAAAGCCGAGTATACAGGTAAGTAGATCAAAACTATCGGGATACAATATAAAATTATATCACTAAATTAGTTGGCTTTGAAATTACGAATTCACGCACGAAATTCAAAAATACCTGACCGGTTGCCATCTTGCCAAACCGTGAGATCGAAAAATAAATTACATAAATATGGAGGATACAACTTAGCCTGTGTTGGGGTCCAATGTTTGTGTATTTTTTATTCCTACTGTGTAGTGCCAAAATATTTAGAAAGAGTTAAAAAAACCAATTATAAAAAGTCAAAATAATAATTTTTTTACTAATAAGATTTGAGTAGGTCGTTGGGGTTGAAGTTTTAATAACCTTTTTTTGTTGATTTTTTTTTTTTTTTTTTTTTGTGTATTTGATGAATTTTTTATAAATTTTTTTACAACTTTTAAATTTTACTCGATTAGACTGATCAGATAAATAAAAGAATTTAAAAAAAGTCCAAAAATAAAAAAGAAATTGTTTATTTTTTCTTTATCTGTCTTTATTGATTTTTTTCACCCCCTTTTTAGATTCATTTACACAAGACAAACTTGAAAAGTAAAAAAAAAAAATTACTAAAGATAAAAAAATAAGAAAAAAATATAATTTTTTTAACTGTAAACTTATGCTGAGTTTATGAAAAATTAAAAACATTAATGCTTAATATGTTATTATGAATCAAATTAAAGAGACATTTTAGAATCACAAACATTTTCTTTTTTTCAAGTGTTCACTTCTAATCTTCCTAGAATCTCACTGTGACAATGGTAATGATAGGAAGGGATTAGGCTTGTGAGCATTTCGGTTTGGGTTGCTTTTTTAAGAAAAATTATCAATTAGTTCATTCTAGGTGTATTCAGAATTCTTTAATTCGTATATCTCAACTTATTCTCAAAATGATTTAGTTAAATATTTTGATGGATGCAAACCAATGATTTAAGCAGATTAAGTGATGAAAAATCTAGAAATCCCTTAAATATTGATTTGTGATTATGATTACGTGAAAAAACTAAAATTGGACACCTCCAATTGTGATAAAAAATCACGGGCAAAAGCCACAAAATAATCCACTAAAAAGACATAAAGGAATTACACAGGTATACTCTCAATTACCTAGCGAATCCACGCCCGAATTGAACCAACCCTTATGTGCCTCTTCCAATCCCGTCTTCACCTCGGAATTGTCTTGACGATGAGCCGCTCCAGAATCCACCAAAACTTCAGGCTCGAATTCTTCAGAATCCACCGAAGAATAACTCTCTCTTCTTTTGTGTACAACAAACAAATAATCCTTTGATGTATACTCTTTAAACCATGAGTTGAATACTTAATCAAAACATCAAAGAAAACTAGCAAAATATCCCCATATATAAACCCTAGAACCCAAGAAGAAGATCTGGAGAAGTAATCCTAGATTTGGACTGAAACACGTATTTATAGAAAACTGTCCCGCGATCTCCGCTCGAGCGTCAGATTGACCGCTCGAGCGGACTTACGCTCAAGCGCGAAAAGTTCCGCTCGAGCGGGAAAAAACAACATCCAGTATTTTTGCAGGCGAATAAACTTTTGGAACTCAGCATTCTCCGCTTGAGCGGACAGGCAACTTAGAATGTATTTTTGCATTTTGTTTCGGGGGCGCTGCCCCGGACCCGCCAAAGGGCACTCCCCCCTCGACCCCCGCGAGCTGACTGGGCAGCTCGATCCCCGTCATAATCAGCGAAGTGGCAATCTTGAAAGAATTAAACACCACAAGTTTCTCTGCAAAGCACGATTCGGGTTGGATTCGCATCTAACAACTCATAGTTTCACTGAAATAAAAATGCGAATAAAATTACAACTCAAAGGAGTTTTGTCAAACGGGATTGCCAAGAAATAAAACCTAACAAGTGATTTAAAAATTAACTTAATTTTTTCTATAAATGATATATACAAAGAGTTTTACAAAAAAAAAAAAAAAAAAAAAAAGGTTCAAATTATGGAAATAAGACCTATAATTAATCCTGCATGCCTAAACACGACGGTCAAGTTCATACTTGACTTTGAGAGAAGTTGAACCCTATATAGATATATAAACACACGTCTTATTTGCGCTCTATTAATTTGCTATATGTTTATCAATTTTTCATTTAACTAATCTCATTTTTTTTTATTCACCCAAAAAAATCTCATTTTTTTCGTCATTGTGATATACAGCTAAATAATTTTTTTTTAACTGAGGTCCTACTTGTCATGTTATTTTAATTGATTCCATTTCAAATACTAAATTTTGGTTTTTATATCAATTTGTTTGGAAAATTTATACAATTTCCTTAAGTAATGTGGCATTTTCAAAAGATATATTGTGCTGCTTGTCGGTGGTTTTGTGATATGAGGTAATGAGAATAATTCTCTCGCTAGGAGTTTTTAAAAATAATTTTTAAAATTTTAATACGTATATTTTATTTTTTAATAAATTTTAAAAAATATTTTAATCAATTATTTTACTTTTTAAATTTACTTATCATGATATACCTAAAAAATATAAAATTTATATAAAAATCTTTAAAAAAATTCATTAAATAGAACAAAATATGAAAATGTATTGAATTTTGGTAGTTTTTTTTTTGTATTATTATATTTGGTAATTTTTTATTTTTTATCATAAATATTATACTTTTTAAATGTATCTAAATTAAGTACATAAAAAATAAAATAAATTTTTTTAAAAAATTCACTAAAAATAAAAAATAAAAAAAACTCAATTTCCTAAAAAGTGAGTTAAACCAAACAATCTCTGTGCTTTTGCCTTCGAGTTGAAATCTTATATATTTTTTTTGATAAAAATTGACTTAGATTTCGTTTGTTAATTATATATTTTAATTAAAAAATTAAAAGTCACTCTAAGTTATTACATTACCCTCTCTATTTTTTTTGTATATCTTTTTATAAAATTTTAAAAAATTATTAAAATAAATTGTTCTTAAACGGGGCCTAAGATGTTCAAACCAAAGAATCTCTCTTTATTTCTTTCTTTTTTTAATTGTTTTGGTCTTTTCCATATATATTGAATTTTTTTGTATATATTTGTAGGCGTTGGACTTCTTTTTCATATTATTTAAATTTTATTTCCTATTAATTAAAAAAACTAATTTCAAAAAATATCATCTCACTCAAAATGGCTTTTATTTGGGAACTAACTTAAAAGTTAGCTTATTAATTTTTTAATTTTTGGATAAATTACAAATACATACATCCATATAGTTTAAAAAAGGATTTTTTATTGATAAATCCCATTTAGAGGTGTTTTAACCCAATAAGTCCACTAAGGAAAGTTATAACCTAATTAGTCCCATGTATTTATACTTGTATTCCATGAGGTCCTTTTTTCCTAATTTATATTATTTGTTGGACTATTATACCCTTATGTCTATTTGTTGATATATATTATATACAAAATAACATACATGTTTCCCTCTGTTTTTGTTGTGGTAGGATTTCGTTCCTATAAGAGAGAAGAGGACGACACATAGTTCGCGGTAGTGTTTCATTGCGATATGGTTTCATTCCTGTGGAAGAGAAGACGACGATTCAGAGTTTATGCTCTGTTTTTTTTTTTTTTTTTTTTTTTGGCCATAGTTATGATTTCAGCCAGAAATCAAAGGAAGAGAAAATGATTTGAATCAAAGAAACAAAGGTAATGGCTTACAAACTTGTTCAGTAGATTGACTAAAACCCACATTCAACTGGATTGAATCAAAGGGAAAGATGAGATGGTTTTGAATACTTGTTCTTCGAAGGTGGGTTTAATTTGATTTGGATTGGTGGAATGGTGAAATTACACGGGTTGTTAATGATAGTGATATGATGAAGCTGAAGTGTGGGTGATAATTTTTTGTTTTTAGAGAGATTGAGTTTTTTTTTTTTGGATTTATAGTTCTATTGCTGCCATTATTTTTGGTTTTTCTGTCAATCAATGTGAATGTTCACATTTCATATTGTTTGGAAGCTTAAGAAATAAGTGTTAGAATTGTGAAGAATGAGGTTTCTGATACAGTAATGTAGCTTTCTTTATAAAGAGATGAGGAGTGTTTGGTTTGATTTGGATTACTGTAATTGTGGAATTGTAAGAGGCGTTAATAATAGTGATAATGATAAAGATGGAAACGAAAATTATGAAGAAACAGAGGAGGATTTGTGTGATGATTTTTTTTATTTTTTGAGAAATTGAGATTTTTGAATTTAGAGAAGACGAATACTGTGCTCTATTTGATTATATTGTCTTAAGGTTAGTATGTAATGGATGCATGTCATTTGTGATTGGATTTATATGAAGTGTTGTATGCTCTGTTTTTTGCTTCCAATTTCATTTTCTAGAATTGATGGACATGCAAGTTTTTTTTGGTTGTATGAGGTTATAGATTTTGGCTGGTTATGTGGTTGAGTTATGACTCTGTTTTTTTTAATGTGGTGAATATTCACATCGCATTAAGAATGTGAATGTATATGAATGATTGTATGATCTATTTCTTGTTTTCAACATCATTATCTAAATTAATTTTTGGTTGGTTATATGAGGATATAGGTTTTTCCTGGTCATGTATATTGTGAGACATGCATGTGTGTGATGTGAATATTTACATTCTTGTTACCATTGACAGTATCAAAGTAGTTAACATGAATATTTATATCACTGTAACCATTCACATTACCAAATCATTTATGTGAATATTCAGATTTGTATTATGAATTGTCATTGTGAGTGTTTTTTGCTAGCAAAATGGGATGTTGTTGTGTATATTATGCATGGGCGTGGTGTGAATATTGACATGTCTGTTACCATTTACAACATGAAAACATATGATGTGAATATTCACATCATCTGCAATATGTTATTTGATGTGAATATTCACATTCTTGTTACCACTGATAACATCAAAGTAGTTAACATGAATATTTATATCATTGTAACGATTCACATTACCAAATCATTTGATGTGAATATTCAGATTTGTATTACAAATTGTCATTGTGAGCGTTTTCTGATAGCAAAACGGGATGTTGTTATGTATATTATGATGTATGCATGGGCGCGATGTGAATGTTGACATACCTGTTACCATTTACAACATAAAAGTATATGATGTGAATATTCATATCATCTGTAACTATTAACATCATCAAATTATTTGCTGCGAATATTCACTTATGTGTTAAGAAATATGAAATTCACACCAGTTACATTGTGTTACAATAATATTTTAAGTAATATTCACATCCATGTGAATGATCAACACGAAATAGGCCTCAAAATGCATATACATATATTGAATGAAAAATTGGAGTACAAGCATTGATACATAATTGATTTACACTTAAGCTAGTCTGCTCCAATATGTCAAAACTATTGATACTAAATTGTCTTCAATATGGATAACAATTATAGATAACAATTACAGGTGGACACCCCCCACCTATAGGTTTTCATATTGCACTGTCTTTGTGTGATTCAGAAAAATGTGTACAATGAGTCTCTTATTTGACACCATTCAAAGCGATTAAAGCTGTCAACAAGTTCCTCCCGGTATGCATGCGCCCTGATGATGTAACACACTGCGGGCCCGCAATCCACCCTGAAAATGCAAAGTTGTTATTGTTAGAATTTGAAATTTAGGTGTGTATAATGGTTGTAGAAGATGTGTACAAATTGATGTAAGGCTTACCATTGGTTTGTAGTCATTATCAATATCTAACAATCTGATGTAAATATTGACATTGTGTACAATAAAATTCAGATTGAACCAAAAAAGGGTTGACAACCATTCAATATTAGGGGCTTTTCATCAACAAGCAACAATACTAACAGCTTTGTTAATATCTACATCATATTCCATTGATAACAGGAGGTGAATATTGACATTGATGTTAGAATGTGAATATTGACATTATGTTTAGAATGTAATTATTTCATCACCATCAACAACCAACAACATTAACAAATCTAACATTGACACAAGGGAGGAGATAGGGAGTGTATTACAAAAGAGTGTATTACACATGACAATTTAAGACAAACAAGTCATTACCTATAGCAGTCTGATGTAAATATTGACATTATGTATAATGAGATACACATTGAACCAAAAGAGAGTTGACAACCATCCAAGATTATGAGCTCTAATTGCTTTATAACCATTAACACACAATAATACCAACAACTCTGTAATATTTACATTATATTCCATTGATGTTAGAAGTTGAATATCTACATTATATTGATAATGTGAATATTGACATTGAAGTAGATATTTACATCAATGTCAATATTTACACCATATTCACATCATATTTGATCACCTTTTAAATATTATACAGATTATGTATAATGGAATACACATTGAACCAAAAAAAAATTGATAACCATTCAAGATTAGGGGCTCTAATTGGTTTGTAACCATCAACACGCAACAATACCAACAATTCTGTAAATATTTACATCATATTCCATTAATGTTAGAAATTGAATATCTACATTATATTCATAATGTGAATATTGACATTGAAGTAAATATTTACATCAATGTCAATATTTACACCATATTCACATCATATTTGATCATCCTTTAAATATTGTATAGATTATGCATAATGGAATAGACATTGAACCAAAAGAGAGTTGACAATCATCCAAGATTAGGAGCTCTAATTGGTTTATAACCATCAATACGCAACAATACCAACAACTCTGTAAATATTTACATCATATTCCATTGATGTAAGAAGTTGAATATCTACATTATATTCATAATGTGAATATTGACATTGAAGTAAATATTTACATCAGTGTCAATATTTACACCATATTCACATCATATTTGATCACCCTTTAAGTATTGTATAGATTATGTATAATGGAATAGACATTGAACCAAAAGAGAGTTGACAATCATCCAAGATTAGGAGCTCTAATTGGTTTATAACCATCAACATGCAACAATACCAACAGCTCTGTCATATTACATTGATGTTAGAAGTTGAATATCTACATTATATTCATAATGTGAATATTGACATTGAAATTAGAGATGTGAATATTCACATTACTGCTAGGGTACAAATAGGAGTGAGACAACACCAATATATGTTGATTTTTCATATTGACATAAACAAAATTTCATAACATAAAGGAAACAACACATGTGAAATGGCTAGCCTCAGAATGTGAATGTTCACATTGATTGTTACACAAACATTTGAGACTACGAAACTGAGAATAAAGCAGATAATCAACAAACAACACAACAAGCATCATAATGTAAATTTATAAAATGGCTAGCCCCAGAATGTGAATGTTCACATTGATTGTTACTCAATAACAAGAGAAACAATAAGATGTTATTATTTACAACATGCCTACGAGAATTCACACTGAACTAAAACAACGTTGACAATCATCCAAAATTAAGGTTGTAATTATTTGATCACCATGAATAACCAACAACACCAACAAGTCCGACATTGACATAAGGAGGGAGATACAACATACACCATAATGTAAATTCATAAAATGGCTATCCTCAGAATGTGAATGTTCACATTGGTTGTTATTCAATAATAAGAGAAACAATAAGATGTTATTATTTATAACATACCTACAAGAATTCACATTGAACTAAAATAGGGTTGGCAACCATAAAAAATTGGGCATCAACACCAACAAAAACAATGTAAGTTTATCCAGTAATGAACAGTAATGTGAATGTTCACATCATCTATGTTTGCAAAATCAATTCCGAAAACAATAACAGTTATAGGGCAATGTAAATGTTTATATGAGTGATCACATTATGTTATAATTGGCTGAAAAACAAAGGGTGGAACCAACAACACCAAACAACACCCAACAACACCAACAAGTCTGACATTGATGTCACAATGTGAATGTTTACATCATATTCCATCACATTGTTGAATGAAGATTGGGGGTTCTATGGATATCAATCATCAACAATATCAACAGTGACAGTAATGTGAACATTCACATCATTATACACTGATGTGAATGTTCACATCAGTGTCTACTAATGTAAGTTTATCCAGTAATGAACAGTAATGTGAATGTTCACATCATCTATGTTTGCCAAATCAATTCCGAAAACAAACAACAGTTAGAGGGCAATGTAAATGTTTACATGGGTGATCACATTATGTTATAATTGGCTGAAAAATAAAGGGTGGAACCAACAACACCAAACAACACCCAACAACACCAACAAGTCTGACATTGATGTCACAATGTGAATGTTTACATCATATTCCATTACATTGTTGAGTGAAGATTGGGGATTCTATGAACATCAACAATCAACAATATCAACAGTGATAGTAATGTGAACATTCACATTATTATACACTGATGTGAATGTTCACATCAGTATCTACTAATGTAAGTTTATCCAGTAATGAACAGTAATTGTGAATGTTTACATCATCTATGTTTGCAATAACATATATAATATGAAGTTCACATATTGAATGAATAAGATCATAGATTATGAAGCTCACTACTGTAGAAGTTCATATTGATGAAATGGGTATAGGAGATTCACATGATTAAAAACATACAACAACAACAACAACATTTGAAATAATTGGCTTGGCCCAACATTTTTCATTCCCATGTAAATGTTCACACGCTTTTAACAACACAACGTAATTGCCACTGCATTATTTTTGGGTGAACAAAAACCATATACTTGGAGATTGGGATTGAGGGGTTCACATTAACAATTAGGGCATGAACAATAAAAATATGAAATTCCACATATTGTATGAATAGAAACATGGGATATTGGAAGTTCACAATGGTGTAATTTGAACAAGAGATTTAGGGTTTACATACAAGATTGATGAGATTACTTACTCTTTTTCCATATTGATGGTTTGGTTGTCACAAATGGTCATCGGTGATGATTTTGACGAAGATGGAACTTCAGGATGTTCACCAATGGTGATTTCCACGTTTCCGTAGACAGGTGGTGGAGGTATGACGAAGCCAATGATGAGACGTTGCGACGATGGAACAATGAAATACGTATGGGTGTGAGACGATATGGAATACGATTTTGGGTTTTCGGAAGGGTGGAGATATTGTGTGTGATTTTCTGCAAAAAAAGAGAGGGGGAAGAGGGACAGTTATTTGATTCAAAAAGAGAGGAGAAGAGGAGAAGGGTGTTTTGGTCTTCTAAATATAAAATAGGAACCTGATGGAATAGTAGAAAACACTATGGGGTTTATGGAATAGGATTCTTAGAGAATGGACTTATTAAAAAAGCTCCCTTTAAAAAATTACAAATACTTCCATGTCAGAATTTTTTATTTAACAGAATTAATTGAAAAAATAAAATTTCTAACTATTTACCTATACAATAAAAAAAAATATTCTGAATTATTAATCGAAATAAAATTTTAACATTATTAAAAAACTGTTAATTAACTTGATAATTTATTAATAAAGAACCTACTTGTTATGAAATTAGAAATCTTGGGAAGCATCATATAATTTCTAAATTCACAATAAATAATTTATAATTTAAGTAAATCTCAAGAGGTGTTTTTTAATTTATACTTAATTGTTTTAGGTCACATCATCTTTTTATTTTTTTTATAATTTAAAAAACTAAAAAAAGTCCACTTTTAACTTAACGGATCAAATCGATAATACATCTCCCTCCCAAGTAAGTCCGAAAGGAGTGGCCAACATGTCCCCAAACCTGGAAAATTATTTGGTGGTCGTCCCAAGAAATTTATATAATATTCTAATTTGATTATTGATGAAAATGATAGGATTTTTTTTTTATTTTGTTTATCTTTTTTAAAAAATAATAAAGCATAAAGGACAAATAACCACTCTCCAATGCTGCTCCGTGTATCTAATACCGCCAAATAATACCACCATGTCCGTGGTTACGGCGCCCATCAAAATGGCCCTACGACGTGTCAATCGCCTTGTTTGGCAACTTTGTCATTTTTGTAAGTTATTTTTTTTTATTTTTATTTTTTTTTTTGACTATTTTAATAGATTAAAATTTTTATGTTTAGAAAGGTAATTGAATTTTTTTATAGTTAGATGTGATATTTATGAGAGAAAAAAATAAAATAATTATTGATTTGATACGATATTTTATCTTATTTTAACTTATTTTATTTTTTTTGTAAATTTGAGCCTAAAAAGTCTAATTTTAGCCATTGCCGAACAAGGATAATGTTTAATGCTGACAGCTAAGTTGTGGGGACTTAAAAAAGGGAAAAAAAAAAATAAAGATAAATTATAAATTCACTTTTTAAGATTTGTTTAATATACGAATTGTTTCTATGGTTTGAAAAATTACATTATAATTTTTTATTTAACAGAATTAATTAAAAAAATAAAATTTCTAACTGTTCACTTATACAATGATAAAATTATCTGAATTATTAATTGAAATAAAATTTTAATATTATTAAAAACTATTAATTATGATTTATTAATAAAAGGACCTAATTGTTATGAAATTAGAAACTTTAGGGAGCATAATATAATTTCTAAAATCACATAAAATAATTTATAATTTAAGTAAATCTCAGAAGATGTGTTTGTAATTTATCCAAAAAAATACTAGTAGGAATGATAAAATTATCTGATTTGATCGGATTTGTTCCAATCGAATTTTAAAAGAAATATTAAGGTAGTACTTGGTAGAGTCTTAGAATTATGATTTTAGAATATAATTGTATTTTGAGTTTGTGAGTTTCGGAATTATAATTTGAAAAGAAAAAATTTGTTTAGTTATGAGTTTGAAAAAAGTGTTGAATTGTGTTGAATTGAGTTTTGAATTTTTGATATGACATATGAAATGAAAAAAGTTGTTTGGTTATGACTTTTGAAAAGAATTTTCAAAACTTAATTCAAAAACTTATAACTCATAACCAAACACACAATTCAAAACTCTATTGAAAATTTTATTCAAAATTTATAACCAAGCTCTTTTCAAAATTCAATTCAAAAAAATAATTTGTCATTTTGTTCTAAAAAAATAATTTGTATATTTGAAAAATATCAAAAATAAATATAAATTTTTTTTTTCAAATAATAGGAGGCAATTGGCAATTGCAAAAAAAAAAAATTGGTACTGTTCTGGTTAACCGGCCGGACGACAGGCCGAACATTAGAGAGAATGTCCGGGCAGATGACCGGATAGACCAAAAATTCAAAAATTGTTTGCTTCACCAAACATGTTTTCAAAATATATTTTGAAATTGATTTGGAATCATGATTTGAAAACTCGAACCAAACATAACATTCAAATATAAGGGTGAAACTAATTTTCAAAAGGCTCACCAAGAGATTGTAAGGCTCACAATGAGTCTTATTTTGATAATCTAAATCGTTAATATTGTAAGGTCTTAATGTATATCATTTATGAAAAAAATTAATTCGATTTAATAATCGTAACATTTTTATTTTATCGTATTTGTCTTTAAAAACAATGATGATCTTTTCTTAAAAATATATTTGTTATTCATTTTTCAAAGACAAATATAATAAAATGAATATACTACGATTATTGGATAGAATAATTTTTTTTCATAAATAATATTTATTGAATGTCTTACAAAATGAAAAGTTCGTATAATCAAAACGGGACTCACGGACCTTTCAAATTCTCTCATATGTAAATGTGAGATAAGCTCAATCATTAAAAAAATATATTTGAAAAAGCATTAAGAGTTATGCTAGAGACCCTAAATGAATTACCAAACCTCTCACATAGATGTGGGACCACACAAATCACATGTGTGTAGGTCTCACACCTATGTGAGAGATTTGGTAAAAAAATTGATAATTCATTTGGGGTCTCTAACATTTTCCAAGCATTAAAAGGATAAAACCAAGTATAAAGGTAGGTAGGCCAAACTATCATAGTTAAGATAAAATATAAAATTATATCACTAAATTAGTTGACTTTAAAATTACGAATTCACACACAAAATTCAAAAATATCTAACCCGTTGCCATCTTGCTGAACCATGAGATCCAAAAAAATTACATAAATCTGGAGGATACAACTTATCTTGTGTTGGGATCCAATAATTGTGTAATTTTTATCCTGGCCTATTGTGTAGTCCCCCTCCCCCCCGGCGGTTGCCATCTTGCTGAACTGTGAGATCCAAAAATATTACATAAATCTGGAGATACAACTTATCTTGTGTTGGGGTTCAATATTTGTGTAATTTTTATCCTGAGCTATTATGTAGTCCCCCCCTCCCCGGTTGCCATCTTGCATAATTGTGAGATCCAAAAAAATTACATAAATCTGGAGGATATAACTTATCTTGTGTTGGGGTCCAATATTTGTGTAATTTTTATCCTGGCCTATTGTGTAGTCCCCCTCCCCCTTCCCCGGGGGCCACGTTGCCATCTTGCTAAACCGTGAGATCCAAAAAAATTACATAAATCTAGAGGATACAAATTATCTTGTGTTGGGGTCCAATATTTGTGTAATTTTTATCCTGACCTATTGTGTAGTCCCCCTTCCCCCCCCCCCCTCCCCTCAGGCCGCGTTGCCATCTTGCTAAACCGTGAGATCCAAAACAATTACATAAATCTAGAGGATACAACTTATCTTGTGTTGGGGTCCAATGTTTGTGTAATTTTTGACCTAACCTATTGTGTAGTCCCCCTCTCTTGGGTTGCCATATTGTTGAACTGTGAAATCCAAAAAAAATTATATAAATTTGGAGGATACAACTTATCTTGTGTTGGGGTCCAATATTTGTGTAATTTTTATCCTGACCTATTGTGTACTCCCCTCGTTCCCGTTGCCATCTTGCTGAATCATGAGATCCAAAAAAATTACATAAATTTGGAAGATACAACTTATCTTGTGTTGGGGTCTAATATTTGTGTAATTTTTATCCTGACCTATTGTGTAGTCCCCCCCCCCCCCCACACAACCCCCCCCCCCCCCCCCAAGAAAAAAAAAAAACCTCTATTTTAAAAAGAGTTAAAAACCCAATTATAAAAAGTCAAAATAATAAATTTTTTTACTAATAAGATTGAGTAGGTCTTTGGGGTTGAATTTTTAATAGCTTTTTTTTTTGTTGATTTTTTTTCGTATTTGATGAATTTTCTATAAAAAAAAATAAAAATAAAAAATTTTAAACTTTTAAATTTTACTCAATTAGACTGATCAGATAAATTAAAGAATTTAAAAAATGCCTTTCTTTATCTGTCTTTATTGAATTTTTTTTCTTTTTTAAATTCGTCTACACAAGACGAACTTGAAAAGTAAAAAAATTGACATAATTTTTTTTAAAAAATTACTAAAGATAAAAAAATATGATTTTTTTAACTGTATGTCAAACTTTCCCTGAGTTTATGAAAAATAAAAAATAAAATTAACGCATAATATGTCATTACGAATCAATTTAAAGAGACATTTTAGAATCACAAACATTTTCTTTTTTTCAAGTGTTCACTTCTAATCTTCTTAGAATCTCACTGTGACAATGGTAATGATAGGAAGAGATTAGGCTTGTGAGCATTTCGGTTTGAGTTGCTTTTTTAAGAAAAATTATCAATTAGTTCATTCTTGGTGTATTGTGAATTCTTTAATTCGTATATCTCAATTTATTCTCAAAATGATTTAGTTAAATATTTCGATGGATTCAAACCAATGATTTAAGCAGATTAAGTGATTTAAAAATGCAAAATAAAAAGAACATTATGACTATCTAATAAGCTTAATTTTTTACAATTTCAAAATCAAAATTAATCCTTTATTTCAAAACCCAACACAAATTTACAAAAGTGGAATGCATGATATTATTTAAAATCATATTTCATAAATAAATATACAACACAACCAAATTAAAAAAATAGGACAATTTTTTTTAAGGTCTCTGATATTAAGATTTTATGGGATAAAGGACATGCGATATTTTTATAGTGGCTAGGGTCATTTTTCTAGAGAAATTTCAAATCAGATAAATTTCGCTGAGTGTATTTGTGTGTTCATGTTTGAAATTTATCTGAACACATCAGAATCCCCTTAGAATTTCTCTGAGTGTGTTTGTGTGTTCATGTTTAGAATTTCTCTAGGAATTTCACTGAAATTTCTCTAGACATATCACAATCTCATAGTGTTTTAGAAAATTCAGTAGTGACCACAACCAGAAAAAATTCACACAGTGATCACAGCCAGAGAAAATTCATGCCGTCAGAGAAAATTCACAAAATTACAAACAATGATCACAACTAGAGAAAATTCACACAGTTTCTATATCTAGAGAAAATTTACACAGTTTAGAGAAAATTTAATTTGATTTACTTACACAACTTTTAATTTGATTTGCTCACACATCACAACCCCCTCGTCAAAATTCCATGATCACTAATTCTTTGCCAAAATCTGCATGCGTACGTGAGAGAAAGAGAAAGAAAGCGAGAAAGAAAAAACAAGAAGAAAGAAAAAGAGTGAGAATCGTAGCCCTCTCAACCACCTCATTTGTTTTCTTTTTTAGTTTTTTTCAGCGTACTTTTAAAATCATTCAACTAAATAATCCCTCATTTTATTAATTCACAACATTTCCAATATATCTCTCCACACCTCCCCACCATCACCTTTTGTTTTTTATGCTTCCAAAAATCATATATAGCAGTCATATCCAAATACCAAAACAAAATGTCTCTTGAAAGCCATTACAATTGTACGGGGGCAAAATATCCTTTGTTTTCCGTACTCCTTGTACTCCAAGCTTCTCTTGACGGCGTCTAACCTGGCAACACAGAAACGGTGAGCTGCCCGGCGGTGGTGTGCCGGATAGGCCCTCCGACGATCAAGTCAGACCACTGGCGAAAGAACAGGGGAACTGTTAGACAGAGAGTATTTCAGATGGCGAAAACGGTTTCGAGTTGCATACCTCTAACGTTCACCTTCCTCCACTATTTCTAAGCTGGCCATGCAGCCTCAAGATCGTGCGCACACCACCTCTGTTGTCCTTCCATAGACAGGTGGCAATGCTCGCCTCTCACCACCTTACGCGTGTAAAGCTTTTGTCCTCCAACCAGTACATGCAGAACTACCAAACGGTATTGGCGCGTGCCTGGAACAGATTTCCTCTTCCTCACGCCATTGGCCCAGGTGGCACACTTAACCAGAGTACCGCGACCGGCCTACCCCTCGTGGAAAATTACCACCACAAGCTTACAACCGAGCTATGAACCGCCGAGCTGCCCCTTGACGAAGGGGCAGATGGCTGATTCTCATGGCTGGGCTGCTCACGACTGTCCTTCCTGGTTGACCGGCCCTTCTCTGCTCCTCCTTCACTCTAGGTCGCATGAAGTCCGGCTATCTCGGCTGTTCGGTCGGGGGCATGCCGGCCCTCGCCCGTCCTTAATCTAGCCCGGGCTACTTCAGCTCGGTTTCCTCACGTCACCGTGCGTCCAGTCGAACGTTTCCATCACAGCTCGGCCGGGCTCAATCCACGCCTGGTCAGCCAAATCCATTGGACGCGCATGACAGCTCGGGGGCCGCGCCAACTGAGAACGGAGATCGGCACCATGAGATTTGGCCAACCCGCGTTATCGTAGCTCGGCCATACAATCCGTCTAAATATCCCCTCTCAACTGCCCCTTAACCCCATCCGAGCTAATCGTGATTGGGGTTACCATCACGGCCGAGCTAAGGGTCCATCAGTTGTGCTAGTGCCAAGACGAGCATGATCGGGAACAAATCCGTTGCCGAGCTATCCCATTTGGTCGGTCACCGCTGCGGTAGTCTTGTCAAGGGTCGTACAGCCGTACTGACAACTGCGCTTACAGTGCCACATGGCCTCACGTCGTTGGGCCGTACATCGCAGCTGTTACCCACGCGCAGAATTCAAACGACTGCGCAGCCGTTTGATTTTCCCCCCTCTTTATGTTTCAACGAAGGGTCCAAACCCTTCACTTTTCAACTTCCTCTCCAAGCCAGAACCCTAGCCTCTCCAACGTTCCAAGCTTCCTCCATTCAGTGCCGTTGCTGAAGCTACATCCAAGCTCGTGAGCCCACCTTGCTTCGAATCTGTTTCTGGTGAGTTCCCTACCCCTTTACTGCATTTTACATTTCCATATCTTCATATTCGTTCTTCGACTCTCTGTGCTTTTGTTCTTCATTCATCCATCATTTTTCATTTTTTTTTTTTTTTTTTTGCCTACTGTTCTTCGTGCCCTCTGCTTGGGGCCATGGATGTTGCCTTTCATGCGTAGAACCCGTACACCCTAGGGTAAATGGAAACTGTAGGGATGGAAGGGGCCTCCGTGCCCCTTGTTCCTCCTTGGTTCGAACGGATTTGCCCCACTTCTGGGATGAACAGTTTGAATCTGGGTAGAACCGAGCTAAATGCTCATTTAGCTCCGTAGTTTGAACCCCCGTCGAGCAAAAAACTGGATTGTGGCTTCTCACTGAGGCGCAACCGAGCTAAATACCCAATTAGACCTGTAAATAGGACTGAACCGAGCTAAAGCTTGCCTTGACCGAGCTGAAAATAGGATCAGAACCAAATCAAGAAGGCTAAAACAGCCATTCCGTGGGGTCGAGATAGGGGTAGACCGGCCAAACACCCTGAAACCTTTCTCCGAGCTAAGAGTTCCAATTTGAGCCGTGCAATTTCTGCCGTGCTAACCCTTGGGCTTATTTTTCAACAATGCAGAACAAACTAGGCCCGACCAGGCCCCTTCAGCATTACCATTGGTGGAGCTCAACGTCTGAGCAAATACACCAAAATTTTTGACCCAGATACAAATTAAGTAATCAAATAAAACCGAGATAGATGAGAAAGTACTGTTTCATGGTGAGCTCGCCCGGCGCATTAGCAGAGTTTCGTAGGGAGTACCACATTTCGGACGACGTCAACCTAAAGCTGGCCAAGAAGGGTGATTCCCCGTGGGGCGACCTAGACCGGTGCCCCTTCACGGTCGTATCCATAGTAGAGGAAGGACTTCGCTTCCCGGTCCAGCCCTTGATCTATGAATTTTTGAGGCAGACAAGGCTTTGCCCGACCCAAGTCTCCAACAATACGTACAAAATAATAAACGGTGTCGCCGAGCTGAACCGGAGACTCAGTCTCAACCTCGGTCTTGCTGAGATATTCCATTAATATAGCCTTAGTAAAAATAAAGGTGGGTTTTGCTGGTACCTGAAAGTAAAGAAGGGCCGAGCAAAACTCATCGAAGGTAACCCAGACAAAGAAACCAACGACGATGACTTCTTCTGGGTGTCCGGTAATTACGAGGACACCGAGGCGCCCATACCGGGCTGGTACATTATGAAGGATTTCGGCAGTGCTGGTGAGTAGCTCGGCTAACCGCACTATTTTATCCCTACATTGGTTTCTCTTTTCGCCGGTCTAACTCTTGTTTTCTTTTTGTAGATAAGAACCTAGCGGCAGACTACCGCCGTGCTAACTAGGAGGCCATCAAAGTCCTGTTGCACCATCCGGCCGAGGAGAGGGAGTCTTCAAAACTGCTTGGCTTCGAACTGACCTACCACTACCAAGCACCGCACAAAATCCGCGTCACCGACTTCCTTCGTGCTCCTTCCCCAGAGCCCGACCCCAACCTTCCGCCGATCAAACTAGTGCCACTAACAGCCGAGCAGGAAATGGCTAAAATTCGAGCTATCAAATCCATGATCACTGGCGAGCCGAGCGACTCCCAGCCGCCAGAAGCATTTGGGGGGACTTCCTCCACTCCGGCCGGGCAAACGGAGGGTGCAATGCTGGCTCTTGCCAGCAAACAACCAGCTGCCCGGTCTAAGAAAAGACCGAGAAAAGACCAAGCCGAGCAACTCGTTGATGAGGACTCCACTAATCATGCCTCTACCGAGCTCGGGGACCAGACCGAGCAACCACTGACCGGGCCATCCAAGAGCCCAGCCACCCCCCTCGGTCTGGGCGCCCGAGATCAAATACAAGGGCCGGGCTGTCTCTTCTGCTGATTCAGTGTATGCTGACAAGGATTACTCCCTTGGTTTTAACATGACCAAGGGCTAATCTTGCCTGCCGACATGAAGAAGCACGACGAGCTGTCCGATCTGAAAGTGCTTCGTTCGACAGCCAAGTCGATAGTGTTGGTAAGTGTCCCATTCTCCGCTCAAGTCATTGCCCAGTTTTTGCTCGGTTGTCTTAATACTCATGATCTCTTATTTGTTTGCAGGCCGCGCAAAAGAACTATCTCGCCCACGAGCGTATGATCGCCGTGTGGCAGAGTTTGCGTGATGCCATTGCTGAGAACAAGGCCCAAGCGGCCGAGATAGCGAAGCTCTAGGCCACGCAGGAGGTAGTTGTGGCGGAGCGGGATGAATTGAGCCAGAAAGTCGACCGAGCTGAATCTGACAAACAACGGGCCGTGAAGTCGACCAAAGCTCGGTACCCTCGCCGAGCTCCGAAAGCTGCGCGATGCCTACAAGGCAGAGAGGGACAAGGCTGTTGATGACGCAGAGGACCAGGGATACGCGCAGGGGGAGAAGACTTATGAGTGTCAAGTTCAGGCGACCAAGGACATCTTTTTCCAGTGCGGTTGGAAAGCGGTCGTGGAAAAAGTTGGCCTTGGTCAGGACGCTGATATGTTCCTGATTCCTCCTGCAGCCTATATCCCGGTCTATATGCAGGCGTACGCCAGTGCCACTCAAAACTGGCTCATCGCGGAGGCAAGGAAAGAGGCCGAGGAAGAAGCCGCCGCCGCGCAACAGGCCGAGCAAACTTCTCAAGAAGCATCCCAAGATGTGGAAGATGAAGTGGCTGATCGGGATGTTGCCGTGGTGGATGGAGCTGACGATGAGGCCGAGGAAAACTTGCCCGAGCAGAATGTTCAGATCACCGAGCAGACGGTAGAGGGCGCCGAGCAAACCGTCGACCTATTGGACTGATGATTTCCTTTGTATTTTCTACTTTGCTTTATTTTTGTTTCTTTTCCTTTCTTTGTTTTTGAATGTAATCGGGCTAGGCCCCCCCTTTTTGTACTGTAACTTTCTGAATCAATGAAACTCAACTTTTTGCCCGTTTATTTTCTATTTCTATTCGGTTGACCCGTGCAAAAATTTATTGACTCAAACTCTAATAAATCACAACTGGTAGGTCGGCTTCGCCGCACAATATGCCAAGCTGAAATTAGAATTGCTTCCACTCGAACATTTGCGAATTGCAGCTAGCAGCTCGGCTCTTCTGTCTTTCGAACGAACCGACCTTTTCGCGAGCCGAGCAAAATCAGCTCGGCCCTAAATAGGAAGTTGGGGAAGTCACCATTTCACTTCAGCCGAGCAAAATCAGCTCAGTATATATTGGACAAATCACCAATATTCCAATGTGGCCGAGCAAAATCAACTCGGCCTTCGGGTTGGACAGGACGCCAACATTGCCTTCGTCCAAGCTAAGTCAGCTTGGATCTTGTAGGTTGGGCAATTCACCAACACATCTCTTGGCCGAGCAAAGTCAACTCGGCTTCTACCAGTTGGACAAAACACCACAATTGTTTTTTGGCCGAGCAAAATCCGCTCAGCCTTTACATTGGGCAAAACACCAATATTCCATTTAAGTTGGTCATGACGCCAACACACCAATTGGGCGAGCAAAAGTCAGCTCGGCCCTTATGCGAATTCGACAATACGCCACTTAGTTCACTGGAACCAACTGTTCGTGCGGTCCATGTCTATACCGGCGTGAGAAAATCAGCCCGGCCCCGTTCAGGTCGGTCTCCTTGCCCCTATCATCCGTAGTGGCCCAGAATCCTTGCGGTGTCATTTGCACAGAAAGATGTAATACAAAACAAAGAAAATGGGCTATTTTTCATTACAAAAAGTAGTGCTATACTTATATCAAATGCCAAAAGGCTAAAGGTCTAGAAAGCTAATCAATAAAAGCAATTACATCTTAAAAGTAAAAGATCTTAAGATTGGCTGCATTCCACGGTCTGGGCACAACTTTGCCATCTAAATCTTCCAAGTGGTATGCCCCTTTGCCAGCGAGACCAGTCACCTTGTATGGTCCTTCCCAATTTGCACCGAGCTTCCCTTCGCCTGGGACCAGCGTATTGCCCAGCACTTTTCTTAAGACCCAGTCCCCAATCTTGAATAGCCTAGGGTGCCCAGCCTTGTTGTATTTCTTGGAGAGTTCTTGCTGGTAGGCCGCTATGTGGATTAGTGCCCGCTCCCTTCTTTTCTCGGCTAGGTCCAGCTCCAAAGCCACCGCTTCATTGTTCAAATCGGGCTGAAAACTCTCAGACCGGATGGTCGGCATGCCAATTTCAAGCGGGATGATGGCCTCCATGCCGTAGGCCAAGGCAAACGGAGTCTCTCCGGTCGACCGCCTTGGCGTAGTGCGGTATGCCCAAAGCACATTGGGGAGTTCTTCAGCCCATCTTCCCTTGGCTTTCTCAAGCCGCTTCTTCAGCCCGTCCAAGATGGTGTTGTTTGAGGCCTCTGCTTGACCATTTGACTGAGGGTAGGCCGGCGTTGAATTGTAGAATTCGATCTTCAGCTCTTCGCAAAATCCGCGAAAGAGTTTCCCATCGAATTGGGTGCCGTTATCTGAGATGAGGGCCCTGGGTATACCGAAGCGAGTGATGACGTTTTTTCGGACAAACTTCTTCACATCCCTTTCCTTTATGGTTGCCAGTGGCTCGGCCTCGACCCACTTGGTGAAGTAGTCGGTGGCAGTGATGAAGAACTTGCGATTACCCGATGCCGCGGGGAGTGGTCCAACAATATCCAGCCCCCAAAGCGCGAACGGCCAAGGACTTGTAAGAGGGAGCAAATCTCTAGCTGGTTGGTGGATCTGGTGAGCGAACTTCTGACACTTCTTACACCTGCGAACGTATTTCTACGTATCTGCTTGCATGCACGACCACCAATAACCCTGGGAAATCGCTCGGTAAGCCAAGGATCTGCCCCCAGTATGTCTGCCGCAGATGCCTTCATGGATCTCGTAGAGAAAAGCTTCCACCTTGGCGGGGTGTACACACTTTAGATACGGCTCGGTAAAAGACTTCTTATACAAGGCTCCAGAGGGGCAGAGCCAAAACCGCTCTGACTTTGCCTGGATCTTGTGGGCCGCATTCTTTTCTTCCGGCAGAATTCCATCTTTCAGGAAGGCGATGATGGGATCCATCCAAGAAGGACCCAAGTCGGTGCAATGTACCTCGGTCACTTCCGGTTCCTCTATACTTGGTCGAGGTAAAAATTCTATCATCAAGGGGTTAGGAAAGGCTGTCTGAGTAGAAGCGAGCCCGACCAACCCATCAGCCGTGTTGTTTCTTTCGCGGTTGATCTGTTCTACTCTTATGGCGTCGAACTTCTTGATCTCTGCACACACCAGCGCCTGATACTTGGCCATTCTTTCATCCCTGGCCTCATACTTCCCTGAGACTTGATTGACCACCAGCTTGGAATCCCTGAACACCATGAGGGCCGACACTTTCATTCTCAATGCGCTTCTTAGTCCGGCAATGAGGGCTTCATATTCCGCCTCGTTGTTGGACGCTGGGAAGCCGAGCGTAATTGCTTGCTCGATGATCAGCCCATCCAGTGAAGTCAATACGATACCCAGCCCGGCCCCATGCCTGTTGGATGCCCCATCGACGAAGAGTTTCCACATCTCGCCAATGAACAGCTTCCAACAATCAGAAGGGTTTTAGGAGCTTCTTAATTCCAAGTCTATGATCGGCTCATTCTGGTCTCTTTCCTTGTCATGGTTGACTCCGCCCTCCAACAAGTCAGTCGCCTTTGCTGGTTCGGTCACTCTTCGCCCGTCCTCCTCTTGCGCACCAACACTTGCTTCTATCGCCTGAACCATCGGCTGTGCTAAATCCGCACCAGCCAAATCAACCGGGCAAACTGGATGCGTTCCAGGGGCAAATTCCGCCACAAAGTCTGCAAGAGCTTGAGCTTTGATTGCGGTGCACGGGCGTAACTTGATGTCGTACTGTCCCAATTCCACAGCCCATTTCAGAATCCTCCCAGTGAAGTCTGCCTTTTCAAAGAGCACCTTAAGTGGAAACTCGGTCAGCACAACTATTGTATGAGCATGAAAATAGTGTGCCAGCTTCCTTGACGCCATCATCAGGACCAGCGCCAATTTTTCCAAAGGAAGATATCTCGTCTCGGCGGAGAGCAAAGTCTTGCTTACATAGAAGATGGGCAAGTGCTGGACGCCTTCAGCGCAAGCCAGGACGGCACTCACCACATGTTGAGAGACCGCCAAGTAGAGATACAACTCTTCGCCCGGCTGAGGTGTGACCAAAATAGGGGCAGAGGAGAGGTACGCTTTTAGGTCCGCCAGTGCGCAGTCACACTCATCGTCCCAGAAAAACTTAGCCTTCAAAGTCTTGAAGAAGGGCCTGCAACGATCCGAAGACCGGCTGATAAATCTGTTCAGCACGGCTGCTATCCCGGCAAGATGTTGCACGTCCTTCGTGGAGTTTGGGCGCTCCAGTTCCTGTATCGCCTTGATTTGGGATGGGTCGGCTTCAATTCCTCGGTTTGTGACCAAAAAATCCAGAAACTTTCTGGTGCCAACTCCGAAGGCGCACTTGGAGGCGTTCAAACGAAGCTTGTGGTGCTTAAGTATGGCGAACATCTCTGCTAGGTCGGCGAGGTGGTGAGACTTCTCCTTACTCTTCACCACTATATCGTCGATATAGGCCTCCATTGTTCGGCCCAAGAGAGGAGCGAACATTTTTGTTACCATTCGCTGAAAGCTCGCCCCGGCGTTCTTCAGTCCGAACGGCATGACTTTGTAGCAATATAAGCCTCTGGGGGTGGTGAACGACGTGATCTCTCTGTCCGGTTTATACATGGCAATCTGGTGGTAGCCGCGATATGCGTCCAAGAAGCTAAACCTCTGATGGCCAGCAATTAAGTCTACCAACTGCTCGATTCGAGGGAGGGGAAAGCTATCCTTCGGGCAAGCTCGGTTGACAGTCTTGTAGTCAACGCAGACTCGTCATTTGCCGTTCTTCTTTGGAACAACCACCGTGTTGGATATCCACCGAGCGTATTGCACCTCCTCTATGGCCCCAGCCTCCAACAAATTCTTCACTTCTTCTGTTACCACTTCAACATGGTGCAAGGCTGAGCGGCGCGTCCTTTGAATGACTGGCTGCGCATTGGGGAAGACATTCAACTGATGGCAAATGAAGCTCGGGTTGACGCCAGGCATGTCGTAAGGCGTCTAGGCAAAGGCCTCCAAATTGGAAACCAAAAAGTTGACATAATCCATCCGCTCGGCGCTAGACAAGGATGATCCTAAGAGGAAGAATTTAGTTGGATCGTTTTCGTCAATGCGCACTTCCACCAAATCTTCGACCGATTTTTCCTCGGCCTTTCTTCCCACTTCATCAAGGACTTCCTTCCCTGCGGGTCCCTCAATCATTTGGACAAACCCTTTGGCTGCTCGGCTGCCATTTACCGCAACGAAGCATTGTTTTGCCATCACCTGGTCTCCCCAAACTTCCTTTATTTGACCGCTCGGTGCCGGAAAGCGCATGACCTGGTGGAAGGTCGAAGCAATTGCTTGCATGAAGTGCAGCCACCCCCTGCCCAAGATCAAGTTGTAAGTGGATGGAACTTTGAGCACCCAGAATTCTACTTGCTTTACGACCGAACCTGCTTTGACCGGAAAAATAATCTTTCCGATTGGCCATTCTGGCTGTGAATTGAAGCTGACCAAAGGGGACGTTGCAGGGGCCAAGTCCTTGTCTTCTAACTTCATTTGTTTAAATGCGTCATAATACATAATTTCGACCGAACTCCCCTGGTCGATCAAGATTCTTTTGATGTCAAAGTCTTTGACGCGAAGAGTTACTACTAAAGCATCGTTGTGCGGCATCTGAACCCTTTCCAAGTCCTTGGTCGAGAACGAAAGGATGTCCCTCTCTTCGGTCTTTCCCTTCTTTACGGCGGGCTGAACAAAGAGCACTTCCCTCATGTGCTCGGCCTTTTTGATCATCCCTCTAAGCTCGCAGAGCCTTGCTGGTTCAATGATGCCGTGGATGACATTGATTACACCTTGCGGGGGCACCTCTAGGGCGGCCAGGCCATTCGGCTCGGTTTGTCCCGCTGGCGTGGCCTTGACGTCCCCATCTATGTATTGGTCAAGATGCCCCGCAGCCACCAACTCCTCCAAGTGTTGTTTGAGCGGCAAGCAGTCCTCCGTCCGGTGCCCCCGCTCTTCATGGAAGGTGCAGCGATATTTTGAATTGAAGCCTCTCTGTGCACTCCCCAACTTGGCCGGCCAGCGGACAAAAGGCTCGCCTCGGATCTCGCTCAAAATGCGATAAATAGGGATTTTAAAGACCGTGGTGATTCCAGTCCACGCCTTCAATTTTCTCTTGGCATCTTCCGCTGCGTCACGGGGAGCATCAGTTCAGTCGTTTTGGCGACTTTTGTTTCTATCATCGCGGTTTAGGCCACGACGTTGATCTTTTGACCGGTCATTCGGGCGGCTATCCTCCTGCCCGACCGAGTGAACTTTCCCTGCCACCTTTCTGTCTGTCGCGACCGAATTAGTCCTCTCGGTCGTAGAGGCGGCATCCTCCTCCACACGGATGTGCTCATTGATCCGCTGCATCAAGGACTCCATAGTAGTCGGTTGGTGCATCGTGAGCGAATCTCACAGCCTATGTCCGACTGGGAGACCCCGCTTGTACTGAGTGATCGCCAGATTGGTAGGGCAGTCGAGGATCTCGTTGTAGGTTTCCCAGTACTTCACATTGTATGCCTTCAGCGAACATCCCGACTCCATTTTGACGCCTAGGAGGTGGTCGACCTCCTTCGGTGTTCGAGTGTTGGTTTTGAATCTGGTGACGAAGGTTTCTGCTAGTTGCTGCCACCCCTCGATACTCCCCTCCGGGAGCCTTTCGAACCACTTCAAGCCCAGCTCTCTCAAGTTTGCTGGGAATATGAGGCACATCAAGGCGTCGTTGCGCCGGTGGCCAGCCATTACTTGCTGGTTATGACTCACATGCATGTACGGATCTGTCTTGCCGTCGTACAAAGTGAACTTCGGCTGGTGGAATCCGGCAGGGAGTGGAGTACCCTCGATCTCCGGAGACAGCGGCGTGGCTGTAAGTCTTGCCAGCTCTTTGTCCACCAGCGCAGGGGCCATCATTCTGGGCGTTGGCATCGCCACTTCTTCACTGCAATGAACTGGGGCGCTCAACCTTTGTAACGCCGGTACCCTCTGAGTCTCTCCACGGCGCGCTCTCTCCTCCAACACATCCCTGAGATCCCTAGAACGGGTGGAGGCAAAGTATCGCGACGTCGACGATGGGTGTGAGGGGCGGTAGGTGCTGTCGCGAGTGAGGGTCCTGTCATCTCTTTGGTTGGAATCTCCAACCCCATAGTTCCTGGTGATGGAGATAGAGTGAGTCCTCCTTTGGTGACGACTGCTAGAACGAGGGGAGGGGGTGCGCTCATTGAGGTTGCCCTCTCCAGCAACATCCTTCCCTTTAATCTGGCGCTTCAACATCTCCATCTCTGCCGCCATCTTGCGAATGAGGGCGTCCTGGTCTTTGAGTTTGTGCTCCAGGCGCTGCGCGCAGGACTCCCCCCGCCGCCGACGGCCCTCTGGACTCTTCGAGCGATTAGAACTCCTCCCGCGTTTGTCTCGCGCACCTCGCGAAGAAGTTTCTAGGCCCGCCATGGCCGGAACATCTGGGGGGCCATCTCTCCTTCGGACATATTCCGGAGTGACACCATCGACGACGGACAGCGGAATTTCGTCGTTATTGGCCATGGAAACGTTGAAGAGGCTTGAAGAACAAGGGTTGGATTATCAAAGACTTCCCACAGATGGCGCCAATTGTACGGGGGGCGAAATATCCTCTGCTTTCCGTACTCCTTGTACTCCAAGCTTCTCTTGGCGACGTCTAACCTGGCAACACAGAAACGGTGAGCTGCCCGGCAGTGGTGTGTCGGATAGACCCTCCGACGATCAAGTCAGACCACTAGCGGAAGAACAGAGGAACTGTTAGAGAGAGAGTATTTCAGATGGCGAGGATGGTTTCAAGTTGCATACCTCTAACGTTCACCTTCCTCCACTATTTCTAGGCTGGCCATGCAGCCTCAAGATCGTGCGCGCACCACCTCTGTTGTCCTTCTATGGACAGGTGGCAATGCTCGCCTCTCACTACCTTACGCATGTAAAGGTTTTGTTCTCCAACCAGTACATGCAGAACTGCCAAACGGTATTGGCGCGTGCCTGGAGCAGATTTCCTCTTCCTCACGCCATTGGCCCAGGTGGCACACTTAACCGGAGTACCGCGACCGGCCTACCCCTCGTGGAAAATTGCCACCACAAGCTCACAACCGAGCTATGAACCGCCGAGCTACCCCTTAACGAAGGGGCAGATGGCTGATTCTCATGGCCGGGCTGCTCACGACTGTCCTTCCTGGTTGACCGGCCCTTCTCTGCTCCTCCTTCACTCTAGGTCGCATGAAGTCCGGCCATCTCGGCTGTTCGGTCGGGGGCATGCCGGCCCTCGCCCGTCCTTAATCTAGCCCGAGCTACTTCAGCTCGGTTTCCTCACGTCACCGTGCGTCCAGTCGAACGTTTCCGTCACAGCTCGGCCGGGCTCAATCCACACCTGGTCGGCCAAATCCATCGGACGCGCATGACAGCTCGGGGGCCGCGCCAACTGAGAACGGAGATCGGCACCATGAGATTTGGCCAACCCGCGTTATCATAGCTCGGCCGTACAGTCCGGTCTAAATCTCCCCTCTCAACAAATATAGAGAGAAATTGAGAAAACATTGAAGAAGACCTGTGAAAAGGGGATTATGATGGCGATTCAAGCGTAGTTGTATTCAGGTAATTTTGGGTTTTCTTTGAGAGGTTCATAGAATTGGATGGGCAATGCTTCTTTCAATTTTCAACAATACCATCAATTGCTGAATCTACAATAGAAAATTCAAAATCGGTATTCTGAAAATTGTTAATCATATGATTTAATTTTGATAATGTCTAAAATATTATTTAAAAAATTGTGATTTTTTTAATATACATATTTTATATTATTTGACACAAAATATCATCTGTTTAAAATATATGTTGTATGATATATTTGTTATATATATATATATTTATTATTTAAATAAAAATATTTTGAAAATTTTATTATTCATGATTTTGAAAAATTCGACTTATTACTATTCATATTTTGACAAATTTAATACTAATTGGTTATATTATTTTAATAAATTTGATATTGATTTGTTGTATTCTTTTAAAAAATCTAATTTGGTAAGTTGTTATCTTTTGACAAAATTTGATATACTCATACAGGTGGTTGATTATTTTTATTAAAGTGTATTTAACATCTCTACAATAACTATAAAAATTTTTTAAAAAAATATATTTTTGTATTTGATATAAATATTATTTAATAAGATTTTATTATGTTTAAATAGGGAAGTCATTGTACATTTAAATATTTTAATAAAAAAATACTGTATATTTAAATATTTTATTAAAAAAATTACTATGCAGCCACCGTACACACTTCAATCTTACGAGATTTGGTTTGAAAAATCAGTCATTACACTATTCATGTATGAATTGAAATTTCATTTTGCGCACCTTTTTCAACGAGGAGCATTTGACTTCAAGGAAGCGTGGCCCCCGCTACGCGTTGCGTGCCCACATGATCCGGAACGTCTCTTCTCCTGACGGGTAATATTTTTGATATAAATAGAAATATTTTATGTCGAGAAAAATAAAGAATTTAAAGAAATAAAAATTTGTGTATTCTAAAATTTTGAGTGTATTTTTTAGTTTACTTTTTTACTTTGTTGTCTTTGTTTTTATATTTTTATATCTATTATTTGTGAGAAAATTATTATAAAAGATGATTGAAAACCTCTTATTGATTATTTTATGAGAAAGATTTGGTAAGGGTGATACTTTTATTGTTGAGTGTGAGACTCAACAGTTAAGAGTTAGACCTGTGTAACATCTACAAGCTTGATGAAATTTTAATTGTATATTGATTCATTTTAATAATAAAGAAATTCTCAAAGAGTTTTCTTGGGGAGTGAACTTAACCCCGGTGTGTCAAACCACTTTAAATCTTAGTGTTTGATTTTCTTTTCCAATCTCTCTTACTTTTATGTTAATAATTATTATTATATTTTTTATTTGTTAAAATTTGAATATTATGTTTATTAACCCAATTCACCTCCGTCTTAGATTGGCTAACTGGGATAACAAAAATAATGGGTTGATCTCGTCAGTTCGATACTGGTATTGTAATTCATAATCTTTGTATGTGTGTACGCCTTTTGCTGGTGTTGGGATCAGATTTGGAGCGATAATAAGGCTTTGTGCTCGGGAGGTAGTGGAAGAGGCGTCGGTGTGCGAAAGAAAGAGAGAGAGGAGAGAGAATGAGAGAGGGTGCTGCCCAAATGTTAGACATTCATGGGAAGAGAGAGAAGAGAGGATGAAGGAGAGAGAGGAGAGAGGATATGGTTGAGGGACCTTAGATTACAAAAAGAAATATTGTGGACTTCTTCCATTACTAAAAGTTGGAAAGAAATGTTAGTTTGGCATAAACTATAAAAACTAAAAACTCAAAAACTTACTAAAAAAATCAAAAAGTCCATATTATTTGAGAAAAGCTTGTCGGAGAAGTCTGGAGGGCAAAATTATTATTTTGCCCTTTGAATTCAATAACCCAAAAGTCAAGTCAAAAAGTTAAAAGGGTAGAACAATCATTTTACTTTTACTACAATATTTTATTACACATCTTTTTGTAAAAAGTCAAAAAATTTTCCCAAACATACATTTTTTTCTTTATTTTTTTAACCAAAAATTAAAAAGTGTATTTATATAACACATTCCAAAGCACTACTAATTTTTTTTTTAAAATATAATGCCTCTGTTTGGGAAGAGACTTCTAGGATTTTTTTGGCTAAAATAGCCACAAAAAATAAAATAAGTTTTTTAGGCCAATAAAATAAAATATCACATCCAATCCATAATCGTTACATTCTTTCTCTCACAAAAAAGTTAAAAAAGCTAAAAAAATCAAAAACCTTTCTCAAATTAAATTTTTTAATCTCAAACTAAAATAACTAAAAAAGTCAAAAAAAATTAAAAGCCAACTCATTCCTAAACCACACTAATATATGTCATGAACATGAGATGTATTAGGGAGGGGTTGTATATGGGTAAGTTCAAGGTAATTTTGCAAATACCGGATTGGACCGGATTGGAGTAAAACCACGACCAATCCGTTATTTACGGATCTTGAAAAATTGGAACTAATCTAATCCGTTTAAATCGTGGAACCAATCCGAACCAATCCATTTAAATACGGATTGGATCGGTTTAGGATCACGGATTTATATAATTAAATAACAAAAATATATATATAACATTTTCTTTTCATAAAAATATAAATATAGCACCATATTAGTTTCACAATAGCAACATGTCTTTTCATAATAGCGACAAACTGTTCTAAAATTTAAACAACCATAAAGAAACTAGTTCCACCATAAGTATTTAGACCATTACAAATTAACACTAAAAACTAGCAAACAAAAGTAATAAAAGAAGATACTATGCAAGTTAGGTTTGGATTTAAATTTTATATGAAATAAGAGAATATACTATGCAGGAGGGTGTATATAAAAAATATAGACTATTTGTATACGATCCGGATCGGTTCCAATCCGGAACCAATCCGTGAACTACGGTTTTTTAATTTTTCAATCCGGAACTGAATTACGAATTCAAAAAACCAATCCAAATCTACTGAATTAGACTAGACTGGATCAGATTACGGATTTCATGAATTCCTTATCCAGTCCTAAAATACATGTAGGCTGGTTAGGTTGATTTATAGGCCAACTAATCCACCAATTATATATATAATCCAACTCGCTCAACTTTTCAAACTGCACGGGATGATTAGGGTCAGTTTGAATTGGTACGGTTTGGTATGATTGATGATGTTTTTACACGGCCTAAGACAAAACTAGGGCAAATCACCAGTACCCTTTATCCGAGGTTTGACTAAAATATAATTTATTTTTTAAATTTTAAAAAATTATAAATTATTTATATTTACATAATGGATAAGAGACAATTTATTATGTAAATATAAATCTTAAGAGTAATTTGTTATATAAATATAAATTTCAAAGGATGAGATGTAGTTTCTCAAATTTAAAAAAAAAAATTCATATTTTAATCAAATTTCTAGGGAGTATTGATAATTTGCCCAAAAAACTATACACTCGCATACTCGAAAAATAAGAATAATATAAAAAAAATTATAGAACACGAGCAAACAATCTTGTTCCCAAGAAAAACTCATGTTTGATTTAGTTTTTAAAAACTTATTTCAGAATTTTTTTAAAAAAACTGGTTTTGTAAAAAAGAAAAAAAATACTTATTAGTTTTACGTAATTTTATTTTTTTGGAAGACAAACAAATTTAAAAATATTTTTAACAATTATTTTTGTCAAATTAATTTTTATTTAAAAAAAAATTCAAAAAATTGTTTCACAAAAGTGGTGTTTTGAAAAGTAAAAAACTGACTTTTGATTTTTTTAACCAAAAAAACTAAGGGTATGTTTGGTTGGAGTTTTAGAGATGAGTTTTAGAAAAAAAAAAAAATCAATTTGAGATTTTTCTTAAAAAGTTTTCAAAATCACTTTCTCTCTCTTACACATCAATCAATTACTTTTTCTCTCTCCTCTCTTCTACTCAATCACTTTTCTCTCACACACATCTACTCAATTACAACAAAATATCAAATCATCCCAAACTCCCAAACTCTAAAACTACTTTCAAAATATACAACCAAACAAACCAAAAAAACTTATAAAACAACTCTTCTAAATTTTTTTCAAAAATAACTCTCTCAAAAATAAACCAAACAAGCCTTAACTTTTTGGGTAATAAGGCCTCGTTTGGGAACATGCTAATTTAGTAACTTTTTGGCTATTTGGCTAAAATATGAGCTAAAAAAAACTAGTATGTTTTGACTTTTTGGCTTTTTATGAAAAGATGTGCAAAAAGTAGAGAGAAAAGAAAATCTTTGACTTTTTGGTATGGATTATTGATTTTTTGGCTGATTTAGTAATTTTTTGACTTTTTAACTAAAATGGAGGATTCCCAAACGGGGCCTAACTTGAGTAAAAAAACTAATTTTTTAATTAAAAAAATTGAAAGCTAACTTGTTACTAGCTTGCCAAAGCCAGTCTAAACCAAACATTTGCTTGGCATGGCGTCTCCAAAAGCAGCAATTATTGTCCAGGTCATGTCTGTCAATATTATGATTAGACAATGGGGGTGTTTGGTGCAGCTTTTTTGAGCCAGTTTATGGCTTCTGGCTTTTAAAAAGTTATTTTGGACTGTTTGGTTAAACTTATTTCAAACAGCTTCTGATTCTAACAGCTTATTTTAAGTCAAAAAAGCTGATTCTGAGAAGCTGCTCACCCCCTGCTTCTGATTATCAGCTTCTGCTGTGGACATGTTAATTTACGGTTATACTCTTAGATTTTTTTATTTTTTATTTTTTTAAAAATAGAAAAAGACCCAAATGGACTATAAAATATTATTATTACTTTTTATGAAAAATGTAGATAAATAGTGAATAATAAAAAATAATAATTAATTGAAAAAGCTACTTCACAGCTTATTTAACAAACACTACTCAGCAACTTAAATCTATAATCCAACAGCTATACCAAACAGATTAACAGCTTCTGATTAAAGTCATAATCTATAATCTGTTAAGCTATAAGCTATAATCTGTTTTAACAGCTACACCAAACAGCACCAATAAATTATTTGAAAAATAACATTAAAAAATGATCATTTATAGTCAGTGGAAAATATCACATTATATTTTCATATTTATTTGAGATGTTTTAAATAAGTGTATTTTTTAATTTTTTGAACTAAAAAATAGAGAGAAAAAATATAGTTGTTTAGAAATTTTTTTTGACTTTTTACAAAAAAATATGTATTAAAATATTATATAAAATGGCAAAATTACCATTTTACCCTTACTATATAATGAATTGCCTACTGACTTCGATTGTCTAGGAAGCCAGACGGTGGACAGGAAACAAGTATAGGAGCAGATTGCCTACAGTCCATGATCGGACTGGACGGTACTGTTCGGCCCGTGGGAGCCCACTACAGCTCCCGTTTTAATAATCGGAATCGCTGAATGTGTAGAACTCGTTGAGTATTATATCCTTATAAAAAATCACGTTGATCGGATATTTATAGCTATCTTATCAAAACAGTTTTGTATGAAAAAAATGACAGTGAAAAATGAACGACTGATAAAAATCTGATTTGATTACATAGCTATCTATATCCGATCAATGTGATTTTTTATAAACATATAGTACTCAACGAGTTCTACACATTGATGATTCAAATTATCAAAATGGAACCCGTGGTGGGCCCCCACAGGCCCAATAATACCCTCCAACTTAATGAAGATATATATTTAATTTGTAATTTGTACCATCACAGTGCACCTGTGTGATTTTTCCCGTCACTTCATTACCTTCACCTGTGTAAAGTTGGATTGTAACTTTTTTTTTTTGTGTAAATTAATTTTTTATTTATTTTTAATTTGTGAATAGTGATAATTTTTTTTACTTTTTTAATAACTTTTTGACTTTTTTTCTTTTTATCTTTTTTATAACATGTCAAATAGTCTCTGTATTCTATAGTTTTTGCTCCAAATGGATTCTAGAAAAATTTGAGTTATTTTTGAAAATTAGCTATTTTTATTTATTTTTCAATTTTTTACGAAAATATTTTTAGAGAGAAAAATTATTTTTTTTTTGAAATAATTTTTTAACTTTTTAATTAAAATAATTAATTGTCTTAGAAACATAAAAAATAAATACAGAATTGAACACCAAAAATAGATGAATAAATAAAATTTATCAATGAATCAATTTTTAGAAAGACAAAAAGAAAACAAAAACGTATCTATATATCGATATAGGAAAATGTAAAAAACTCTTTGGCAGCCCCCCACGTGGGTGGCGCGCGCTGGGGTCCCCAGGATTGCCGATCAATATATTTGTGTTCCATCATATAATTGGTTTCTTAGGTTTATTGATAGAGTTCTCGTGCACCATCATGCCAAAAAGTAAAAGTACATCAATCAGCTAAAGAGAATATGTAGTGGGGTTTAAGCCCCTAGTCCTGTGTTCAACTCTCTTCTTTTCTGGGTTAATTTTTTGGGTGTAGTACAGTTAGTTAGGAGGTTGATCTCAAAGATGCTTTATCAGTTATTTGGTGTGGGTTTAATTCTCTCCCACTGTACGAGTCTTGACTTAAGCGGAGCTTATCTTGGGAGGTCGGGACAAGCTTCCAGATTATAGTCTCTTACTCGGAACAGACAACAAGACACCCTAGTGATCTCCTCATGGGGCGCTCTCTTAGACCTGCGGGAGAGTGAGAGGATTTTCCTGTAACAAAAGAATATGTAGTGCCCCTTTGCCCATCTGTAAAGTAAAAAAAATTAAATTAAAAATTCTCATTTTAGCATGAAAAATATTAAGGGCCAAGTTTGGGAAGAATAAGTGCACTTTTTGACTTTTTATGAAATATGGATTGGATTTGGGTTGGGTTTGAAGTGATGTGTTAGAGAGGTGATATGACTTAAATAGGATAGTGACTTTTTGATTTTTTGAATTTTTTGAAAGATGCCAAACTTGGCCTAAATTGTTTTTTTGTTTGGTACTGCTTAAAAGTGGATTGTAGGAGGAAAAAATAGTCAACAAATAACTTAGGGCTAAAAAAAATTGAAAACAATTCATATGAATAATAAGTTGATTTGTCTATCATATTTTATGTATATAATAATATGTTTAGGTACACAACTCCATTTTTTAAAAAAGTTTTTTCAATGACAAAATGATTCTCTTACCTTTTATATAAGTATAATGCAGTAAAAAAATATTCGAAGTATGTGAAATCATTTTACAATTATATGGTTAGGCTACGCCATGCGATAAAAAATTATTCCCTCCATTAAAATGGAAAAAAGATTGGCATAATTGTACATTTATGTGGTTATATTATACGAAATAATATAATTTCAAAATTTATATATTTTAAATTAATTGAGGATATTTTGATCAAACTTAATTTGTGAAAATAGACTGCAACCAAAAAAAACATTTTTTTTTTCATTTTTTTTAATCATTTGTGGGCAACGAAAAACCTTGTTTGGCAATGACCTTTCAGACAATTTCTTTTATTTTTATTTAGGACAAATTATGACGGTAATCCCTATAATTTAACCTTTGTGCCATTTCAATCATTCTAATTTTAATTAATTCGATTTTGGCTCTAAATTTGATTTAATTGATTATAACTCTTAGCAACTTTTTATGAAAAAAACTTACTAAACTCAGTGAGTTAACCTCGATTAATTTAGTGATAATTTTCTGTAAAAAATACTAACAATATTATCAATTGGACAAAATTGACACAAAATTTAAAATTAAAGATAAAAATTGAGTCAATTGAAAATGTAAGGACCAAAATGACACAATGAGTAAAATATAAGGACTATCGGTGTAATTTGTCCTTTTATTCATTTGTCTTCAGTGATTTTTCAAAAAATTTTGTCATTTTTTAATTTTTTAGGTTTTTTTTTTCAAAAAAAAAAAAAAACCCCACTAAAAAGCCAAGAAAATCCGTCTGCTTTTTAATGCAACTTTTTTTTTTTCGCGCCCTTGTGAAACAACTATTTGTATTTCTATCAAGTATTCAACAAAAGTAAAACTTTTTTTGGGTGATTAACAAAAGTAAAACCTGATTAACAAATCTGTGAACATGTGTATCATGAGGTAACAAATCTATGAACATGTGATGTGTATCATGAGGTTACAATAATTTCAATTGATCTCTAGCTAGATAAAGGGTTAGTAGAAAAATGACAAAGAGGACATCATGTACCAAACCAACCCCACAACAACACCCATCCCTCTACTAATGCTAGCTAGACATGGTGTTGAAAGTAACACATTTTGTAGGTAGATTGCAATGAATTATTAATGTGTTGTGTTAAAAAAAAAAAAAACTAATTATGTTTGAGACATTAATTTTTTTTCACAGTTCAACCCACAACACAATAATGTGATCTGACAAGTGTCAATATTTAATTAGTTATACATTCAATTATATAAGATTTATCACCTTTATCACATCATTATAGATGCATTTATAGGTATAAAATGCGAGTTTATAGTATTATTGAAAAAGAACCAAGAATGAAAGGCCAATTTTTTGTATTAAATTATGAAGGTACAATGCATTAGTTTAATAAGGAGATTATACAAACAAAAAAATTATAAATTGTTATTATCTAGAATCATGTGTCTTACTGTAATAGTTTCATTTAAAAGCAAGGTCCATTATTATGAGCATAATTTATAAATTTATCATTATCACATCATTTTATATAAATTTGCCACTTTTGTTTAAAATGTTCACATTACATGCTTATACCAATGTATTGATAACAAATCAGATTATATGAAATTTTAAATACTATCCATTCACTATCAAAAAATTAAGTTTTTAGAGATCAAAATTTAGTGATAAAATTATTTTTTAGGAAGCGAATATTTTTATTGCGAAAAGTGTCGTCGTTATATTTTTAGCAACGGAAATTAAACATTAGTGATGAATTATTATCATTTTGGGACTAAATTTTTTGTTTTAAAAAATAAACTGACCAAATTATTTTGTCCTTAAAAGTCTATTTATTAGTGACATTTTCAAAATTTTGTCGTTAAAAGTCTTATTTTTGATTTTTCGAAACGATATTTTAGCGACTATCCTCACGAAAAATGTCTTTTGTAACAAAATTTTCACTTTTAAAGATCAAAAAATTTTAGTCTCTAAAACTCTTATATGTTAGAGTGATCATGTTTTGTACTAATGCATAAATTACACATCAAAAGGTATCAACATGGCATTGTTAAATGAATTTCATGATGAAAAAAAGAGCATCAAAACTTTTTTATTTTCATTTTGATCTTCACATTCTACTTATGGGGATTCATTTGATGTCCTTGTTTGGTAATCAATTGCTTGAGTCCTTTTGTGGATAGGTGACATAATATATTATCATTGTGTATCCAAAAGTAAGAGGAAGAATGAATGGGTCAATGTGACTGGTGTTTATTAAAAGATGTGGATTGCATTTTTAAATTGCTCATGAATTCATACATATCATAACTACTCATGCTTATTAAAAAAAATCTGTGAATTGCATTTTTTTTCTTGGGTCAATGTGAACTGGTTTTGCTTTTCAAAATGAGGCAAACAGCATGATCAATGCCGTCAATAAATTTTTTTTTTCTTGGGTCAATTAATGTGAACTAGTTTTGCTCTTCAAAATGAGGCAAACAGCATGATCAATGCCATCAAATTTTTTTGTTTTTTTGTTTTCTTGCGTCCATCTAAGTCTAATGCTTCTTGTCTGGTAGGCTATTAATTAGATGAGAAATGAAGCTCTTTATATAAGTATCAAATAGTCTGTATATATATATATAATAGAGTTAAATCATAAAAAAATATTAAGAATGTATGTATCAGTATGATGAGACTCACTTATTGTGAAATAATGAAAATATTAGAGAATGACGATATCTCTAATAGGCTCTATTATCTTGTCATGTACAATTTTTTTTTTACGTTTTTGTTATTAATGAATTCTATGCATATGTGGCAGGTGGTGATTGGAGGACAAGGAAAACAAAAAATAAAAAAAATTCAACCAATGAGAGAGGGGGGGGTCAAAGGGAGTGGGAAAAAAAGAGGTCTTAGATTTTTTTTTTTTTTTTGTTTCCCTTGTCTTCCAATCACCCTCTGCCACATGTGTATGGGGGTGGTGATTGGAAGGGGTCTCCATCACTCCTCATATGTAGACTACTGATAAATTTGTAGTACTATCCCCCATTAGTTTATAGAAAAATATATGAAAATTCTTTATTGTGCCATAAAAAAAACATGTATTGTGTTGTGCTGAAATTTTCAGTAGCAAAGAAACAAGAATTTATTTTTATTTTTATAGAACCAAGATGAGGAAGGAAGAATGTCAGGTACATGAAAGAAGACATATCAATAGTACAACAAACAACTTATGTTAATTGAATAATATTTAGGGCCATCCAAATCATTAGTAGGTAGGTGAACATCATGTTTATTCCATCACGTTATCTGATTATTGCTTAGTTGATGATTTTCTTAGTTATCTAATTTAAGGAGCAAAGTATTCCGTGCATCGATGTCATAGCCTTATGTAGTGTCACTAACTATTAAAAAAATACAAAGGGCAATGAACTCATTCGATTAATAAGTGATCTCTAAGTGGTATTTTAGGAAGTTAATAAAAAGATGATTTTTTATTGTTTTTGGTGTTTTTTTTGGTAAAAAAACTGATTTTTTTGGCTAAAAAAATTAAAAAGCCAAAAAATTAGCTTTTTTTTACCTCTTTCCGAAGTGGCCCTAAATCTACTTTACACGAGTACAGAATAAGAAATTAACTGAATAATTTTGATTTTAACTTAACTATGTAGTCTCACTACTGACTACCCCAACTATGTAATTTCACTATTACTATTGTTATACAATAATTACTCTAATCAATAGTTCAATACCAAAGGCTTGGTGAGAAATTTGACAAGCATGCCAAAAATATGACTTGTAGGAAACATAAAAACAAATATATAAAACAAAAGTTGGGCTTTGTTTGGTTCATTAAAATTAATGATGAAAATAAAGATAAATGCATAAAAATGAATTGAAAAAATGGTAAATTTCATACAAAAATTGAATAGTTAAGGGACTAAATTAAAAAAATTCTAAATTTTGAAGACCAAATTAAAAATTTTTAAAATTAATGTTGCGAAGTTAATTTACCTTTAAAAATTTGGAGACACTTCAACAAATTATTGCATAGGCATAGATGCAATAATTTTTTGGGTGGCCCCATTCGTGTTCTTCTTTTACCAAAAAATAGTTTGTATTTTGTCCTTGTTTTATTATGTGACGTTTATATGTATAACAAACATAATACTAGTAATATATTATTATGAAATAATAATTTTTTTTATTTGTTAATGTGACACTTCATATTGCTAAAGTGGGTCAAGTTTTAAATTTCTAAATTTCTTTGTTGCATGACACATCAACTTGTAAGAAAAAATTGTTATTTTTATATTAATGATAAAAATAGCCTCTCTTACCAAAAGAAGAGAAAAAAGAGTAAAAGTGTAAAGTTGTAGTGAGCAAAAGTTTAAAATTTTATATTATAATGTTTTCTAATTGATAAATGGTAAAATACCTTTAACAGAAGAGAACTATAGGTCTCTTTGAAACAATTTATTATAAATCAAAAAGTTGATAATTAGAAAATAAAAGTAGTCTTTCCTAAGTTTCTAGATAATTAATTTTTTAAACTTATTTAAGCTATTTCTTTCTAATAAATGCTGAGGATGATATATACTAGGAATCTTATATAATTATCAAATAGACTTAATTTTTTTATGATGATATACTTTGAGAACCTTACATAATGAATCATTTGAATTCTTCGAACAAGACTTATGATTAGCTCCACAAGTCCCAAAATCTCTCAAATTTAAATTTAATTTTTTTGAAAAATTGATCCTTTATTTATCATAGGAAAAATTACAGTTTAGTTGATATTTTTAAAAATAATTACAAATACATGATAAATTTTATAAATATTAATAATTAAAATCATAAATTTGTAATAAATTTCCCCTATTACCACTGAATGGTATATCCCCTCTCTCATATACTATATTTTTATCTTCTAGTTGATTGAACGGACATCGTGCTTGTGGACTTTACATAGGTTATGTTTGGCATATGAGATTTGGATTATTTTAGTTACAAAAAGATAAAATAAATTAAAAAATTAATAAGATAAAATGTTACATTTAAATCATAATTATTTTAATTTTTTCTTTAATAAAAGTTAAAAAAAACTAAAAAATCCCCAAACGAAGTTGTAGTCGAACGGTGAATAGAAGTGAAGGGGAGGCGAATTTTTTGAGCACTTTCTTTCTCTAGTTATTATCCAATTCTTAAAAGACTATAAAATATAATAATAATTAACTATTAAATTGTGACTTTTGAATGAGGTATTAGATGATGGTTGAAAGAAAAAATTATTGGAGAAAATTCGGACTGTTTGATGGAAGAAATTTTTTTCATCAACTTCTATTTTTGTTAACACGTTACGTAATTGATATATCATTATTAAATTGGTTAAACACACCTCAACACTCATGTCTATTAAAAATATAGTGATAATAATCGCATTATTGTGGTCAATATAATATTATTGTTGTATATGTAATGTTCTCAAACAATGGCATATCAAAAAGCTTACAGTTAGGACAATGCTGACTCATTTGTATTAAATATTTTTTTAACTCAATATTTTTATTAAATAAATAAAAGACAAAATATGATATATTTTTCATTTATTAAAGCTTCACATAAACAGTGTAATAGAATAAGGTCATGTTTGTCTGACTCTATAGATGGAGGATTGGATTATCAATCATGTGGGTCTTACATAGCCCATGTTTGATTGACAAAAATAGAAGGGGACCAGTAGTCACATGAGACTATGAATATCCTCACATAGGGGGATTAGCTTAGCTAAATTTTGGATGGGATTAGGAAAATAGTGAGGGAATGAAATCTATTTTATATAAACAAATTATTTTTTTAATTTCATTTTTTTTTACCAAGTGCACTTGTTTGTTTTAATATTTGTTCTATTTTTTTAATATAGAAATAATTTATTTATTTATTTTATATAAAAATAATTTAACAATCCTATCATTAATCATTTCTCATATTATCATCAAAACAAAAACACTTTTATTTAATCCCCTCACTAATAATCTCCACATTAATAATCTCTTCACTAATAATCCTTTCACTAATAATCCCATCTAACTTAACCGCCAAACAAACATGGCCTAATAGTGTACTACTGTAAATAACTAAAAAATCATAGAAAATTTGAAGAGTTAGACTTGTCTTTGATCCTAGACTGATGATACAGACCCCCTCCCCCACGCAACCCCCCCCCCCCCCCCCCAAGACACGTGGGGGTTGGTGAGTGGGGGGAAAAGAAAAAAAAAAAAAAAAAAACAGTTTTGACCAATGAAAAATCAAAGGGGGTCGTGGGGGTCGCAGTCCGTGGGGGTCGCAGCCTTTTTTCTTGATCCTAATCGGACTAGATCATACTATTGGGACACCGTAGGTCCACTATAGAGTCCAAATTGATTATCAATATGTAAAACTCGTTGAATATTTCATCCTTGTAAAAAAAAATTCACGTTAATTAGATCGATAGCTACTTGATCAGGACATATTTCTGTCAACGGCAAATACGATTATAAAAAAATTTATTGATAGAAATGTGATCTAATCAAGCATCTATTGACATCTGATCAACGTAATTTTTTATACGAATTAAATATTCAACAAGTTCTACACATTGAACAGTTCGAATTATCGAGATAGATCCTAAATGGATTGAACTGGACAATCCAGTTAGACTATTGAACATGAGTAAATCCAGTCCCATTTTTTAAAATCTTGCCATTATAAATCATTATAATGATGTTATAAATAAAACACGTTTTACATTTAAATTTTGTTTTAATATCATTAACTACTTAATAATTAGGGTAAATTACATTGTCCTCTATTGAAGTTTGGAAAAATATATAATATACCCCACAATTTTAACATAATTAAATTGAGTTCTCTTGATATTTTAATATATATGAACACCGAACTTCTTTTTTATTAATAATTTGTTGGTTACATCGATAAAAAAAAAAAAAAAGATTTATGTTGTTTATTTTGTGTTTTGGAATCAATTATGTTTTTCTCAGTTCAATTATTTTTATAAAAAGGGAAATTAATATAATTATATTAAAATTATATTTTATTTCAAAGTTAAAAAAATATCAGTGTAATTTACCCTAATAATTAGAAAAAATTATCATTTTCTCGAAATGTTTAAAAATTATTATACATTAATAAAAAAAAATTATAATTATAATAATTAATAATTGTAATTTTATTACTTTTTTATGTATGTATACGTGTGTCCCCGTCAGCTTGGGAGACGCTTATCCTCCTTTTTCTCCCTCTATATATAGAATAATGTTACATATATTAATTAAAATATTAATTAATATATAAATTGATAACGTGACATAATTTAAAATGTCTTTAGTATTTGTAATTTATATAATAAATAAGATCAATAATAATATCATAATATAAGTTGGTATATTAGTATATATATAGGCTTCTTTTGGTATAGCTTTTAGTCACTTTTTTAGGTTTGTAGCAAAAACTAAGGGCTGGTTTGACAAGTTCAAAAAAAGTCAAAAAATGAAAAATTTATCAAAAAAGTTAAAAAGTTATCACTATTCACTAAAAAAAAATTAAAAAAAATATCATATAAATATTAATTTGAATGGTAAATTAATATAAAAGTTCAACTTTTCCCACTCATCAACGTATTCACGTTAGCCACCTGGAATGAAAGGGAAAAAAAAAAATAACATGGGTACATTTACTAAATTAAATGGTAATATTGGGCCTGTGGGGGCCCATAATGGGTCTCGTTTTGATAATCTGAACCGTTCAATATGTAGAACTCGTCTAGTACTATATGCCTGTAAAAAATCACGTCTATCAGATATCGCTAACTATATGATTAAATCAGTTTTGTATAAAAATTGGATGGTATTATAGTTAACAGTTAACAAAAAAAACTAACACAATCAGATAGCTATCGATATCCAATTAACGTAATTTTTTACAAACATATAATACTCGATGAGTTCTACACAATGAACGGTTCTGATTAGAAAAACGAGACCCGTGATGGGCCCCCACGGACCGAACAACACTATCCAATCAAAAGCCCGAAAAGGAAACAATCTTTTCCCATATATTTACCAAGCCGACTGTAATGTTCCCATCCGTACGACGTACTATATATCTTCTCCTACACACTTCTTTACATAATTTTTTAATATACATTTTTTTATAAAAAGTCAAAAAGTTAACTTAAACATCCCTATTTTATTTCTCAACTTTTTAGTTCAAAAATACAAAAAAGTACACTTATTTAGGACATCCCAAACAATCCCTAAAAGTTGGCTTTTTTGTATTTAAAGACATTTGAGAAGTTGGTTTTCAATCGCTAGTGAAATTACAATTTTATCTCTTATGGGTCAAAATGTACTATATGGGTGAAGTTATAAATATTTTAAATTGAATGAGAATAATTTAATTATTTTATTATGATTTGACATTATAAATAAATATTAATCAAAAAAAAAAAAAATAAATTTTTATTAATTTCCTAAATCACTTATCTAAAAAAATTAAAAATTTAATTAAAAATCAAAACATCACTTTTTACCATATTCTCCAGACACCCTATAACACAACCGCGTAATTTATCGTGTCTCTCTCTCTCACAAAACTTCCAAATGCTTATAAATACACGTGCTTATCATTATAGAGTGGCACAGTATAACACCGTAAGCTCACCTACACACAACACACTCAACTCAACATATCAGAGAGAGAGAGAGAGAGAGAGAGATAGATGGGGAGTGGAGAGATAGTAGCGGTGAATGGAGTAGGAGGAGAAGTGGAGGATATGCTGAGATGGGTAGAATCTTCTACACCCTCATCTTCTTCATCATTCTCTACTTCTGGTTTGGCTTCATCGTCATCGTTGGATATTGGATCATCAAATCATCAGAAGCAGTTGCCTCTGCTGTCGTTGAACCACGTGTCATTCGTTTGCAAATCGGTGGTCAGATCTGTTCAGTTCTACGAGGAAGTCTTGGGATTCCTCCTCATCAAACGCCCCTCTTCCTTCGATTTCGAAGGAGCTTGGTATTTACAATTTCTTTCGTCTTTTTTATAATTTTTTTTAGTCGAGCCATTCTAGTATACACACCCTCAAAATCATGTGTAATAATTAAATTATTTTTTTCATAATTAAAAATAATGATGTGTCATAACGAAATATCGTATCAAGTATACTTAAAAATCTTTTTAATGGTAATAAAAATAATAATCACTATATATCATAATTACAGCTCGTTTGGAAATTAGGTTCGCTTTTCGATTTTTTAATTTTTTTGGTTATTTTAATTTGGGGCTAAAAAGTTGATTTGGAAAAGATTTCTAGTTTTTTTTTTTTTTTTTTGACTTTTTTAGTTTTTTTTTAGAGAAAAAATTGTAATAATTATGAGTTAGATGTGATGTTTTGTCTTATTAAGTTAAAAAATCTATTTTGTTTTTTATGGCTATTTTAGCCTAAAAAACCTCAAAACCAACTTCCCAACGGAGGCTTATGATTATAATTAAAATAATAAGGGTAAATTACAAATACATCATTGAGATTTACTTAAAATATAAATTACTCTGCTGGTTTAAAAAATTACAAATATCTTCTTATTAGAATTTTTATTTAACAGAATTAATTAAAAAAATGAAATTCATAATTGCTCTTCTATTCAATAATAAATTACATAAATTATTAATTAAAGTATATTTTTAATATCATTAAAAATTATTAATTGATTTGATGATTTATTAATAATATTGACAATTTGTTATGAATTAGAAACGTCAAGAGATGAAATATAATTTTCAAAATCATATGAAGCGATTTATATTTTAATTAAATCTCAAAAAATATATTTATAATTGATCCAAATAATAATCATGAGAAGTCATAATAAATATCACAAGTCATAAATAATATCAAAATAAGTGATAATCAAACTTCATAATTAAGACATATGGTATACACTTTAAAAGTAATTGTGTATTATATATATTTTTCTTTTCTTTTTCATAAAAGTCGAGTCAAATTATACGCTCCTCATAAATTTTAAAATTAACGGCTGAATCAATTTTTTACAACTCGGCAAACCTTAATGGTTTACATATTTCTTTAGCTAGATATATTTCTCTACTATTTTTTTTTTTTCACAATAATTTTAATTTAATAATTTAGGTTTAAAATTAAACAAAACGGCATAGTTTTGGAATGTTTAGTTTAAAATAAAGGATCCGACTCTACTATTGTTGGTCTCATGAGACTCATTACAAATTATTTGAGTGATTTATTTTTTAAATGGCATATAGATTACATTATAAAAAAATTAAAGTTTTAAAGACAAAAATTTAGGGACAAAATTATTTTTTAAGGATTAAATATTTTTGTTGACAAAAGTGTTATTATATTTTTAACGACGAAAATTGAATATTAGTGGTGAATTATTATCTTTTTGGACCAAAATTATTGTTTTAAAAAATAAACTCTTTTAAGACCAAATTATTTTGTCCATAATTGTATTTATTAGTGACATTTTTAAAATTTTGTTGCTAAAAACTTTGTTTTTTATTTTTTTGATCTTTTAACAACTATTCTCATGATGATTGAAATTGATGCCTAAAAATTTTTTGTAACAAAATTTTCAATTTTAGAGACTAAAATTAGTTCTAAAACTCTTATATATTTATTCATAAAAAAATTATATAATTTTATTAATTTATCTTTTAAAAACTGAATGATTGATGATTTTAAAATAGATAATCTATTTCGTTGTAGATAAATATAATAAAACTATATAATTATAATTATTGACTTTAACTTTTTATTTTGTTATAAATTTGTGATCTGAATCTAAAAATGACAACTGCAATGAGACACAAAAATAGCCCTATTGCCCCCCAACAACTTTGAACTGCAGTTTTCCCCAGTTAGAAAAAAGCCAAATTTAAAAATAAAACTTTACCAATGCTAAAACATCCTCAATCCCATCAAATTCAATCTTTTTTCTGCTCCAATAACCCAACATATAATTAACTATTCTCTCTATTGATGAATGGCATAACTCATTTTCATGCTACTATCCTCTATACTATCTGATGAAATTGATTTTGCATAATTTTTCTTTATTACTAGGCCTGCGAGATGAGTTGGGTAAAAAAATTAATTGGTATTTGAATTATAAATTTGGATAAAATTTTGGATATAATCGAATCATGAATTTGTACAAAATTGTAATTAATTGGTGTCGTAAAGATAGAAAAAAGTGGTGTATTTAGAATCACACAATTTTACTAGAAAGGAAATTGTTTGTTGACATTTTTCCACTTAAATATTTTAAATTAATAATGGAAAAACTGTAGAATGAACAGCCTTGTTCAATTTAAAAGTGGACTTCATCTGAATCCATATGGTTTTAAAAAGAGATTTAAAAATGGAATTTAAGTACATCAAAATTCAATTCTATTTGAAATTTCTTTGTTCCAAATGATTTAATTTCCATTTTTTTAGTAAAATCTTTTTCATTCTAGTCAAATCCATGCACATATTCCATATACAAAGGTGCAAGTACATTAATTATGTAATTACATAGCAAAAAAATTATGGGTTCCATAGCAATTCTCCCTTGCCACGCAAATCTTTTATCTCATTATCTCTTATCTCAAATCGTTTCTCTATCATTCGATAGATTGTATTATTGAAAAGTGATTAGAGACATGAGAGATTGGTATGTAGTATTCCAAATCACCTACTTACCACCCGATCAACCTCAATGGTTCAAATTGTGTGACAAAGAATTGATTTCAGGCTCCTTGCATAAGTTTGTAAAAAGCTAGCCTAGTCTTCCCAAGACTAAAAGAAGTGAAAATTTTATTTATTATTATTTTTAAAAAAATAAAAGCCTAAAAATTTGAAATTCATTCAATTGTCAGGTTGTTCAACCATGGAATTGGCATCCATTTGTTGGAAATTGATGATGTCCCAACCAAGAAAGGTAGGATTAACCCAAAGGACAACCACATTTCATTCCAAACCTCAGACATGGGACTGATAATCCAGAAGCTGGAGGAGATGAACATTGAGTACGTGACGGCGGTGGTGAAGGAAGGAGGAGTGATAGTTGATCAACTCTTTTTTCATGATCCAGATGGGTACATGATTGAGATTTGCAACTGCCAAAACCTACCAGTTCTTCCCCTTTCTCCATGCCCCCTCAAGAAGTTGCCTAGTCCCACTACCAACCAAGTTGCCTCCTCCTATGGTATGTGCCTCTACTTTAACGCCCCATTTGGTAGTACTATTCACAATTTTTTTAGCTTGAGTTTTGAAAATGTTGGATAAAAATGTTTGTCTTGTTTGATACTTTAGTGGTCGCATTAGGTGTAAGAATATGAGGTGAAATTAGATGAAATTGGGGTTTAATTTCACTTCAATCTAGTACACAATTTATATATATATTTTTAAAAGTACAAATTGGGGTCTGGTTATCTTTTCAAAAAAGAAAAAAAAAAATTGGGAGAAATTTAACTAAGGTGAAATTAAATATTTTTTTAATAAATAATTTCATTTTTAGCGAGTACACCCCATTGAGCCGAATGAAAAAAAATATGTAAAAGCACCATTTGAGCTCACGTTTTAAGATTTTACGATTTTACTTTGAAAGTAGACTAGTTTTTTTAATTTCAATTTTCACAATTTTTGTGTGTCAAAACCGAACTTGGTTTGGGATGCTTCAATTGGATTTATTTTGGTAACAACTTAAAATAGTCAAAAAGTCAATAAATTACTATCAAAAAGTCAATTATTCTCTGTATTTTTTTATATATATTTTTATAAAAGATCAAAAAATTAACTAAAATAGTCACTTTCCAAAACAAGCCTGAATTTTTGATTTACATAAAATGAAAATTTTGCAGGAAAGGTTATCTCAAAGATGCAGTGCTCAGGAGAGGTAGAAGCTTTGATGATGGAGTCCTTGGCAGTGGACATGATGGACATTTCATTTTGAGAGCTTTTAAAACTTAAAAGAGAGAGTGATTTATATATATGGAATATAATAAATGCAAAGTTTTGAAACAATGTTTTTATGTACAGTTTGTGCATGGAGAGAGAGAGAGAGAGTATGAACTTTGTCTTAATTGATTATTGTGTGTAAAGTTGTTGGCTTGTCTTTGCTTGTTATTGTCCTCTTGGTTGTGAGTGGAAAAAAATGCATGTACTTGCCCATAATTATTTGTTATTTTCCCATTTAAGTTTCAACTTTTTCCTTCCCCATTAAAGTATTTGAATAATTATTTATGGTTGATTTTGTGTTCTTAGACTTCTTGTTGCTCTTTTAGTATTTTATATGGGAAATGCCTCGTAGCTCGAATGCTACGAGGCTCGAATGGCTCGAGAGAGGAGAAAAGAGGAGAGGGAGAGGAAGAGAGGGAGAGGGAGAAAAGAGGAAGAGAGGGAGAAGGAGAGGGAGAGGCAGAGAGAGAGAAGCAGACGAGAAGAGAGAGAGAAGACGCCGACGCCCAGCTCCGATCGTCGCCCAGCCGCCGATCGTCTCGCCGACCGCCGTCGTGGCCTCGCCGCCCGCCGTCGTCGCCTAGCTCTAGATTGTCAGATCGTCGGCCTCCGCCTCCGCCTCCGCCGCCTCCGCTTCCTCCTCCCCTGTATTAGGGCCCCCTCCCCCTCCCCCTCCCCTGTATTAGGGCCCCCTCCCCCTCCCCCTCCTCCCCCTCCTCCCCCTCCCCCTGCGTCTTCTTCTTCTTCTTCTTGCCCGTCTTCTTCTTCTTCTGTCAAAAAAAAAAATATAGTGAAGGAGGGTCAACGAGAAAAAGAAAAGAAAAAAAAAAAAAAAAAGGGTCAAAACGACGTCGTTTTGACCCTCGAGCCAACTCTCGAGCCTCAACTCTCGAGCTACCAATCACTACCGATTTTATATTTAGTTTTTAACATGCTTATTTTTTAGAATCAAATTGGCCATAGACAAATCATAAATATCATGAAAATTGCATCAAATTAAACATTCAATTATAATAAAACAAATTGTAAATAATTCAATAAACAGAAGAGATACCTCAAACAAACACAACAAGAAAAGTATGTTTATTTTTATTTTGGCCACACAATGGAGATATAAAAGTAGGTAGAGAGAGTGAAATCTTGACTTTGTAATAAGAGAACAAAGAAAAAAAAACACAGGACGGAGTCAGCGTGGGACCGGGGGATGTGTTCTGATGTTTTGATAATTCTATTAGTATCCCAATCAACAATGATAGAGACCACTAATTTTGGAGCTCTAAAAAGACCACTAATGACATGGCACTCAATAAAAAAAGAAAAAAAATACAACATCAAGGTCAAAACATCAAATCATTCATGGTGGGGCCTACTGCCACATCATTAGTGGTAGCACTAATTAGTGCTCCCACTCATTTTCCGTATCCCAATATATATGTTAGTATTTCTATTATATATATATATATCTTCTATAAAATTATAACATTATCCCTTCTTAAAATTGTAATAGTATCCTTTGTTATAATTTTTTTTAATTACAAGAAATCTATTAAAATGGATCATTCTATTTTCGGTAGTGCTCCGGACCCCAGCACCCCTACATTCACCTGGGGGGCAGTGAGAGGAAGACAAAAAAAAAAAATTTCAGCCAATCAAAAATCAGTGAGAGTGGTGGGGGTCACCCCAACTGGGGTTCTAAGGCATTTTTCTTCTATTATATATCTCCACAAGGGATATATCATGTATAAGTTATGATTTTGTGGAATTGATATCATAAATTTTCATAACTAAATTATTTATATTTATATTTATATTTATAACTAAAATGACCACTAATATAACTAATCAACACATCTTAATCATAACAAACAAACAAAAAAGAAAAAAGAATAGTTACAATGAGTCATAACTAATATCAGAATGAGTTATAACTAATCATTACTTGATAAATAATAAAATACATCTTTAGTCACAACTAAATAACAACTAAAAGAAGTTATAATTAAATACTACAAAGATAATAATTATAGCATATGATAGACGTTTTTTTTTTGCCATGTGTTTTATAAAATTTTTCTACTAAAGTATATCATTTTTATCTCAATTTATCTTCTTGTTTATTTTTCAGTTCACCTAAAATAGTTACTCTCCAATATTTGTATAAAATTTAATCTCAAATCCTTTAATTTAAAATTTATATTTACCCAAATAGACTCTTAATATTTAAGTTTAATAATATCTTATTATTATTTATTATAAAGAAAAAAATTAATATTATCATTAATTTATGTTCCCACCTCACTGAATCCCTACCACTACTGATCATGATCCCAACAATAGGGTAAACGGTGGTGCTAGAGACCACTAATTTAGTGGCTCTAAACCCACCACTAATGAGGTGGTAAAAAAAAAAAAAAAAAAAAAAAAAAACAAACAAACAAACAAACAAACAAACAAACAGACACAATATAAACTGTGGCAGTGAATGGGACCCACTCCCATATCACTAATGATAACTCTAATTAGAGATCCTACTCATTTTCCTAGGATAAATGAATAGCACATGTTTGGACAAAAATATTGTCATGTCAAGCAACAACCATATTTTGAAGAGTAATATTTGAAACATTGATGAGGACTACAACAATAATATAGATGAATAGCACATGTTTTGACCAAAACATTATCATGTCAAGCAACTGTTGGAAAGTTTGAAGCGGGACAAATTGAAGCGGGACCCAGGCAATATTTTGAGTCCAAATTAAAGCAAGACCCATACACTATTTGAGATGGGCGTGATTGGTGACGTATCCTTTGTCATGTGTGGAATGATGTTTTGAAAACGGTTCGGCAAAAATATTTTGACCAAAATACAAACCTGATCCTTGGCTCGAAAACAAGGGGCGCGAATGCCCCGCAATTTTTCAAAAAGGAAAAACAAAAAAAACAGTTAAGGTAAAAAAAAAAAAAAATAGTTACTTAAATTAGAAATTAGGGGCATTAGTGCTAAGGAAATTAGTGCCACAAATCATTTTTGACCAAAATATTGGTCCTGTTTAGTAGGGTTGGGGAAAGTACTTATAATTTATACCTTAACAGTTTATAATTTATAATTATGAACATAAATTGATTTCTGACTTATAAATTAAACTTCTCCTGCTCCACTCAAAGAATAAGTTGATTTTTGACTTACAAAAAACTATAAATTGTATTGTTAAACTAAACCAAACACATCAAAATAACTTAAATTAAACTAAAAATTAAAATAAACTGAAATTAAACTATACCAAACATGGTCATTATCATGTCAAGCAACTGTTGGAAAGTTTGAAGCGGGACAAATTGAAGCGGGACCCAGGCAATATTTTGAGTCCAAATTAAAGCAAGACCCCTACACTATTTGAGATGGGCGTGATTGGTGACGCATTCTTTGTCATATGTGGAATGATGTTTTGAAAACGGTTCAGCAAAAATATTTTTAAATGAATTAGTAGTTGACGTCATTTTTAAATTTGTAAAAATAAAAATTAAAGAGACAAAGTAGATTTGCTTATTAAATGACTTGTTCCACGTTAAAACAAAAAATTAATTATTCTTTTTATTTTTTTACATGTTATTTTATAAAAAATAAAAAAATTAATTAAAATAATCACTTCCCAAAAGTCTGAATTTCTAATTTACATAAAATCAAAATAACTTTTGCTGGAAAGGTTATCTCAAAGATTCAGTGCTCAAGAAAGGTAGAGGCTTTGATGATGGAATCCTTGGCAGTGGACATGATGGACATTTCATTTTGAGATGGGAGAGTGATTGGGGGAGTTGATTTCTGACCACACAACCAGACAGAAAATTTAGCTGGAGAGCACCGGCAGAATAGATTATGCCCGAACAACCTATCACAGAAAGATAAGAATCTAACGATGGTTCGTTCACCCGGGGGCACTTCGACGCTCAGTCAGTAATCCAATATCTCTCAAAGATATCAAATTGTGCTTAACCCACAAGAAAGAACTTACTGCTCACAATATATTACACATACCTCAGACCCACAGGGATGCACTGCTTTTATAGCCAGCACTGACCTGATTCCTTTAGAAGCCTCACTTTAGTGAACTCAGGCTCAATGCCCACCCTGGACTCTCAACTAGATAGAGATAAGCTCCCTAAGAGTTTTATTTTTATTCAGACTGAGATCCTCTCCTGTTCTAGGATTCTTGTCTCTTATCCGTTCATCTCGGATTCCGACATCTCTGCAGATAACCTCGGCCTAGCCGAGATCACCTCAGCATCAGGACCAGGCCGCGTGGCACCTCGGCTGACACTTCGGTGTCACCTTGGCCACGTGCTGTCATTCACAAAATATGTCCCCACAACTGCCCCCTAGGTTCTATTATATATGCAATCTGAGGTGATGGAACCTACATCGCTTGTATGTCAGCTAAAATTCGTTCTTTCCTCCACGACCGAGATCATTACTCGTCGGCTTCAAGTACCTAGGACTCAACTGTCCATCTTCACCAATGACCAAGAACTAAGAGTCAATTTCTTTTAATATCTTAACTGAGATGGCTCCTTTTAGCCGAGGTTTTTGCTTTACTAACCAAGAACTCCAAGAGTTTTGACTGCGTATGAGCTGTTACGCACGGTTTTCTCAACCGTTTCCACTACGCGTCCCTTTCTCATCGGTTCGTACTTGACACGTGCTATCAGGTGCATTGTTTTTGCACACGCCGCCTGACAAACACGTTGTCCAAAGCATTTTATTATGGTTTACCACCTTTTCGCGTTTTTGACAAAACTCTTCCTTCTCTCTCCGTCTTTTCACTTTTGCAATTCACAATTTTCCCTTGTCTCTCAAACTCTCTCTCTACCATTTCCAAATCTTCCATTGCTGTGTTCATGAGCTCTCTACAACTACATTTTTCGTTACTATTGGCACACCACTCATCATTTGACTTTGATTGTTCAAATTGTCTGAGTCCAGCGTATCTCACTCCGGCTTCAATTGGTAAGTCCTTCGATTCCTTTTTATTTTAATTCTCCACTGTTGTTTTCTATTCTTGGCCATGCTCGTACGACTTCCTTTTGAATTTTGCTATACGTTTCACTTCACACCTGTTTTTGTGGAATCTGTATATGCAGTTGTAGCTGTTCTCTGTTTCTATCTTTGCGCTTTAGTCATCATTTCTTGTTTGTTGAATCTGTTTGACGTAACATAATCTGTTCTTAAATTTGAAAGTGTACGTATTGTAACAACCCGAAAATTTAAGTTGTCCTTTAAATTTTATTTTAGTATTATTTAATTATAAATGAGGAAAACCCTAAATGTTTAATTAAATATTTCGTAAGAGTAAAATAAAATATTAAATGTTATGGGTATATGAGATAAAGTGTAATTAAATTAGGGATTATATATTATCGGAAAAAAAGGGGCATATAATTAATTTAAGATTTGGGCCAAAGTAGAATTAAACCTAAAGTTAAATATGTTAGATAAGTATGAATTAATGGTTTGGGACACGTAGCCTTGTAGCGTGGTGCAAAGAATGACATGTGGCAACCTGGTGGCTTGGTGGCCACGGCTATTTCTCTCTAAAAGGGAGGATTTGCTGGGGTGAATGGAAAAAAAAGGAAAACAAACTAAGAAAGAGGAAGAAAATACTGGAAATCAAGAAGGTTTTTGATTGTAGAAAGAAAGAGTAAGGTATTAATCTTAAGGTAGGTTATATTATACTTTGAGTCACCATAATATATTTTATATATATTTTGAGTTACCATAATTTATTTTACGTAAATTGTGTTCTATATATTATATTAGCATTTTTAGTTATATTATTTATTTATGAACCGTATTTGGTATACTAAGGAAAATCCATGGATATAACTATTTATTAAAATGTATTTTGAGTAATTATTTTATAAGTAACCACCATGGAGGTCCAATGTCTTGTGGGACTTAAATAACTATTGGCCCTCTGATTAGTCACTTTGTGACCCTCTGTCTGTCTTGGATCCACTGACACTTTGATTTCTGGTGTGGAGCAAAGTGTTGTACAGAGCTAAGTGCTATACTAAGGTGAGAGCCACCTTTAGAGTTCGTATGAGCCACCTCTTGAGTCCATACATCTATTCTGTTCTGTTCTGCACCGTGGTTATAATTATTTACGTAATTTCTGTATTATATGTCAAATGATTTCTGTACTATATATGTTCTGTACTTTAATATCAAGTTATGTTTAGCCCCATAATTATCCATGGCAAATTTTATGCCCTTACGCTTTTAGTATAATATTTCTCACTTTACCATGTGCTTATAGTTGTTTACCACTTTTAGGTGACATGTCAGGGCTGGCGCGTGGGGTAGGCACAAAGCACTTGTTAGACATAATTCAACTATGACAATTTAATTAAATAGAAGCTCCAATGATTATTTTGGTACCCTCACTTAAATATTATTTTCGCTCGCATTTATTTATTTGTTCAAGAATTGGCTGGAGGTAACTTCAGTTACTGGCCATCACGATGTCGTGATACATATTGCTTCTAGTTTTTGCACACTGCCTTGCACACACCCACTCATTGTTCTGCAAATTTATGATTTACCTAATTCTTGAATCTTGGTTGCTTTCTTGATTTCTGAATCATGCTCCTTTTTTTGATTTTCTTGTTGTATTTCCAGATTTTTTCCTCAATTCCTGTTTCTATAGTTTATAGGATTGTGATTTGCTTTAGAACCTTGTTCTTTAGGAAAATCGAAACGAATCCCTCTTAGATCTTCAAAAACCCTTGCACCAGTGCCTGTTTAGGTTTTAGCCGAGGTATTCAAACCTATATCCATCACTCTGTTGCCCAACCCCTTCTTGCCAAGATAATGGGTATGTTCAGGTGGAGGGTAGACACCCCAGAAAAACTTGAGTACTTTAGGATAGAGTTTTCTATCCCAACCGATGTCCAGATTAGGTTAGCTGGGGAGGAGGAGTCTATCATGCCAGTTGGAGATTCCATGCCCTTCTTAGTGGTTCCCTTCATTGAATTCGGACATCGGTTTCCCCTAGATACTCTCTTTTGTGAAATCCTTCACTATTACAAACTTAACCCCATGCAACTTGCCATAAACTCATATAGGGTTATTAATGGCATAATCGAACTAGCACACCGAGAAAATGCTAGGATCACTTTAGCCGATATCCAATTTTGTTATACCATGTGTGGCTTTAAGTCTGAAAAAGGCTATATATATTACCTCAAGCCTAGGTCCACTGCCTACAAACTAATAGCTGACCTCCTAGACTCTAACAAGGGTGATAGAGATGATTACTTCATCGTCTCAGGCAACTAGGAATTTGCGCCTGACGACGATCTTCATCTCTATCCTCTGCGTCGATCGGTGTTTAAAGAGGGTGATAGTAAGAACTGAGTCATCCTTTTAATCCTATTTCGGCTAGAACTTGACATTATATATCTGTTTTTTGAATATTTTTCTTCTCATTTCTTTTTGTAGCTCTTCCCCAACTAGTAAAGGATTTCCAACAAACCTTCTTCTTAACCCCGATCTAAAAAGGTTTTTAGGTTTGGATATTAACAAGCACAAAGGCCCTTTGCTGCTTAATTATATCTCGATCTACAAGTCTACGTTACCCGATGCTCCACGCCGAAGCAAGACTTCCCCATCAACAACAACTCCAATAGTTGCTTCAATGCCAAGGCCAGACCAGGCCTCTTCATCAGACCCAGTAGAGCAGCCCTCTATTTCTGCTCCAGCTCAACTAATCCCACCATCTCAGCGCCAACGCCGATGTCGAGCTCTACCAAACGTATTAGCAGGCAGAATTCGTAGCTGCAAACGAAAAGATTCTGAGGCGTCAGCTTACGATCCAGCCAATCCTCCAATCGCCCTTCCTGCCATTCATTTCGGTACCAAAGTTACCTTTGCTGCAACAGCCGACGATATGGAACGAAAAACTGTTGTGTATGACCTTCTAGCCGACTTGCTAGGAGTGGTTACTATTACTTCTTCTCTATCAAAGTCCCAGCCTAAGCCTAAGGCAAAAAGAGTTAAACGTGCCAAGGCAAATGCCCTAACTACCCAAGTGGATACCGAACATACTGTGCTGATCTCAAAACTAGCCGAGATTGAGAAGAATTCTTCTACAGCTGAGAAGAGGCCTGCGAAGGCCAAGCCATCTGATACCACTTGGTCGAAGAAGTCGAGGTCCAAAGCCGCAGCGAGCCCCAGTGCCTTTAAAGCTGACGATCCATGGGCCCCTGCCATCATGATTGGTGATAAGCCAATGAAGGCTGGTGACAGTGCTATTAACAGCATTGAGGTCAGCACCGCTCTCTCCACAGTCGTGCTTTTTCCAACTGATCTCAATCTCATGGCCAAGATCAACGAATATGAAAATTTCGCATTGATAATGCAACATTCAGTTCTTGTAAGTACCCGACACTTGTGTCGTTATTTACTTTGCAAATGTTCAACACTTTGAATTTTTTACTAATTTGCTTGTTTCTTTGTAAGCCATCCACTGTGCCAATTCTTTTGCCATGAAAGCCGAGGCTTTCAAAGAAGAGTTGGTGCACAAAACCAAGGAAGCTGTTGCCTTCCTTTTCTTACTAAACAACGTCGAGGCCAAGATCAAAGTCTTGCTGGATCAAGCCAAGGCAGCCAAACGAGGCCAAGACCTGGCTGAGGAAAAAACTGAGGCGGCTGAGGCTATAGCTGAAGTACTAAAATCCAAGATCAAGGACGTCGAGGCCAAAACTGCCGAGGTTAAGGTGGAGCTCCAAGAAGTCCTGGCTATGAAAGAGGCCAAGCTTAAGGTGACCGACGAAAAAGCATTCTCAAAAGGGCAGGCCACCATCCGTGATACATACAAGGAACAAGTCAACCAAGCTTGTAACCGAGGCTTTTACCTCGGCTGGACTGCAGTTCTCAACAAATTATTTATCCCTATGGACTCCGACCTCCGAGATATTAGCAAACTTCAAGTGCCTTTCCCTCCGCCTCCAAAAAGATCGGGCGACGACGACAATGAAGAGGAGATTGAGTTCGACGACGCCGAAGAAGAGGAGGAGGTTGCTAAGGGAGCCAAGTCCTCGACATTGAATGATCAAGTCCTAGACTTGACTCATGATGAGGAAGAAGACTTGGTTTCCAAGGGTGCCTTTCCCAAACTAACGACTTCTGAAGCCGAGGTTCGTGCAGCCGAGAAAAGCTTGGACCAGACCCTTTTGGAAATTGATGCTGAGATAGCAGCGGAGAAGGAAGCCACATTGCCAACCGAGGCCGACACAACGCCAACAGCCGAGGTTGAGTAATCTGAAAACGATGCCCACAATTCCAACACTTAGGAATTTTTTCTTTGAACTCTACTTTTGGACAGTTTGTAATTTTTTTGTAACTTTTGGATGAGTAATCTTTTTTGTCAGGCCGAAGTGCCTTTTTATTTCTAAACAAGTTTTTCTTGAATGCATGCTTGCCTTCTTTCTTCTTTGCTAAGTATTGAATGCTTTGCTTCGTGTATGCTTACTGCTTTCCTTTTATGCCTTTCATGCTTTTATAATTAAAATATTTTTTTCATTTTTTCAAAGTACACAATGACTTGTGCAATCACTTCAAGGTAAGGTATCTCATGTATAAACCTTGACTGCTTGTCTCGACCAACAATTGGCATATCTCGGCTAACTTTAACTTGTAATTTGTTCTGAAATTTCAACAAGTGTCAAGCCCATTCTAACTTGTAAATTTTTCTAATTCCAAAAATTTCAACAAGTCCCAAGCTCATTCAATAAGTCCCAAGCTCTCAATTCTATTTATCATTCCTGCTCCCTGCCCCCTAATATGAACCTAAGTACCACTTAAGTTCACATTATGTGCTTACGGTCTTTCGTCGAAGTCAGATTCAAATAAAGACTAACCAAGGTGTTCAACCTTGGTTTCTCTGTTAACCTAACTAGAATGAACTTAGTTCCATTCTGAGTTTAACTCTGCCAATATGGTAAGTCTAGGTTAATTCAATTTAGTTCAACTCTATTATATGCAAGTATAATTCAACTCTGATATATAATAAGTCTAAGTTATTTGTCATGTTTCATTCAGAAATATCACTAACTTAGTTCAACTCTATTATATGCAAGTATAATTCAACTTTGCCATATAATAAGTCTAAGTTATTCGTCATGTTTCATTCAGAAACATCGCCAACTTAGTTCAACTCTATTATATGCAAATACAATTCAACTCTGCCATATAATAAGCCTAAGTTGTTCGTCATGTTTCATTCAGAAACATCGCCAACTTAGTTCAACTCTATTATATGCAAGTATAATTCAACTCTGTCATATAATAAATCTAAGTTATTCATCATATTTCATTCGGAAACATCGCCATAGGACTGGTCAGTCCTATCACACAAATTTCAAAATCAAACTAGAATTTTATTATTACTTTGGCTAATGAATTTATAACATAAACTTCAAAAAAACTAATGATAAAAAAACTTTAAGTTGCAAGTGTTTCAAGGTCTTGGCAACTCTTTGCTATCAGTGTCTTCAAGCCAATATGTCCTATTGCCGGCAACCGGGATGATTCTATAAGTCCCCCTCCCAATTTGGGCCAAGTTTCCCTTCCCTGGGATCCTTCTTGTTGCCAACGACTTTTCTCAGGACGAGGTTCCCAACTTTGAACTCTTATGGGTTGACCTTCTTGTTGTAAGCATTGGCAAGTTGTTACTGGTATGCCCCTAGCCGAATTGCTGCTCTCTCTCTTTTCTCCTCCAATAGGTTTAGATCTTGGGCCAGGAATGCCTCATTAGTCCCATTCTCGACTCCCTGGGTTCTGATCTCAAGGATGCCGACTTCCAGTGAGATAACTACTTCAGTGCCATAAGCCATGGCAAAAGGAGACTCCCCAGTCGATCTTCTCGGCGTAGTTCGATATGCCCAAAGTACATTGGGCAACTCTTCCACCCACTTCCCTTTTGCTGCTTCCAGCCTCTTCTTGATCCCATCCAAAATAGTCTTATTGGATGTTTTCGCTTGACCATTGCTCTAAGGAAAACTTGGAGTGGAGTAGTAGTTCTTGATTTTGTACTTTGCATAGAAGATTTTGATTAGCTTACTGTCAAACTGTGTACCATTGTCTGCTATTATTGCCCTTAGTATTCCAAACCTAGTGATGAGGTTCTTCCATATGAAGTTCTTCACATCAATATCTCGAATTTTCGCAAGGGGTTCAGCTTTTACCCATTTCATGAAGTAATCAGTTGCTACTAGCAGAAACTTCCTTTGCTCGGTTGATTGGGAAAATTGTCCAACAAGATCGATGCCCCACTAGGCGAATAGCCAAGGGCTGGATATTGGGTTCAAATTTGGTGCAGGCTGATGTATTCAAGGTGCAAACCTTTGACACTTCTCGCACTTTCTAACGTAGGCTTCAGCATCCTTTTGCATGTAGGGCCACCAATACCCCTAAGTAATGGCCCTATGAGCAAGTGATTTGCCCTTAGCATGGCTTCCATATACCCCTTTGTGTATTTCATACAAGACGTCTTCAACTTGGGAGGGATGCACGTATCTCAAAACGGGACCAATGAAGGATCTCCTGTAGAGATGGCCATCTGCTGTTAGGCTGAACCTGGCCGACTTCAATTTAGTCTTATGTGCCTCTTTTCGGTCGTCTAGCAGCTTGTCATCCCTAAGGAACATCACTATTGTGTCCATCCAACTTGGACCAATCTCCACACACATTGCTTCGTACTCTGTGATCAATGGTTCCACACTTGGTCTTGACAAATAATCAACCATCATTGTCATTGCCTCTCCTGATTTCATTGCACTAGACAGGTTAGCCAAGGCATCAGCATGATTGTTATCATTTCAGCTAACCTGCTGTAGCTGGCAATCCTAGAACAATGCTAGCAGTCTAACAACTTCTTTGACATAGGCTATCATTCTTTCATCTTAGGCTGCATACTCGCCTGTTGCCTGATTCACAATAAGTTGGAAGTCACAGAAGACTACCACCTCATCGGCTTCTATTGCTACTGCTAACTTCAACCCTGCGATTAGTGTCTCATACTCTGCTTCATTGTTTGAGGCCTTGAACCCCAAACGAATAGACTGCTCTAACATTCGCCCATGTGGCGATACTAACACTACTCTTGCTCTCGCTCCTTGATGGTTTGAACTTCCATCAACAAATGGGCAGAAGGATTCGCCGATGTAAATGTTGCAGGGCTTTGGTTTCTTTTCTTTCTTTTGTTTTGCTTGAATGGGGTTCTTTCGCCCCATGTGGGTTTCTTCTTGCTTTCTTGGGCACCCTAAGCCGTGGCTCACCAGAGTCCGATTTGGGAGGGTACCAGGTGTCTCGACCACAAAGTCGGCCAAAACCTGGCCATTAATTGTTGTTCTGGGCCTAAATTCCAGGTCATATTGGCACAACACTACTGCCCATTTGGCTACCCTGCCTGTCAGATCTCCTTGCTACAGTAGGGACTTCAAAGGATGTTTAATCAGTATCACAATCTTGTGGGCTTGGAAAAAATGATTCAGTTTCTTTGAAGCCATTACCAGGGCTAGTGTCAATTTTTTCAGGGGTAAGTACCTGGTCTATGCGCTTGCTAGGGTTTTACTCACATAGTATATTGCCCTTTGTTCTCCTTTATCTTCTCTGATTACCACTGCACTCACTGCATGCTCTGAACTACCAAGAATAAAAACAGTTCCTCTCTAGGTAATGGATTTGACAGAACTGGAGCTGTTGTCAAGTACTTTTTTAAGTCGGCCAAGGCGACTTCGCACTCCTCTGTCCACAAAAAATCTGTGGCCTTCTTTAACAAACTAAAAAATAGTTTATATTTATCAGAACTTCGGCTGATAAACCTGTTCAGGGCTGCGGCCCTTCTAGTCAACATCTGTACTTGTTTTGCAAATGTCGGGCTTTTTAAGTCAATGATGGCCTTGATTTGATCTGGGCTTGCTTCAATGCCCCTCCTGGTGACCAAATGTCCCAGACACTTACCAGACTCAACTCCAAATGCGCATTTCGACGCATTGAGTCAGAGCCGATATATTCTCAAGATATCAAAAACTGCTTTCAAGTCAGCCAGATGATTTCCAAGTTCTTTGGTCTTCACGACCATATCATCAATGTACATTTCTACTGTCTTGCCAATTAGATGTCTAAACATCTTGGTTACTAACCTCTGGTAGGTTACTCCTGCATTTTTTAACCCGAAAGGCATCACTCTATAGCAGTATAGCTGTTTTGGGGTGATAAATGCAGTCTTCTTTTCATCAAGGGGATACATTGCTATCTAGTGGTATACCCTGTAAGCATCCAAGAAGCTCATCATTCCATGCCCTGAAGTGGCATCTACTAACTGATCAATCTTGGGCAGTGAAAAACTGTCATTAGGGCAAGCCTTATTCAGGCTGGTGAAATCAACACGAACCTTCCACTTGCTGTTCTTCTTTTCACTACCACAGTATTGGACAGCCAAGTAGGGTAGTTCACCTCGCGAATGGCTTTGGCTTCCAGCAGTTTGTTCACTTCTTCTTCAACTATCTCAACATGCATCAACATCAACCTCCTCATTCGCTGGATAACAGGTTTAACCAACCTGTCTACATTGAGCATATGGCATGTGACCTCAGGGTCAATGCCTGGCATCTCATATGGCGTCCATGCAAATACTTCTATGTTGGCTCGTAAGAAAGTTTACAACTCACTTTCCTCATCTTTAGCCAAGCCTGAGCCGAGAAGAAAGAAGCGTTCTTCATCTCCTTCTTGGACTAGAATTTTCTTCAAGGCTTCCTCACTCTTCTTGGCTGGCTCTTTGCTGATGTCATCTAGGACCTCTATCTCATCGTCTTCAATTTTTACTATTTCTGCCTCTCGTACGTTGCAGGTAGATTTCATTGCTGCCATGAAACTATTTTTTGCTTACACCTGATCCCTTCTGACCTCCTCAATTCCATGCTCCGTTAGGAACCGCAACAGCTGGTGCAATGTTGAGGGAACAACGCTCATTGGGTGCAACTATGGTTTTCCCAAGATAACATTGTAAGGGGAGGAGGTGTCAATTATTATGAACTCTGTGCTTACCTTCTTGGTGCCTGCTTGCACCTCCAAATTTATTACTCCTAGAGGCCATGTTGGCGTTTCATTGAACCCGACCATTAAGTTGTCGGACTGCTCTAAATCATCTCGATGGAGGCGGAGCTCCTTGTAATATCTGACATACACGATGTCACAAGAGTTTCCTTGGTCGATCAAAATGCGTCTTACCTGGCATTCTCCGATCTTGAGGGTTATTACCAAATCATCGTTGTGTGGATGTTGTACCATGTCTAGGTCTGCTTCAATAAAGAACACCATTGGTCCCTAACACTCCCTTGTCCTAGGCCTTTTTTGCTGGACCTGATATATGTGCTGTAAAGGCCTCACCCTTTGAGTCTCTCCATGCACCTCATTCTCATTGACCCTCGAGTGAATCACATTGATCACTCGAGGTCCATCTACTTGCTGTTGTGGTGGAGGTGGAGGTGGTACTGCTGGTGCCTGGGGCAGCCTCGCTTGCTCTTCCCTCGCTTCCTTATCTACTAGGTCCCTCAAGTAACCCTGTTTGACCAGGTCTTCCAAATGTGTTTTCAAGGCTCTACACCTCTGAGTCAGATGCCTATCCTCATTGTGGTAGGCACAATGCTTCCCAAGACTTCTCCCTATAAATTCGCCAGGAATCTTATCTGGTGCTCTATAATATGGCTGGTTCCTGATTCTCTTTAGAACTTTATAAACCGGGATCCAGAACATAGTGGTGACTGCTTGTTGCCTGTTAAATCTAGTATTACCTCGGCTTCGCTTTGGCGAGCCATTTCTCTTCTTTTGTTTCGGCGCCATCATTTCTGGTGTATCTTCTTCTGCCCTAGCATATTTCTCAATCCTTGCCATGAGCTCCTCCATACTTTTTGGTAGAGTCTTTGTGAGCGACTTTCGAAGTGTGCAATCATCCTTCAGGCCGTTCTTAAAAGACACAACTGCCAGCTCCTGGTTACATCTCGATATTCGATTAAACACCTCATAATACCTTTTGGCATAAGCCCTGAGACTTTCACCCTTGCCATTTTTCAGAGCCATCAGGGAGTCTACCCTCAATGGCTGTAACTTGTTTGTAACAAACCTGGCCATAAACATCTCGACTAGGCCTTCCCAACTCTTCACAGTTCTTTTTGGCAACTTTTGAAACCAATCTGATGCGATTTCCCCAAAGGATTGCATAGCAACGGTTCGTTCCCGGTATGCAGAGCCATTGAATTCAGGTATAAGCCGACGTGAAAGTTCGGATCGGACTTACCGTCATATATCTAGAACCTCGGCATATGGAACCTTTTTGGGGCCTCAAACCTATCCAACTCCATTGAGAACGACATTCTCGACTTGATGGGGGATATGACCTCGGCAGTTTGTCGCTTCCTCTAGAGGTAATCCCTCAAATCCTCTTTAGTCCAACCAGGAGCTCGGCTGTCAACAGCTTTCAACCTTTTTGGTGTGCTGCTCCTGGTGTCGTTATGTGTCCTCTTGGACTTCTCTTCATTCACCGTTTCAGAGCAAAGTTCATTCTCCTAAATATGCCGATGTTTTTCGACATAAGTTCCCTTGGTACGTGGCGTCTTCTGAGACTCTCCTTTCACCGACTCTGCTCGCCCAGCATCCCATGAAGGCCGATGTGAGTGTTCTTTTACCTTGTTATGCTAAGGGTCTGCTGGGATTGCTTTCTGCTCCCCTTTCTGGGCGTAATTCTTGGCCGTTGGAATCGACGTGTCCTTCAATGGAAACGGTGGTTACATGACATTGTTCTGCATCATGAAGTTGACAACTGATTATAGGTCTACCAATTTGTTTGTCATTCCCTTCTTCTCGCTGTCCCTCTTTAGGCATCTATCTTTCCATATCTGGAGGTTGCTTTCATTGTAACGCTCCTCTCAGCCTGCTTTCTTCAGAGCGTCTTCCTCTTGGCTGTAGACGTCCCTGAACGTCCCGGGAGGGAATCCCATTTTGTTCATTGGGCTTACTACAGTTCGGATTCAATGTCACGGTTCTGAATCTAATCTCACAAAGTGCAATGCAAGATCGATAAATCACCAAAGAGTCCAAATCCGGCAAATCATTTTGAAAAACTGATTTTTAGAAAGAAGTGCCAAACATGGACTGCTTTGCCAGATACAGAGTCGCCACCTAAATATTTTATTTTGAGGGGAATTTAGGAAACCCTGACTCGTGCCTAAGGCCACGTGTCCGTCATCACCAAAGTTGCCTCGGCTCGGGAACTTGTGTACGATTGGGGAAGGTCATTTCATGAGCACCCCCGCTCGCTCAATCAAAGATCGGCCTCTACTAACCATGATATCGAGTTTTGAAAACATTATGTGCTCTTATTCTGGTTTATTAGCCTAGAATTACTATGTGATGCGCGCAACATACAAGTATAGATTGAATTGCCCGAGTTGGAACAAAACATTTCATGTTCGTTTTGAAAAACGGTTTGAAGGTGCTACTCGCAAGTAGGCTAAGACGAGGATTTTGCCACCCTCAAGTGGGCTTAGAAAACATAGTGATTTGCCACTATCAAGTGGGCTTAAAACTCGCAATCGATGAATTGTTCCAATTCAAGTAATCCAACCTTCACCCACAGGCATTCAGGCATGTATATCACATAAGCACTTAGCCTCATGGTAAGCATGCTATCATGGCAGTCACTCACACACATGCAAGGATGCTAAAGCATAAACACTTACCGAGTACTCCAAGCCAAAGAAAGAAGCTAATTAGAAATCATGCATGAATCCTAACTATACTGAGATGCCTAATGCAACACATACAGGTATGCAACTAAGATAGGCTCGGCTTAATCTAAGATGACATATGAAATGCAACAACTGCTACACGTATTCAACTTGGAATTGAAATACGATGCAGTTAGCATGATGCGCCGAGCCCGGTGTATGCAAAACAGATGAATGGATGCAAACATACGAGTATAAGGATGCTAATTGAAACGTGCCCTAAACTAACCATCATAAGTTGGTAAATAAAAGGGAGAAAGACGTGGGGTTGGAAGACATACATCACACACACGCACACTTATTACAACATTGCCCTCTCTCGGAGGGTCCGAATAAATAATACACAACCGAATGAATAACAAATTACAGCTAATTATTACACGTCCCTAATTAATTAACAAATTAACTAAAATAAATAAGCTAGCATGCAAAACATATGAAATGGACTGCCTCAGCTCGGTCTTGAATGATAAGGAATGCATGCTCAAGTCGCCTTGTCAGGAAATCCATCGCGATGCCCCTATTTGCCTCTGTTTGCAACTAGTCCCGGAATACTATACAAAGCTCCAGAAGGCTGCTGACTAGTTTTTGCTGCTGGTTTCCGGTTTGCTGCAACAGAGAGCAAGAAAGGGGCATGGCAAAGTATTTTCAACATATGTATGCATGACCACTCTCCCTGTCATTGCATAAGCTCTAGGGAGTGTAGTCCTCGATCCTCGTGCCACCAATCACGCATCCCGATGCATGATGGCCGAGGAGTCGAATTGCACGACTCAATATGAAATGGATGCACACATAAACACAACAAGGCCTAAACTCCATCATGGGTAATCCGGAGTGTCGGCGACCGAGAATCGAGGCACGTTTTGTCACTTGGAGTACGAAACGTCCCTCGTTTCCCGTGTTTGGACTAAACCCTATTCCAAACACAATGCAATATACATGGCATGCACGATGCGACTCGGACTATGCAACCTAAATGCAATGCGACTAAATAATGCAAACATGCAGAGAATGACATGCAAACGTGCTACTAGCATACACAATGCTATGAACTACATGGCATACTCGATGTAAGACACCTTATGCAACAATATGACAACATATGATTAGCATACACAATGCGAATATCAAATGGCATACTCGATGCAACGAACTACATGGCGTGCGCAATGCTATGACTAGAATGACATACACAATGAAAGATGGACTTAAACCAAGATGGGTGAGCCTCAGCCACACCCAAATCAGTGGCCAAACATGATGGAATGAAAGGTAGGAACACTCATTCAAACATGCCCGATGCAAGGGACCGAACCTAAGGCATCAAATGCCACTCTACCAAAGCATGGCAAGGGATGAAACATGGCATACAAACACACATTTTTCAACTCTGAAACATGATACACAATGGTCCCGAATCATGCAAATATGTCACACAATGCATGCTAGATTGCCCGAATACCGAAACTAGTGAAGTGCGTTTCACTAGAGGTACACAAAGCAATGCACAAATGGCAAAACCAGCCCCGAACAGATCCTAGGTAGGTCCAAGACAGTGGGAAAATGGTCTAAAATGATGGCTCAACATGCATAGAAATGAAGCTCATGCAATGGTCCAAAAACGAGGCAAACTAGCACGACTCTCAAACGCATTTAAAGAGTGAAAAACATGGGAACATGGCATACATGTAAGCTCTGAAATATGATGCACAATGGTCCTAAAACATGGAAACACCTCAACATAAGCATGCAATAGGCCCCAAAACACAAAGCTAGGCAAGAGTATTGAACTACAAGCTAGTGAAGAGGGTTTACACTACAAGTATATGGAGCATTCAAGAGGTCACTAAACCAGCAAAATTCAGAGGTATGACATGCCAAATAAACCCCAAAAACCCACTGAAATATGGTCTATGCATGCAAGAATGATAGGCTCCTTTGATAGGCTATAAAGAGGGTTGTTCTACACATGCAAGATGGACACCCAAAATGGCAAAATGGGCTCTGGACAGAGCCTATTCAAGTCCTAAAACTCACCAAAAATGGCCTGAAACAAGGCTTGGAAGTATGCAAATAATGGCTCATTTGTTAGGCCAAATGTGCTAGTAAACAAGACAAGGGGTGAGAGGGTTACCCCTCTCTGATTTTGGTGCTCAAAACAGCATGCTAGCCACTGAATTTTTAGTGGCTAAGAGACCAAACAAAGGTCAATGCAAAGGCCCTAAGGCATGGCTCAAAACAAGGTGAAATGAAGCATGTGAGGGGGTAGATGACCCCCAACAGAAAAATGATCTTAAACAAATATGTTAAGGGCCTCAAAATAAAACTTTTTTCAGTTTACACCAAAGCTCAAATATGCTTGCAAATAAGGCTAAGAGATGGATCAAAATGAAGCTAAAAAGAGGAAAAAGTGTTACCCTTGTAGCTTAGCAAAAACCAGCAACTTTTGGACCAAAAATGCAACCTTTCAACCTCTGAAAATGGCTTCCAAGATGCTAAGGTTGATGGTGGAAGGGTTAGGCTATGAGATGGTGTGCAAAGGGCCAAGAATCACACACTTTTGGAGCCAAAATAAAGAGATATAGAGAGAGAGGTATATTTTTCCTTAGGCAAAAATCTAAACCGTCTACAAGGAAGGGGAGGCCTCCCTTTATAGACAAACAAGTTTAAAGCTTCTCAAAGAAGCTTCAAACCAAGGGCAAACATCCTCCATGTGTATGGAGGATCCAATCTGTGCCCTCCAGCTAGCACAGCTGAAATCAACTCACAGACACAAAACAGGGGGGAGTAGGCTGACCAGTTCAAGTGGTCGGCCGACCACTTGCCCTGGTTGGCCGTCCAGGTCAAAAGGTCTAAGGTGGTCGGCCATTTCCTATGATAAAGCCCCAGAAGTTAGCTTTCCAATGGCGCCAGCCTTGCATTAAAATTTCAACTGTGTAAAAAGTTATGCCTATTTTGGTGAAGCCGCGTAGATTCGGTCCAACCGGATTGATGCCCTACTTCAACTAACTATATTTCCCCGTCCGGACTTAGCTTTAGGAGATTCTTGAGTGCAAAATTAAGCCCCGGAAGTAAACTTTCCAATGGTGGTGGCCTCATAGCTGAAATCCAAGTATGTAAATGAATAGGCCTGATTCAGCGAGGACTGCTCGTCCCTCTCTTAGCGATTCATGTCCATTTCTCCCCCAACTGGGTTTCTTCCCTCTTCTTTTCTTTTCTTCAACTCCAAACCCCTAAACAAGGTGTTTTGAAAGATTTTTCAGAGATTTCATCTCTTTTTCGTTCATTTCCACTTTGCCCTCGCTCGGTTTATCGAAAAGCGCGACATTTAACAAAATGCGAGCGTCGGAACATCGTAGAACTTTATTTTCAAAACATTTTGAAAGAGAGGGTTTCAAGGTCTAAAATCTTTCGATCAAGATTGTTTTGGTCCAAAATGGGTATGAAGTTGAGATTTGACTCTCTCATTGCCGAAGAAACTGAACCTTTCCCTGCACACCTTCATCATCGAGTAAACCATCAGTAGAGCCCAAGTCTTAGGGGCGGTCAAAAATGGGGTGTCTACAGTTGCCCCTCTTTGACAGAACTCAAAAGTCAATAAGTGACGGGAGTGAATGTCAAAGCCCAGAGACGACCCATTTTTGACAAGGCCGAAGACTTGGACAAACAAAAAAAATACAGATAAATAAATGGTTGCGCCTGTAGGCTGCCTACGTATCCCTTTGCAAGGAATCAAATCAGCGTAGTTCAGGGGCAGGATGCAAAATGATATGTAGGAAGATTTTGATAACTGGACTTATATGCTACGCGAAGCCGGTTTGAAAATTGAGGATTTATGCAAAGCATTGTAATGTAGTGGCTAAAATGCAATGTAATAGCTAAGAGGTGAAGGTACCTTACAGGGCCAGTTGGCAATGACTTACCTCGGCAATGTCCTACCTCATGCTGATGTGAGAATCTTCCCCTTCTTCTCGGTTGAACCGCTGGTACTACTTTTCTCCCTGACTATGGTCGTAGCTTTCCCTATTCTCCAACAGGGTAACAGACTAGGTTGGTTTAGTATCCAGAATTGAGGCGCATACACATGCTATCTCAATCTATGGGGCTGCCATACAGATTTCAAGCCGAGGATATACCCCTGGGTATTTAAACTAGACTTTAGTCTCGGAAATCCCGAACCTTTGCGTTCTAGGCATAAGCCATTCGAACTCTAGTTTCCACCGTCTCAGTTGATCTCCTAGGAACTCATTGCTAACACAGGCAGGTGGCTATACCAGACCACCAGAAGTCGTTCGGGCACGACAAACACCAAAGGAATTGCACCTTTAGAGGATTTAAGGTCTCCTAGACCAGAGAGTGCACAAGACAGTGCGAATGAAGATGCAGGATTTAAGGTCTCCCAGACCAGGTGAGTGCACAAGACAGTGCGAGCTAAAGGTGCACAAAACAGTGCGAGTAGGGTGAATGCACAAAACAGTGTGATATAGGTGCACAAGACAATGCGAGCTAAAGGTGCATAACACAGTGCAAGCAGGGTGAATGCACAAAATAGTGCGATTGAGGTAAGGTGCGCAAGATAGCGCAATGCAATGCACTAACAAGTGCAGGTGAGGTGCGCAAGATAGCGCGATACAATGCACTAACAAGTGCAGGTGTGGTGCGCGAGGTAGCGCGAGTATAAACTGCACAAAACAGTGAGATGAGCAAGAAAGCTCGAGTGATAAACTGCACAAAACAGTGCGAGGCGCAAGAAAGCGCGAGTGATAAACTGCACAAAACAGTGCGATGTGTAAGAAAGCGCGATTGATAAACTGCACAAAACAGTGCAATGCGCAAGAAAGCGCGAGTGATAAACTGCACAAAACAGTGCGATGCAGATGCACAAAATAGTGCAATGCTATGCATGTTCTATGCGAATGAGGTGCATTTTCTATACAAAAGATACGAGCATTTTCCATGTATGAAACAGGAGCATATTCTATGCAACATTGAAAGCAAGCATATTCTATGCGGAATCGAAAGCAAGCATATTCTATCCATGAATCATAACGATGCGCGGTACGCATGCAGCAAAAGTGTATATGAAAGTGCACATTCTATGCAATAGAGGGGCATCAAACATGTACTCTGGTGCCTCCGATTTACCTCTCAGAGGACTTTGCAACACGCTCAGCTTGAAAAGGGGACACCCTGTTTATGTTGGCAAGAGATAACATCTGCATGTGAAAACCACATGTACTGCTTGGACTGTCATTCTGACTTGAAGCAGGCTTGCACTTGAGGTAGAGGCGCACTCATACTTCGGTAGCATTAACAAGGCATGAGGAGGTGCATATGGAATGCAATCTCAAAATTTTCTGAAGGTGAAACACACTCAGATGCTCAAAATTTCCCCCATTTTCTTTTGTTTTGTAGTCTGGAACCTATATAGCTTCAGATAAGTCATGGTCTTTACTGTTCTCATATGACCTGGGTTGAACCCTGCGGTTTTATGAAAGAACAAATTCTGTTTCGCACAAATGTGGAGAATGGCACGGTACTCTGAGCACAAAACGATTTTTTGAAAGTGAGATGAGAAAAGGGTTCTCAATCGGGTATTGAGCCTACAACTGACCACAGCTAAAATGACTCAACAACGGGAAACAGAAGGTAGAACAACCTAAACATAACTCAACAAAGGAAAAACAAGGTAAAACAACCTAAACACAACTCAACAAAGGAAAAACAAGGTAAAACAACCTAAACACATCTATTGATACTCAAACGACTCAAAACAAGAATCGAAACAAACAAAACACACAAACACAACACTCAGCTGTGTTATAAAGGCAAGAGACCTCTCGGTGCATGAGGAGCCAGTTTCTCCGGGTATTGTTTCCTATCCTTTCTCATTTGTGATTCTCACATCACTCTAGCACTCAATCTCTATTTTTCTGAAAAAGCCCTTTTCTCACTTTTTCTCTCATCGCACATCTCTCTATTCTTCAACCTCTCATTTTTCATCCCTCCCCAGGGTGGTTGATGGATAAACAGGAAGTTGCGGGCTCCTGCCCCTAGCATTCTGCTAGATTCTCTTCTTCTGCTCATAACAGTGACCTTTCCCGCAGAGGGGTTGCACTACAACTGGGTGTGTAGCAAATCTGCAGCTGATATCGACTGACGATGTTCTGCTGGGGAGTTTGGACATGACCAAATGTGTCCAGACGAGGGAGTGGAATATCTTAATCCATTCCAGTTCATGCTTCGCACTTGGCTTGATACCTCGTCGCTTGGAGGATGTTGAGAGCTTTCAGCCCTTTGTTGTTAGCTTCAGTTATGCCCTTTTCTGGCAAGTAGAGTGCCCTTTCTGGCAAGTAGAGTGCCTTTTTCTGGCAAGTATGTTGACAACGGGGAAAAGACAGAACACCTGACTCAACTGTGCCCCTAGTTCATTATTTTGACCATTTTTTTTGTTTTTACTTTCTACTAAAACAAAGTTGACCAATATGAGGGTTAGATTAACACACTTGTTCGATTTTCTGATTTGAAATCATGCAAGTTAGGTTATGAGCACTGAAAATTTTCCTTTTTGGGTCCAAGAAATGGTCCAGTTTTGGAAAAGTGGAATAATTTTCGAGAGAATTAGTCAACCTCAGTAAAAATTCTCAAAACTGTTTTTGCAAACGTCCACTGCTCAACGAGCACGGAACTTACTCTCGAGATGCACAACCTCAGATCCGAAGGAGAACTGCCCCTTGTCTAAACGGTACTGCATGGCAACGGAAAGTTGCCCCTTGTTTGAATGGCACAGCAGCGCGCTGTATGGCAATGGAAAGTTGCCCTTTGTTTGAATAGCACCGCAGCACACTGTAACCGATTTTCAAGGTGACGATCACAACCGAGCTCTCGGATACAGAGAGGACAAAGATGACCAGAACCATCACATGAACACAGTCGAATTTGAAGTGTTTTACGGCTGGACTTCAGAATGAAGTTGCCTACGTATCCCAAAGATGGGAATCAAGCCTTACGTAGTTCGAGGGTAAGGTACACTCGGGTATTAACCTTTCCTTTTGCGCTCTAACTTTTGCCGAGGCCGCCCTTTCGGGTTTTCAACCTTGCGAGCTTTGTTTTTTTTTTCTTTTCGATTCTTTTCATTTCATTTCTTCTTTTTTTCTTTTTCATCTTTTCTTTTCATTTTCTTCATTTTTCTTCTTTTTTTTCTTTTCTTTTTTCATTCTTTGCATTTTTTCTTTTCTTTTCGTTCTTTTTCTTCTTTTTTCTTGCTCTAACTTTTGCCTGGGTCACCCTTCCGGGTTTTCAGCCCAGCGAGTCTCTCAAGGGTAAAAGTGTAGCTTTGTCCATGTTGAATGGTTTGAGATCTCGAAGCCATCTGAATCCAAGAGAATGGCTGCTGTTTGCTGACGATGTAGAAGTCCATCCAATGGAGGGTGAATTTGCCCCTAGTGTTATGGATTGGAACTCGGTTATCCTTCAGCAATACTTTCTTCTTTCCTCCGCTCTAGGATTTGGCATTCTTGCTGATCTTTGTTAGCTTGAGAAACATCCCAATTTTGACTCTTCGAGCACATCTGACATTTTTGCCCCTAGTTCGAGGGGTGCTTCTTGTCCGGCTTTGCAAGCTTCTTTTGACGACATCTAATCTTCTTGATCTGACTTCCCTGCCCCTAGTTCGAGGGCTGCTTATGATCTAGCCACACAGGCCTCACATTGTGGTTGACCGTTGAACATTCTGAACCCCAGTTCAAGGCTTTGAGAGCAAAGGGGTTGAATCTCGAGACTGAGAGCGATCCTAGGCTGCACAATCTCAAGAGTGATTCCACACAGGTCTTCGCAGGACCGCGCAAAACATTTTTTTTTTGAAATCTTTTAAGAAAGCGACAAATCGCTCGCGCTGAAGACAATGCAGAACCAATCTGGATCAAGCCAGGATCCTTCTCAGTACTCACACTAACAAGCATGATTTTATTCATTAAGGGCACGCCTCTCTTTCTCTTAATTGATCAAATTTTTGCAAATCTCGAGAAATTCCTTCCTCTTTGTTTTCATCACAATGTTCAAAAGGTTTTGAAAAACATAGGTCAATGTAATGATTTAAAGGTGCAGAAGAGCAGGTGAGATGCTCTGCCATTTCATTCCCGACTTGTTGGCACAACAGGCTCGAAGTAGCAATAAGCACAAAAACATGACAACCACAACTGTTTCATTCAGATTTCCTGGTTTGCAACTAGCTCCACAGCAAAGACAGACTCAAAAGAAAGGGAAAAGACAATCACAAAACAAAATAACGATGTCCGAGGTAACAACCCCGGAATCACCAGACTCCTATACAACAGGACTGACTTGATACAACAAGACAGGCTTTACTGACTCAATATGAAAAGACTGACTCAAAACAACGAGACAGACTCAAAACAAAACCAAAGAGCTGACTCAACACCCAAGCCAGAAATTACAAAAACCAGCATTCGCAAATGCTCAAAATAGTGTGTACCAAACGCCATATCTGAAATAAACCGAGCGTCACCCGTAGGTGGTCCAACCCCTGATCACATACTTGTATTATCCCCGAAGTTCACTGACCCAGTGATGGTAGACTTCGCCGAGCTTGGCGGGAGGACAACCCCGTTATCAAACAGATCCTGTACTTCGTGACGAAGACGGAAGTAGTTGTCGGTGGTGTGACCGGTCTGTTGGTGGTACGCACAGTACTGGGTACCATCATGTTTAGCTGGAAGGGGATTTGGGAGAGGTCGAGGCTCGAGGGGTCTGAGATGCCCTTTTTTGACAAGGATTTGAAGGGCCTTAGACAAAGGCATGTAGAGGGCATAGAAGACCCTGCGACCTCGGGGCAGATACTTCGAAGTCTGCGAGCTTTTGCTGGACGCACTCGAAAAAGTATCGGTAGGCGCTGCCTTGGCTCTCTGATCTTTTCCAGGTGCAGGGTTAGGATTGGAAGGAACTGTTCTGGTACGACGGTCCCCATCTCGATTTTTTCCCTGGCTTGAACTGCTCTCGGCCTGAGTGGGGAAAGTACCCTCCACAATTTCTGCAACAACTGCAGTCACTTGCTGTTTGTTCAGCCCTTCGGCTCTCCAAGCCTCCATAGCCCACTGAAGGTGTTCATGGGGACTAATTTCTGCCCCTACCTTGTTCTTACCACCTGCCTTCACGTTGCCAAGGGATTGGCCTTCTTCCAATGCGACCCGTTCCATGGTTGGGGAGCCTTTTGACATAAAATCCCTGGTATGTGATGTGGTTGATGATGGAGCCAAAGCTCCAAAGGCCAGATCTGCCACATTTTTTTGAAGATCTTCGATCATTCTCATTAACTCGGAAGTAGTGGGTTCATAGGTTTGAGACGATCGGGGTTCAGGTGCACCCATCATGTATAAGTCCATGCTTTCTGGGATAAACACCTCAAGCTTGGGTAGATGGGCCGGGGTGATGTATATGGTGGGGTCATACGCAGATGGCAGTATATGGATGAGATTGAGGTGGGCAGGATATGTTTGGTCATTGGGGTCTGAAGGTGGAGCTATCGTTCAATTGTCGATGAGATTTTGGACCTCATGACGAAGGCGGTAACAACGGTCGGTGCCATGACCGCGCTGCTGATGGTACACGCAGTACTTTGAGGGGTTATGTCTAGCTGGGAGTGGGTGAGGCAGAGGTTGAGGATCGAGGGGTTTGAGATACCCTATTTCCATCAAGACTTTTAGTGCGCTAGTCAGGCTCATATAGAGGGGGGTGGAAGTTCTGCCCGGAGCTCGGGTTGGGCCAGCGGTTTGTAGGCTTGGATTGGCAAAAAGGTCGGCTGTGGCAACTGTATTGATTTCGATGGGTTTGGGAATAATGCTACTACCAACATTGGTACTCTCTGAAATCGCCCTCCTTGTCGGTTCACTTGTTCTAGGAATGATCCCACTATTGAATGCATTCTCGACCTGAACCCCCAGTTCATGCAAACTTTTGAAAGTGAATAGTGGAGCGACTATCAACTTTTGCAACATATCATGCTCGAGGTTTCGTACCACTATCCGCACTTGATCCCTCTCAGAAGGGCGATCTATCATCTGTGCTGCCTTTGCTCTCCACCTTGCAACAAATTCCACAAAAGGCTCTGTTGGGTTCTGGCGGGTTGTTTCAAGCTCTTGCATAGTCATTTCAACTTGGGTATTGTAAGAATACTGATCGACAAAGGCCTCGGCCAACTCTTCCTAGTTCTGCTTCACTACATTCTCCAACTTGGCATACCAAGCGACTGCTACACCCGACAGGGTTCTTCCATACAGAGAGAGTTTCAGTGGCTTAGTTAGACCCATCGGCTTCAGGACATCCAAGAAAAGTCGGATATGTACCATAGGATCTCCAGACCCGTCGAAACGGTCAATATGTGGCATTTTGAATCGGTCTGGGAGCCGTACGGTAGCCTCGATGTACCCATCCTCAATCTCGGGAATGGAGTTAAGGCCCTGTGCCTTCTTGAATTGCTTCTTACGGTTCGTAATTTTCGCCGCGGTCGGATCAAGATCATTAGCATCAAGGGAATAAAGCCTCTCATTAGGCTGCACCAGGGGTCTGGAAACTCGGGCTTGAGCCAACCATTCTCGAGGATCTGGACCCTGCAAATCTTCAGCTGGCGGAAGTGGGTCAAAGTTCGGCTGGGGTCCCGAAGCTGGATGTGAGGCAGATGCCCCAGATGGGCGTTGCGTTTCAGCACTGGTCTCATCTCGCATGGTAGTTCCCTGATTTAACACTGCTATCACGGCCATAAATTCTTCCGAACCCTGTGCCATCATGGGTCTGCTGATGATGTGACTGGCGACTGTCGGATCAGATGAACCAATGAGCCCTGTCTGGCCCTTATTTGCCTTACCACTGGCGAAGGAAAATTGGTTGCCCTTGAACTGAATCTCCGACCTGACAAAGTCTATCAACACAAGTCCAATGCACCCGGGGGATATTGGGGCCTTCTGAAGCTATAATTCCAGGACTACCTTGCAAAAGAAGAAAACAGACAGCATCTCAGCCTGATTTCACCAGAACAAACATGAGCAAAGCTGAGCTCTCTACTGAATTCTGCCCAAAATTCTGCCTGTGAATTGATACCCTCAGGTAAAACTGAATCTTCACATACTGATACCCGCAGGCCTAATACCCCGACTTGCAAACTGATATGTGCATTCCCTGTAGAGACACACTCTAAAAGCACATAGCAAGCAAGTGAGAGCCAAAACACCCCTATGGTGGGGTAGGGTTTCCCTGTTCTATTTTCTCAGGAGCTAGGGTTTCACTACGCATACAGCGGTTTCAAACAACCTATAATCGGGGTAAACAACCTGTCCTAGTTTGGAATGGTCACTATGGATTCTGAATATGCACTAGGTCGAATGGTCAAAAAGAGTGCCCCGGTGAAAACCGGGGTTTGTGTTCCCATCGTGGAAGAGCCCGTAACCGGTCAGCCTTATGGCACGCTTCTCAAAGCGAGCCTCCGGCAAACCGTTCAGGAATAGCAGATGGCAAACACGGTGTCCTAGGTGCACCAATGCACAAGCAATGCAAAGAAACACATGAGTGTGGTCAAAATAAGATATCATGAGTTCGAGTCAAGTTCTCTAAATCCCCAGCAGAGTCGCCAGAAACTGTAGACGTCCCCGAACATCCCAGGAGGGAATCCCATTTTGTTCATTGGGCTTACTACAGTTCGGACTCAATATCACGGCTCTGAATCTAATCTCATAAAGTGCAATGTAAGATCGATAAATCACCAAAGAGTCCAAATTCGGCAAATCATTTTGAAAAACTGATTTTTAGAAAGAAATGCCAAACATGGACTGCTTTGCCAGATACAGAGTCGCCGCCTGAATATTTTATTTTGAGGGGAATTTAGGAAACCCTAACTTGTGCCTAAGGCCACGTGTCCGTCATCACCAAAGTTGCCTCGGCTCGGGAACTTGGGTACGATTGGGGAAGGTCATTTCATGAGCACCCCCGCTCGCCCGATCAAAGATCGGCCTCTACTAACCATGATATCGAGTTTTAAAAACATTATGTGCTCTTATTCTGGTTTATTAGCTTAGAATTACTATGTGATGCGCGCAGCATACAAGTATAGACTGGATCGCCTGAGTTGGAACAAAACATTTCATGTTCGTTTTGAAAAATGGTTTGAAGGTACTACTCACAAGTAGGCTAAGACGTGGATTTTGCCACCCTCAAGTGGGCTTAGAAAACATAGTGATTTGCCACTATCAAGTGGGCTTAAAACTCGCAATCGATGAATTGTTCCACTTCAAGTAATCCAACCTTCACCCACAGGCATTCAGACATGTATATCACATAAGCACTTAGCATCATGGTAAGCATGCTATCATGGCAGTCACTCACACACATGCAAGGATGCTAAAGTATAAACACTTACCGAGTACTCCAAGCTAAAGAAAGAAGCTAATTAGAAATCATGCATGAATCCTAACTATACTGAGATGCCTAATACAACACATACAGGTATGCAACTAAGATAGGCTCGGCTTATTCTAAGATGACATATGAAATGCAACAACTGATACACGTATTCAACTTGGAATTGAAATACGATGCAGTTAGCATGATGCGCCGAGCTCAGTGTATGCAAAACAGATGAATGGATGCAAACATACGAGCATAAGGATGCTAATTGAAACGTGCCCTAAACTAACCATCATAAGCTGGTAAATAAAAGGGAGAAATACGTGGGGTTGGAAAACATACATCACACACACGCACACTTATTACAACATTGCCCTCTCTCGGAGGGTCCGAATAAATAATACACAACCGAATGAATAACGAATTACAGCTAATTATTACACGACCCTAATTAATTAACAAATTAACTAAAATAAATAAGCTAGCATGCAAAACATATAAAATGGACTGCCTCAGCTCGGTCTTGAATGATAAGGAATGCAAGCTCGAGTCGCCTTGTCAGGAAATCCATCGCGATGCCCCGATTTGCCTCTGTTTGCAACTGGTCTCGAAATACTGTACAAAGCTCCAGAAGGCTGCTGACCAGTTTTTGCTGCTGGTTTCCGGTTTGCTACAACAGAGAGCAAGAAAGGGGCATGGCAAAGTATTTTCAACATATGTATGCATGACCACTCTCCCCGTCATTGCATAAGCTCTAGGGAGTGTAGTCCTCGATCCTCGTGCCACCAATCACGCATCCCGATGCATGATGGCCGAGGAGTCGAATTGCACGACTCAATATGAAATGGATGCACATATAAACACAACAAGGCCTTAACTCCATCATGGGTAATCCGGAGTGTCAGCGACCGAGAATCGAGGCACGTTTCGTCACTTGGAGTACAAAACGTCCCTCGTTTCCCGTGTTTGGACTAAACCCTATTCCAAACACAATGCAATATACATGGCATGCACGATGCGACTCGGACTATGCAACCTAAATGCAATGCGACTAAATAATGCAAACATGCAGAGAATGACATGCAAACATGCTACTAGCATACACAATGCTATGAACTACATGGCATACTCGATGCAAGACACCTTATGCAACAATATGACAATATATGATTAGCATACACAATGCGAATATCAAATGGCATACTCGATGCAACGAACTACATGGCATGCGCAATGCTATGACTAGAATGGCATACACAATGCAAGATAGACTTAAACCAAGATGGGTGAGCCTCAGCCACACCCAAATCAGTGGCCAAACATGATGGAATAAAAGATAGGAACACTCATGCAAACATGCCTGATGCAAGGGACCGAACCTAAGGCATCAAATGCCACTCTACCAAAGCATGGCAAGGGATGAAACATGGCATACAAACACACATTTTTCAGCTCTGAAACATGATACACAATGGTCCCGAATCATGCAAATATGTCACACAATGCATGCTAGATGGCCCGAATACCGAAACTAGTGAAGTGCGCTTCACTAGAGGTACACAAAGTAATGCACAAATGGCAAAACCAGTCCCGGACAGACCCTTGGCAGGTCCAAGATAGTAGGAAAATGGTCTAAAATGATGGCTCAACATGCATAGAAATGAAGCTCATGCAATGGTCCAAAAACGAGGCAAACTAGCACGACTCTCAAACGCATTTAAAGAGTGAAAAACATGGGAATATGGCATACATGTAAACTCTGAAATATGATGCACAATGGTCCTAAAACATGGAAACACCTCAACATAAGCATGCAATAGGCCCCAAAACACAAAGCTAGGCAAGAGTATTGAACTATAACCATGCATAGCAAGCATCATTCGACCATGAGGCATAAAAACAGAGCTAAGGCAGTCCAAAACATGCACAAAATGAGTTTAAGGCATGGCCAAAAAGTGCTAGATTCATAGACCAAAATAGCATGCAATACAAGCTAGTGAAGAGGGTTTACACTACAAGTATATAGAGCATTCAAGAGGTCACTAAACCAGCAAAATTCAGAGGTATGACATGCCAAATAAACCCCAAAAATCCACTGAAATATGGTCTATGCATGCAAGAATGATAGGCTCCTTTGATAGGCTATAAAGAGGGTTGTTCTACACATGCAAGATGGACACCCAAAATGGCAAAATGGGCTTTGGACAGAGCCTATTTAGGTCCTAAAACTCACCAAAAATGGCCTGAAACAAGGCTTGGAAGCATGCAAATAAGGGCTCCTTTGTTAGGCCAAATGTGCTAGTAAACAAGACAAGGGGTGAGAGAGTCACCCCTCTCTGATTTTGGTGCTCAAAACAACATGCTAGCCACTGAATTTTCAATGGCTAAGAGACCAAACAAAGGTCAATGCAAAGGCCCTAAGGCATGGCTCAAAACAAGGTGAAATGAAGCATGTGAGGGGGTAGATGACCCCCAACAGAAAAATGATCTTAAACAAACATGTTAAGGGCCTCAAAATAAAACTTTTTTCAGTTTACACCAAAGCTCAAATATGCTTGCAAATAAGGCTAAGAGATGGATCAAAATGAAGCTAAAAAGATGGAAAAAGTGTTACCTTTGTAGCTCAGCAAAAACCAGCAACTTCTGGACCAAAAATGCAACCCTTCAACCTCTGAAAATGGCCTTCAAGATGCTAAGGTTGATGGTGGAAGGGTTAGGCTATGAGATGGTGTGCAAAGGGCCAAGAATCACACACTTTTGGAGCCAAAATAGAGAGATATAGAGAGAGAGGTATATTTTTCCTTAGGCAAAAATCTGAACCCTCTATAAGGAAGGGGAGACCTCCCTTTATAGACAAACAAGTCTAAAGCTTCTCAAAGAAGCTTCAAACCAAGGGCAAACATCCTCCATATACGTGTATGGAAGATCCAATCTGTGCCCTCTAGCTAGCACAGCTGGAATAAACTCACTCACAGAGACAAAACAGGGGGGAGTAGGCCGATCAGTTCAAATGTCGGCCGACCACTTGCTCTGGTCGGCCGACCAGGTCAAAAGGTCCAAGGTGGTCGGCCATCCCCTATGATGAAGCCCTAGAAGTTAGCTTTCCAATGGCGCCAGCCTTGCATTAAAATTCCAACTGTGCAAAAAGTTATGCCTGTTTTGGTGAAGCCGCGTAGATTCGGTCCAACCGGATTGATGCCCTACTTCAACTAACTATATCTCCCCCGTCCGGACTTGGCTTTAGGAGATTCTTGAGTGCAAAATGAAGCCCCAGAAGTAAGCTTTCCAATGGTGGTGGCCTCATAGCTGAAATCCAAGTATGCAAATGAATAGGCCTGATTCAGCGAGGACTGCTCGTCCCTCTCTTAGCGATTCATGTCCATTTCTCCCCCAACTGGGTTTCTTCCTCTTCTCTTCTTTTCTTCAACTCCAAACCCCTAAACAATGTGTTTGAAAGATTTTTCAGAGATTTCATCTCTCTTTCGTTCATTTCCACTTGCCCTCGCTCGGGTTTACCGAAAAGCGCGACATTTAACAAAATGCGAGCGTCGGAACATCGTAGAACTTTATTTCAAAACATTTTGAAAGAGAGGGTTTCAAGGTCTAAAATCTTTCGATCAAGATTGTTTTGGTCCAAAATGGGTATGAAGTTGAGATTTGACTCTCTCCTTGCCGAAGAAACTGAACCTTTGCCCTGCACATCTTCATCACCGAGTAAACTATCAGTAGCGCCCAAGTCTTAACCCCGGATTTTGATCCCGTGGTCCTTCATTACGGTTTTCTTCTTCCATGTTAGGATCGGCATGTTTACCACTCCCACTAGGGATGTCGTCCCCAATCTTTTCTTTTTGCCCGTTGTTGGCCATCTATTCTCTTTATGTTCCCACAGACGGCACCAAGTTGTGGGTGTTGATTTTCTGACTACACAACCAGATAGGAAACTCAACTGGAGAGTAACGACAGAATAGATTAAGCCCGAACAACCTGTCATAAAAAAGATAAGAATTTGGCGGTGGTCCGTCCATCTGGGGGCACTCCGACGCTCTAGTCAATAATCTAATATCTCTCAAAGATAGCAAATTGTACTTAACTCACAAGAAAGAACTTATTGCTCACAATATATTACACATACTTCAGATCCACGGGGGTGTACTGCTTTTATAGCCAACACTAACTTGATTCCATTAGAAGCCTCACTTTAGTGGACTAAGGCTCAATGCCTACCCTGGACTCTCAACTAGATACGGATAAACTCCCTAAAAGCTTTATTTTTATCCAGACTGAGATCCTCCCATGTTCTAGGACTTTTGTCTCTTATCTACTCATCTTGGATTCCGGCATCTCCACAGATAACCTTAGCCTAGGCGAGATCACCTCGGCATCAGGACCGGGCCACGTGGCACCTCGGCTGACACTTCGATGTCACCTTAGCTATGTATTATCATTCACAAAATATGTTCTCACAGTGATTTATATATATGGAATATAATAAATGCATAGTTTCAAACAATGTTTTTATTTACAGTTTGTGCATGAAGAGAAAGAGAGAGTAGGAACTTTGTCTTAATTGATTATTGTGCGTAAAGTTCTTCGCTTGTCTTTGCTTGTTATTGTCCTCTTGGTTGTGAGTGAAAAAAAATGCATGGCCTTCTGTTGAGTTATTTTCCATATTTATTTGAGTTATTTTCCCATTAACGTTTGAACTTTTTCCTTTCCCATTAAAGCATTTGAATAATTGTTTATAGTTGATTTTGCCTCCGTTTGAGAAATGAGTCGATTTTTTAGCTTTTTAATTTTTTTAATTATTTTAACTTGTACTAAAAAATTTGGTTTGGGAAAAGTTTTTTAGCTTTTTAATTAATTTTTTTGATTTTTTTTGTGAGAGAAGAGTGTAATGATTATGGGTTGAATGTGATATTTTATTTTTTGTAACTAAAATAGTCACTTTAGCCCCTCCCAATGTGTAGACTTCTTGTTGACTCTTTTAGTATTTTATATTTTTAACATGCATATTTTTTAAAATCAAATTAGCCAGAGACAAATCATAGATATCATGACAATTGCATCAAATTAAAAATTCAATTATAAAAAAAAAAAAATTTTGTAAATAATTCAATAAACAGAAGAGATACCTCAAACAAACACAACAAGAAAAGTTTATTTGTTTTTATTTTGGCCACGCAATGGAGTGGAGACATAAAAGTGAGTGGAGAGAGTGAAATCTTGACTTCGTAATAAGATGTAGGACTTTTCTTAAGTGTGCAATCTTGAGGGTTGCACACCATGTGTCACTTACACAAAAAGTGTAAGTCGAAGGTGAAAACAAAAGCAAGACTGCAAACAGAAAAGGCGTAAGTGTAAAGTATAAGTTGCACACCATAACAGTACCCTAAGATGTATAGCCTCTTGAATGAGAACACACACACAGAGACACCCAAAAAAAAATAAAAAAGGGTCGGAGCCAGCGTGGGACGGGGGCACCTGTCCTGAAATTTTGATAATTATACTAGTATATATATATATTAGTATTCTTATCATATATATTTTTTATAAAATTATAATATTATTTCTTCTTAAAATTGCAATAATGTCCTTATTATAATTTTTTTTAATTACCGGAAATCTATTAAAATAGGTTATTCTATTATATATCTCCAAAAGGGATGTTTCATATATAAATTATGACTTTGTAGTATTGATATCATAAATTTTCATAATCAAATTATTTTCATTCATAACTAAAATGATCACAATATAAAATGTTTGAGATCAAAGCTTATAATAAGTCATAATTAATATTAGAATGAATTATAACTAACCATTATTTAATTCATAACCAAAGATCTCTTCAGTCGCAATCAAAATAACAACCATAAGAAGTTAAAACTATAAGTTATATCTAATATTACAATCTGCCATAACTAATATCACAAATATTATAATTATGGCATATGATACACATTTTTTTTACAGTGTGTTTTATAGAATTTCTCTACTAAAATATATATTTCTATCTCAACTTATCTTCTTTTTAATTTTTTAGTCCACCTAAAATAGTTACTCTTCAATATTTGTATAAAATTTAATCTCAAATCCTTTAATTTAAAATTTACATTTATCTAAATGGACTCTTAATATTTAAGTGTAGTAATATCTCATTGTTGTTAATTATGAGGAAAAAAAATCAATAAGTGTGTTTGGTTTCAGTTTTCTGAATTCAGTTTTTTAAAAACTGAGTTTTTTATTTTTCGTATTTTTTTTTTTGTTTTTAGTTCATATATTTTAAATTTTAAGCAATTTTTTACTTTTTAGATGTACCTTACTTAGATGTATCTAAATAGTAAAATATTTGTGAAAACATATTTTAAAAAATTAACAAATACACAAAAATATACTGAATTTTTATTTTTTTTTGTATTTTTGATATTTAGTTTTTTTCACAAATATTATACTTTTTAAGTATATTTATGTTAGGTGTATCTAAAATTAAAAAAATTGCTTAAAATATTTTAAAAATTCAGTGAAAATAAAAAATACAAAAAATAAAAAAAGTAAAATTTTTTGAAAAATGAAATTTAAAAACTAAAACCAAATAGAGTGAATGATATTTTGAAGTGTAATGTTTGAAACATTTGTTAATGTACCAATTCACACATTAATTAAAACACAAAACATATATATAAGTTTCAGCACTCAACATGATCTTATTTAATATTTATAATATTACTCTATTTTGAATGAATGAATCTAAATCAAATATTAATGATTCTTAATAATTTTTTAATTTTTTTTATAAAAGATGCATAAAAAATTGAAAAGTAATGTCCAAAAAAAAACTAAAGTAAAATATTTTTTTAAAAAAAACTCTCTATTTTTATACATATCTATTTATAAAAAATTAACTAAAACAATCTATTTACAACGACTACTTCAAGAATAATATTAGGGATTATGAAAAATATATCATGAAATGTTTTATGAAAATTTTTTATCCCTTAATTAACGTATGATATTTTATTATATGTATAATTCAAAGATAAAAAATCTTTTATAATTATTCTCATAATATTTTTTTTATAATTCTTAATATTACTCCCACCTTAATGATCTCAAACATTTATTTGTGTAATTACATTGTTGTTGCGTACATATTTTGATAAGTTGATAAGCCAACAAAGAAGTGTGTGATTGCAATACAGAGAGATGTGATTGCAATACATGCAGGACAGGTAAGTCCTGAGTAGCTGTCATCTCTTTCAAATTGTATTTATTAAATGGGACCTATTAACCTGTCCTGAAAAGGACAGAAATGATCACCGATTTGAAAAGCTTGTTAAAAATTAATTTTTTATTTTTTTATATATTCTTTTCGGCTTAAAATATTAGGTCAAGTTTAACGATCTTAAAAAAATTTAAAAAGTCAAAAAATTATTTAAAAAGTTAAAAAATTATTATTATTTATCAAAATAATATTAGAAAATTAATACATAAATATGAATACAAATCAGACATCCAACCCAAATGATGATTGACGTGATGCTGTCACTCACTGACAGCATAAGAAAAAAAAATTTATAGTAGAATATTAACTATATTACATGGTAAAGTTGGGTCCGTAGTGGCTTACTACGGGTCCTGTTTTAATAATTTGAATCGTCCAATATGTAGAACTCGTCTAGTACTATATGCTTGTAAAAAATCACTTCTATCGGATATCGCTAACTGTATGATCAAATCAGTTTTGTATAAAAATGATAGTGTTATTTAGGACAGTCAACAAGAAAAACTAGCACGATCAGATAGCTATCGATATCCAATAAATTTAATTTTTTACAAGCATATAGTACTCGACGAGTTCTATACATTGAACGGTTTCGATTAGAAAAACAGGACCCGTGGTGGGCCCCCATGGGCCAAACAGCACCATCCAATCAAAGATCACAAACTAGACAATATTTCCTCATCTACTCACCCAGCCGATCCACTGCCAATCCGTACCATCTCTTTATCCTATCTTATTCTACACACTTATTAATACAATTTTTTAATATACATTTTTTCATAAAAAGTAAAAAAAATTAACCCAAACATCCATATTTTTTCTCTCAACTTTTTAGTCCAAAAAGACCAAAAGTGCACTTATTTAAAACACCCCAAACAACCCCTTAGTGTCTTATTTTATTTTTTATTATTATAAAATATTAGTCCTTTTTCAAAACTTAAATACAAAAATAATATAAATTTTTTATTTTGCCATTCTTTTAAATTCATTAACAATCTAAAAAGTACAATTATAACATTGATATTTTCCAAAAAATGTATTATTAAAGGATAATTTTGAAAAATTAATATTTTAAAAATGTAACAATTGTACTACAAAAAAAAAAATTAGATTCTCCAAAAAAATCATTATTTTAGAACGGAGAGAGTATAAAAAATATGTGAGATAATATAATTTAAAACAAATTAAAAATTATTATTATTATTATTATTATTTTTTTTTCAAATGACCCGACAATAACGACTCACATGTTGTTGTAAGAAATTTGACAACGAAAAATGTTTGAGGGCCCGAAATCACGGCTCGAATTTGGCTCGAAATGCAAAACGACGTCGTTTTGCGTTTCAAATTTTTTTTCTTTCCCTTTTCTTTCTTCCTTTTCTTTCTTTCTTTCTTTCTTTCTTTTCTTCTTCGTCTTCTTCGTTTGAACACAGGCGAGAGAGAAACAGAGGTGAGAGGCGAGAGAGAGAGAGTCATTGTCGTCGTCGCAGCTCATCGGCCGATCGTCGCTCGCAGCCCCGTCTCCGCCTCTACCTCCGCCCGCCTCCGCCTCTGCCTCCGCCTCTAGCCTCATTTTTATGGCCCCCTCCAGTTCTGCTTCTTCTTCTTCTCCTCCTTCCTCCTTCTCTCCTTCTTCTTCTTCCTCCTTCGCCTTTGTTTCGAGTCAAATTCGAGCCCCGATTTTCGGGCTCTGTACCGGGGCTGTTTGACAACTCATCATCTGAGATTTTTTAATTTTTATAAACAAAGAAACCCTTATTTTTTTTTGGAGACTCTTACAATTTTTTTTAAATTTTCACCGTTAATGGTGTGAGCTCTACATATATACTGACAATGAAATTAATTTCTTTGATTATTTAGAAAATTATTATCAAAAAGTAAACGTTATTACAAATACTAAATGGAAAACTTCTCCTACCACTTCTATTTCATCTAGTCACCCTCCTTTAGAAACTACTTTGATTGAACATAAAGGCACCATTGTTCATGCTTCTCCTTTTAAACTCCCTAGTGAAGAATCTGAAATTAAAAAAAGTCATTGAACAAAATAATTATACTAATCAATGTTTAAAAACTATTGGTAAACAACTTGATAAACTCGAAACTACTTTTGAGGATTACTCCACTAGTCATACTTCTACAAGTAAATCTTTAGATAAACCTCTCATTAATCTTACTAGTACTAGAAAGCGATTAAGCTTAGCTACTCAAGATAATACTGCCATTGAAGCCATTGAAAAATTATTTAATAAAATGTCTACATCTACCATAAGCAAAGGAATTACTGTCATAACACAACAACCTCCACTAGAATTTCCTAGTCATTCTGATACGTCTAGCGATAATGAAATCACTAAATTAGCACAACAATTTCAACATTCTCATCTTAATAGAATCACACATCCTAAAGTTAACCTTACCACTCTTACCAAAAATTGGTACACTAAACCTACATCTCCCGATCTCCAATTTGAAGAAACCAATATTAGCAATCAATTTTCCGTTTATGCTAAAAAATTATATGAATGGAATATAGATGGTCTTAGTGAACATCAAATTCTCCAGAAACTCAATCATTTATCCATGGTTGCAAACAGTTACCTTACTAATTATCCTAATTATACTAAATCTGAAATTATTATTTTAATTACTACTGAATTTACTGGTATGCTCAAATCTTGGTAAGATAAATATCTCACTTCTAATCAACGAGAATCTATTCAACATGCTGTTCAAATGGATGATAATGGTTTTCCTATCTTTGACAAAGAAATAGGTTCTAGTATACCTAATGGTATTAATACTTTAATATATACTACCATAGCCAAACATTTTGTAGGTACACCAACTAATATTCATTCTCGTATCCATGATCAACTTAGGAACTTAACTTGCCCTATTCTAAGTGATTTTAGATGGTATAAAGATGTTTTTACCTAGAGTAATGCTTCGAGATGATTGTACTAAATCATTTTGGAAAGAAAAATTTATTAATGGATTACCAAATCTTTTTACCCATAAAATTCGCGATGACCCATTGGTATTATAAAATATGATAACTTAACCTACGGTGATATAATTAGTACAATTCAAAAGGAAGGACTAAAAATGTGCATCGATCTGAAACTTAGTCAAAAGGCTGCTAAAAACAAACATAAAACTAAATATGAATTAGGTAACTTGTGTGAACAATATGACTTACCTCCCGTCGCACCTTCTCGAAGTAAAAATAATAAACAAAAATCTTCTTATAAATACTCCACTAAATATAAAAAAGAAATATTACCCTTCTAAATCAACTGATAAATATTATACTAAACCCAAAAAGAAAAATTATCATAAGAAATCTAATCCATCTCAAAAGTCAAAACCTAAACCGGATGTTACTTGTTATAATTGTGGAAAAAATAGTCATTATTCCAATAAATGCAAAGTAAAAGAAAACCTTAAAGCTAAACTTAACCAATTACAGATTACTGATGAAAATCAACAACAAATACTTGACATATTTAAATTAGCCACTACTTCAAATCAAACTCCTGTTCAATCTAGTCATTCATCTAGTGATGATATTCTATCCAGTAATACTTTTTCCTATTATTCTCCTACTGATAGTATTGACAATGAAATTGAATTAGGATGTAATGATACTTGTTGTAAAACAGCTAATGTTCTTAGTAAATCTCAACAAGAAGAAACTGCTCTCATTGAATTAATTAGTAGATTAGAAAATCCTGAATTAAAGATACAATATACTAATAAGTTGAAATCATTATTGACCAATAAAGATAAGAAACCTAAACATGATAAACCAATCATTAGTTTAACTAAAACTTTAGACCGATTTAAAAAAGAAAAACATAAAGAAGTCACCTTACAAGATCTACAAAATGAAATTTATCATATTAAACTAACTATTCAAGAATTAAAAGCTAAAGACAAGACCTTATAAGAAGACATTGCTCTATTAAAAATCAACAAAAGTCTTAATGATTTCCAATAATCCAATAAATCATCATCTGAATCAGAATCAGAATTTGAATCTAGTTCTGAACCCGATCCAAACAAAGTCATCTTTGATAATAGAACTACTCTACACAATAGTGATCAAGATAGTAATTACCTTAATCTAATTAATCGAATTAATATTCAGAAATGGCATTCAAAAGTCAAATTAGTTATTAACGATTTTGAAATAGAAGTCATTGCATTAATTGATACTGGTGCTGATTTAAATTGTATTTAAGAAGGATTAATTCCTACAAAATATTATCATAAGTCTACTGAACAATTAAGTTCTGCTAATGGAAGTCAAATTCATATAAAATATAAATTACCAAAGGTACATATTTGTCAAAATAATGTTTGTTTTAAAACATCTTTTGTGTTGGTTCGAAACTTAACTGATAAAGTCATTTTAGGTACACCATTTATCTTTTTATTATATCCTTTCACTACTACCCCTAGAGGAATAACTACACAAGTTTGTGGTCACATTGTCACTTTTAAATTTCTATCGCCACTAGAGATCAAAGAATTAAATCAATTAAAAGAATGTTCAATTTCTTAATCTATTAATCGATTAACCAATCAACTCAAATTTCTTAAAGAAGAAGTAAATTACAAACGAATTGAATCTCAATTAATTAATCCCATTCTTATATCCAAAATTGATGGATTTAAAAACCAATTAGCAAATACCGTTTGTTCTACTTTACCTAGTGCTTTTTGGCATAGGAAAAAGCATGTAGTAACACTCCCTTATATTAAAAATTTTAATAAAAAACAAATTCCTACCAAGTCTCGACTTATTCAAATGAATCATGAATTAATGGAAATGTGCAAAAAAGAGATTAATGAATTATTAAAAAATAATATTATTAGTAAAAGTAAGTCGCCTTGGTTTTGCCCTGCTTTTTATGTTAATAAAAATGCTGAACTTGAACGAGGTGTTCCCCGATTGATCATTAATTATAAACCATTAAACAAAGTTTTAGAATGGATCAGATATCCAATCCATAATAAAAAAGATTTAATTAAAAAACTTAGTCAAGCTGTCATTTTTAGTAAATTCGATCTAAAAAGTGAATTTTGGCAAATACAGATTCATCTTAATGATCATTATAAAACTGTCTTTCCTACCCCTTTTGGTCATTACGAATGGAATGTCATGCCTTTTAGATTAAAAAATGCTCATAGTGAATTTCAAAATATTATGAATGAAATTTTTAACCCTTTTAGTCATTTTTCCATAGTCTACATAGATGATATCCTCATTTTCTCTAAGTCACTTGATGAACATTGGAAACGTCTTAATTCCTTTCTCTATATTATCAAATATAATGGTCTAATCATTTCTGCGCCTAAGATTAAGCTTTTCCAAACTAAAGTTCAATTCTTAGGATGTGATATCCACCAAAGTACTATTCTTCTTACCAGTCGGTCTATTGAATTTGCTTCTAAGTTCCCTGACGAAATCTTAGACAAAACCCAGTTATAACGATTTTTAGGTTCCTTAAATTACGTTGCTGAATTTTATAGGGACCTTAGGAAAACTTGTCAACCCCTCTTTGATTGGTTGAAAGCTAATCCTCCACCTTGGTCTTCTACACATACTGTTATTGTTCAACAAGTCAAAAAATATGTCAAGACTTTACCCTGTCTTGGTATTTCTACTGAAAATTCTTTCAAAATTATTCAAACCGATGCCTCTGATGTTGGTTATGGTGGTGTCCTCCTTTAGAAAATAACTCCTCAGTCATCTGAACAAATTGTTCGTTTCCATTCTGGTGTCTGGAACAAAGTACAAAAGAATTATAGTACTATCAAAAAAGAAATTTTATCTATTATTTTATGTATTAGTAAATTTCAAGATGATATTTTAAATCAAAAATTTTTACTACGTGTTGATTGTAAAAGTGCTAAATATGTTTTAGAAAAAGATGTTCAAAATATTGCTAGTAAGCATATTTTTGCCCGTTGACAATCTATTTTAAGTATTTTTTATTTTGATTTTGATATTGCCTATATACCTGGTAGTCAAAATTCTATTCCTGATTTCCTTACCCCAGAATTTTTACAGGGGGGATAGGGATGGCAACTTCTTTTATTTCCTACCATAAATTAAAAGTCACCTATTATAGAGAACTTGTTTACCAAATTGCTTACCGTATTGCTTGCCTTAAGATAGCTCGCAAAACTACTCACCGTGCACAATTTTTACAATTTCATCAAATTACTAGTCGTCGCAATTTACTTGCTCATTATACTAATTGTCTTAATTACCATTTGAACAAATTAGATATCCTTAGTGGATGCTAAATTTTGTTCATTCTCTTATAGATGTCTAGTCAAAAATCCCAGAAACCTCCCAGCAAAGCCATTGTTCTAGTGAGTCAACCTATTACTCTTCCTCTTGTTGATTTAGTCAATTGTTACCAAGTTCTTAGTAATATTCCTAAACCTAGTTATATTTCTGCACTTGCTATAGACCCATTTGCTTCCTCTTTCTAGTCACTTACTCCTTATCCACCTCAACCAGTCAGAATAACCAGAACTGATTATGTTAAAACCCAGTCTATTAATTTATTCTTCAAGGAACCTATTCACAAGAATATTCATAATGTTCTTGACCTAGTTAAATCATATTTCCCTCCTGGATGGCATTTTGTTCCTCTCCATCCAGAGAAGTTAATTACTGTCTAGAAAGACATTCTTTTTCATCATCAATCAATCGTTATTAAACCTATTTATGATCGAACCTATACCAGTAAAATCATTTACCATTCATTATATATTTATAATATTGTTTCTCTTGATGAATGGGGTCTTTCTTTTCAACTTCGTGATTTACCTGGTCATACCATCCAATATAGTTATTATGATTATATGGATGCTTGGTTCAAAATCCTCTTACATCAAAATGAGTCATATACTCACTCTTGGTTTTTCCAATTTGATCATAAATTCAAGTCAACAATTCCCACATAGTTCCTCAGATGGTGGTCTCAACATGGTGTCATATCTAAGATTATTCCATCTGTATTAATGGAACAAATTCACTATTTCTCTTCTGTCTATAAACTTAGTCAGCATGAAAGTCAATTTCCTTTATTACTCATTTTTATGTCCAAATACAAAGTCCCTTGGATTTTCAAATGGCAATATGCTATTTCCGAAAATATAGTCACCAGACTTCATTTTTTCAAATGGTTACATTTAAATCTCATCGAATTATTGAACAAGTCCAAGAAGAATTTCTAGTCAATTCTCATGCTCCAACTCCAGCCATGGTCAAAGCTCAGTAGAACCCAACTACTTCAGTCACACAAGGCAACCCAATTCCACCAGTCAGACTTGGAAGCCCAACAGCCAACTCTTCCAAGCCCAAGTCATCTAAATCCAAGTCAGCTCAGTCAAAGCCCAAAGCTAAGACCAAGTCATCCAGTTATGAATTGATCCAGATGGCCAAGCTATCGATGGCCCAAGCCAAATCACAGATTGAAGATGAAACCTCTAAAGAATCTAGTTCCTTTGAGGCTTCAACCAATAATGATCTTTATGGACCACAGTTTCAAGATGCTCAAGACCCATATATTTAAACAGTCAGCCATTGGATTCTACATATGTACAAATCAGCTTCAGTCACTACTCTTACTTTGAGAAAAGCTGCTGATATATATATTGATTCCCCATCAGTCAACTGTGTAGTCACGTTCCCTCACTGCAAAAAAAAAGAGTAAAAAAGTACTCAGTCACAGAAAGATGCTCTCTGCACCAACGTATCTCTTCTTTTCAAGCTTTTCAGAAGTCACAAGTTTCACAGTATTTTCCAACTTTTGAAATCACAAGCCTCACAGCTCCAGTCACTGGCCTTACAGCTCAAAGATTCACAAGCTCAACAGTTATCCACTTTGCCTATAAAAGAGGCTTCTCAGTCAAGGCCAAGGCAGAAGGAGAAAGGGTTCACAATTTTCTTTCGCAGTTTCTCTCAGTCTCTATAAAATTTTAAGTTTGTTTTAAAATTCAATTTCTAAAGATGCAAGTAGAAGTTGTATTTTTCAGTTACTTTCAGTAAATAATTCTGTATTTTCTGATTACTTCCAGTAACCAATTGTAAGTTAATTTAAACGATTATGAGCTTAATTTACTTATATGTTTTTATTTAAAAGTATCTTATTTAGAAATATTTTATTTTTATTTAGTTTATTTAACCTGTATTAAATTGATCTAATCTAAATATAATAGTAAAAATAAAAAATAAAAATTATATTCATATATAAAAATTTATACAAAAGATATCATAAAAATATTGTGATAGTGATATTATTGTATATATAAATCATGTTTATGGGTGTTTATTTTAAAGTGAAAGATCACCATTAAACTATATCATTGTGTTTGAAAATTCTATATAAAATTTATGTTTGTATATTATCACTCAATAAGAATATGTTTAAGTAGAATTTATGTTGAAACAATCTTCTACGTAAAAGAAATAAAGTGAAACCAAATCAAACAAATAAAATAAATTACTTACAGAATTTATTTTATCAAACTGAATAAATATTTAAAAGATCAGGTCGAGTGTGTAACACTCTATCCTTAAGACAGATTCGCCCAGCTTCGGTGCTTACGGATGAATGGCGTCTATCTCCCAAGATACAATAATTTACACAAATTGTAGTAGCACTCCCAACAATTTGTACAGCAAACCAAACCTGTGTTCTATACTCTCAAAATTTTTTCCTAAAATAATTTGAAGAATATATCTATGCAAGAGAGCAAAAGGAAGGCAATAAAATGAATTTTTCGGAATGCCTTGATTGCTGGAAATGGCCTGGTATTTATAGGACAGAACATGTAAGAAATTCAAATCTAACAGGTACAATTTCGAATTGAACAAGTGCAATTCAAATTTCAATAGATCTGCTGGAGTTGTTTGATTTGTCCGAACTGCTGGAACTATTTGAATCTGTCCGAACAGGTATAAAAGGAATGAACAAGTGCAGTTCAAAATTTGAACAGATAATTGCAGCAGTTTCAAATCTGTTTGAACAAAAACTGAATCTGTTTGGTGCTGGCATCATTGAATATGTCTAGGCAGTTTTATAACTGTTCATTACTGTTGGACATGAACTGAAGAAGGGACTGTTTGGACAAAAAACATTGGCGTAAAAAATTAAATTAATTTTGTTTAGAAATTCAAATAATTTTCCCGCAAGAATTTGAAAAAATTTAAATAAATTTTGTCTAAAAAATTAATATTAGAACTGACCCGACCCATAACCCACACCCGCGCCCGGCTCGGCTGGTCGGTCGGACGGACGGCGGTGACGCGCGCACATGTGGTGGTTTCAGCCAAGGTTCAATTTGTCCATAACTCCTCCCTTTTACAAACTTGGGGTGCCCCTTTGAGCCCAACCCAAGTGTTGCTACTTAGAACTTATCTAAACATATAAGTTCTCTTAAGTTTCCAATGTGGAATAACCATTTCAAGGAAACCCACATTTTACTTCTTGAATTGTCCATTCTAGGAACCCGAAAACGACGTCAACTTTCCATTCACTCATAAATCGTTTTGACGAACCGTCTTCACCGTGTGACTTGCCATGCGGCAATGAACGTCACCTCTTTGGACCCACCTCAAAAGATGTGTGCACTTCACTCACTTTTGGGCTCAAGTTGGCCCAAAATAAGCTTATAAAAACCATTATTTCTAACAATCCCCCACATGAATAGAATTTGACAGAAAGAAAATGCAACAATATGATCTAATTACAAAGAGTACAGAAATTGAAAATATTCTGCAAAGGATAAATAGCTTTTGGCTTTGAACCTTCCTTTGTGAGACACTATCAGATTTACTAGCTAATTAGTGAACATGATGTCTTGAACAGTTCAACCGTTAGTGTAAACCAAGATAATAGAACTCACACAGTATATCACCAGACACAGTTTAGTTATCACTATTGCGTTTATTTTGGCCTTGAACAACCTGGTCTTTCATGAGTGCTCTAGAGATTTGTAGCCCTTCACAAATCTCATAGAACCGGCCCAATTCACACTCACATAGGTGATTCTTATAAAGAGTATCTTACCATACTCCATTAGGTATTCTAGATATAAGAATCATTAAAAGTATTACTTAACTTGAAACGCAGTAGACATCATTACTTCATTATAGAAATAGGTATGAGTTTGACTCCCCAGTGATCCTTCTAAGTCATACACAACTCGGTTGTCTCTTTGAACCTAGATCTTGGGATCTCCAGTCAACTAGGTTGGGTTGCTGTTGTGGTAACTCTTATTTAATAAGCTTAAGTCCCATCTCCCTCGATGAATTCTCAACTAACTCTCTTGCTAACCCTTTGGTTAGTGGATCTGCTATATTGTCTTTAGACTTCACATATTCAATGGAAATAATTTCATTAGAGAGTAGTTGTCTCACAGTGTTATGTCGACGATGAATGTGTCGTGACTTACTGTTATACATATGACTTTGTGCTCTACCAATTGCTGATTGACTATCACAATGTATGCATATAGCAGGAACCAGTTTTGGCCACATTGGAATATCTTCAAAGAAGTGGTGAAGCCATTCTGTCTTTTCCCCAGCTTTATCTAAAGTTATGAATTCTGATTCTATAGTAGACCTAGCAATGCAAGTCTGTTTGGAAGATTTCCAAGATACAGCCGCCCCACAAAGAGTAAAGACATACCCACTGGTGGACTTTAAGTCTCTAGTATCCGATATCCAATTTGCATCATGGTATCCTTCAAGTACAGCTGGAAATCTAGTATAATTAAGCCAAATGTTACGAGTAAATCGGAAATATCTTAGAACCCTGATAATTACTTTCCAGTGTTCTACTCCGAAATTGCTCATATATCTACTTAATTTACTTTCTGCGTAGGCTATATCTGGGCGAGTGCAGTTCATCAAGTACATTAAACTTTCAATAATTTGGGCATACTCTAATTGAGAAATACTTTCCTGTACATTCTTAGAAAGAAACAAATTAACATACACAGGTGTTCTAGCAATATAGTCATCATCTTTGCTACATTTGTGAAGTATTTTTTCAATGTAATGTGATTGTGACAAAGCATAACCTTCTGATGTTTTGATAATTTTCATACTAAGTATTACATCAGCAATCCCCATGTCCTTCAGGTCAAAATGTTTATTTAACATTTTATTGGAAGTTTTAATCATGTCATTATTACTATCTATGATGAGCATATCATCCACATAAAGACATACTATAACATAACATTTGTTTGTGTTTTTAATATAAATACATTTGTCACATTCATTAATTTTGAATCTATTTGATATCATTGCTTTGTCAAATTTCTCATGCCATTGCTTTGGCACTTGTTCTAAACCGTATAATGATTTAACTAATTTATACACTTTCTTTTCTTTTCCTGGAACAGAAAATCCTTCTGGTTGTTCCATGTAAATTTCTTCATCTAACTCACCATTTAAGAAAGTGGTTTTCACATCCATTTGATGAATTTCTAGATTGTACAACGATGCAATACAATTAACATTCTAATGGATGTTATTCTAGTAACCGGTGGGTATGTGTCAAAATAATCAAGACCTTCTTTTTGTCTAAAACCTTTGACCACAAGTGTTGCTTTGTATTTGTCAATTGATCTATCCGCTTTCATTTTTCTCTTGAAAATTCACTTGTACTCAAGAGGTTTACAACCTGATGGCAAATCCACCAATTTCCAAGTGTGATTTCACAGGATGGATTCAACTTCGCTGTTTATAGCTTCTTTCCATAAAGGAGTTTCAGGACTGGACATACCTTTTTTGAAAGTGAAGGGCTTATTTTCTAATAAAAATGTTAGAAAATCTGGACTAAAAGACTTTGAGGTTCTAGCACATTTACTACGCCTAGGTTCCTCTTCTTCATTTTGATCTATCTCTTGCTCTTGTTCTTGATCTTGTTCTTGATCATAACTACTAATAACATGAAAAGATCTGTTGTTAGTACTAGTCTCTTGTCTAGTTTTATTTGGAAACACATGTTCAAAGAAAGACGCATTCCAAGATTCAATAATAGTATTTACATGCATTTCGAAATGTTTTGACTTATGAATAAAAAATCGATATGCACTACTATTCTTAGTATAACCAATGAAAATGTAATCAACGGTTTTAGAATTTATCTTAGTCTTTTTAGGACTAGGAATAGCCACTTTAGCCAAATACCCCCATATTTTTAAATATTTGTAGGATGATACTTTTCCATGCCACATTTCATAAGGTGTTTGATTCACTTTCTTCCGGGGTACTTTATTTAAAATATAATTAATAGAAAGTATTACTCTCCCCCTCAGGTTTTGTGGTAATCCAGAACTTATTAACATGACATTCATCATTTCATTTAAAGTCCTATTTTTCCTTTCAGGAATTCCATTTTGCTGAGGTGAGTAAGGAGCGGTGGTTTGATGAATTATTCCATGTTCTTTACAAAACTCACCAAAAGGTGATTCATATTCACCACCTCTATCACTTCTAAGTTTTTTTAATTTTCTTACCAAGTAGATTTTCAACTTTATTCTTGTATTGAATGAAGGTTTCCAAAACTTCAATATTGGTTCAAATTAAATGAACATAACTATATCTAGTATAGTCATCTATAAAAGTGATAAAATATTTTTTCCCATCTCTAGTTTGAATTGATTTAAAATCGCAAATGTCACTATGAATTAATTCAAATGGTTCCGTATTCTTTCAATTGTATGGAAATGAGTTTTGGATAATTTTGCCTCGACACAAATTTCACATTTATGATTTAAATTAATGTCAAATTTAGGTAAACATTCCATATTAATTAATCTATGCAAAGACCCATAATTAACATGTCTAAGTCTACCATGCTATAAATTTGAAGACTCAAGTAAGTAAGAAGAAGATGTATTTTTATTAATAACAGAGGGTACAACAGTCATTACATTCATTTTGAAAAGGCCATCAAACATGTAACCTTTTCCCGTTTTTGGTAAGTACAAATTTGTCACTTTCAAAAACTAGCCTAAACCCATTTTTACTCAACAAAGATCCGGAAACAAGGTTCTTGCGAATGTCCGGTACATGCAGCACATTGTTGAGAGTGAGTTCTTTTCCAGATGTCATCTTTAGCATAATCTTTCCTTGTCCTTCAACTTTGGAAGTTGAGGAGTTGCCCATAAAAAGTTGTTTACCGTTGTTTACTATAAAATAAGATGTGAACATCTTTTTGTCGGCATAGATGTGACGAGTAGCACCAGTGTCCACTCGCCATTCTTTAGGATTTCTGACAAGGTTTACCTCGGAAACAACTATAGAAAGATTTATGTCATTTACACCATTGGAAATTTCATCCACTTCGGTCATATTGGCTTGAGTAGGCTTCTTGCTTGATCTTTCTTTGACTTTGCGCTTGTTATGGCAATCTTTGGCCCGATGTCCTTCTTTGTCATAGATGTAACATTTGCCGTTGAACTTATACTTCTTAGTTTCCCCTCCTTTAGAGCCTTGTGCGGAACTTTCTCTAGAATACTTCCGTTTCTTTGCTTTTGGAGCATGTTCCACCACATTTGCCTTAGACTCCATTGGATGCTTACCAGCCCACTTCTCAGACTTGCGGTTGTCCTCCTTAATCCTCAAACACACAATCAATTCCTCTAAAGTCATTTCTTTGTGCTTGTGTTTGAGGTAGTTCTTGAATTCTTTCCAGCTTTGTGGTAATTTTTCAATTAAGGCAGCAACTTGGACGGATTCACTGAGAGACATGTCTTCTGCATGAATGTCATACATAATAAGTTGGAGATCTTGAATTTAGCAGATCACAATCTTAGAATCAACCATCACAAAATCTAGAAATTTGCCTACTATGAATTTCTTCGAGTTAGCATCTTTTGTCTTATACTTTTTCTCCAAAGACTCCCAAAGTTCCTTTGTCGTTTTGATAGGATTATAGACGTTGTATAATGTGTTATCAAGTCCATTCAAGATATAGTTTTGGCAAAGGAAATCAGCATATTTCCAGGCATCGACCGCAGCAACCGTTTACCGGTCAGTTTCATCATCGTTCAAAGTAGGAGCATTCTCACAGAGGAAACACACCAGGTTTAGAGTAGTAAGATAGAATAGCATTTTCTACTGCTATCTTTTAAAATCAGTTCCTAAGAACTTCTTTGGCTTCTCACCGTGATCGACTGGCACAATCACAACAGAATGAGGGGTTAGCATAATTGTAGCCACCATACTAGTACTTGTTTGAACATTAGTTTGACCAGTTTCAGTAGCCATGAATTCTAAATTATAAAACAAAATTATATTTGGAATTTTATACTACACAGAAAATTAAACCAAAACCACATAATTAAATTCTGTAAAAATAAAAGAAACAAGAATTGTAACTTTTATTTCAAATTAATTTGAAAATAAAAATAAAATTTATTTAAACAAATTAATTCCACATAGAAAAATATTTTTATAACACTTCAAGAATTAAATAACTGAAAACAGAATTTTAATTAATGAACACTTAGAAATTATTTCTGAAAACCAAAATTAATTTCTGACCAACTTTACAAATAAATATTCTGAATTGTTAATGACTACCAGCATATTACTACTAGTTGTCAAAGAAAATAAACAGTATATTACTACTATTTTTCAAACAATATATTACTACTATTTGTTTTTCCAAGCAGAATATTATTTTGTAAAACCACAGAAAATAATTTATGTAAGAAGAAGAAAGAGAAAAGGAAACAAACTAAAAATTCAGTTTGAACAGGATAATTCGAATCTGTCTTAAGATTTTTGGAACAATCTTCTATGTAAAATAAATAAAGTGAAACCAAATCAAACAAATAAAATAAATTACTTACAGAATTTATTTTATCGAACCGAATAAATATTTAAAAGATCAAATCGAGTGTGTAACACTCTGTCCTTAAGACAGATATGCCTCGCTTCGGTGCTTACGGATGAATGACGTTTATATCCCAAGATACAATGATCTACACAAATTTTAGTAGCACTCCAAACAATTTGTACGGCGAATCAAACCTGTGTTCTATACTCTCAGAATTTTTTCCTAAAATAATATGAAGAATATATCTATGCAAGAAAGCAAAAAGAAGGCAAGAAGATGAATTTTTCGGAATGCCTTGACTGTTGGTGTAACGACCCACATTTCATGCCTTAGTCATGTTTGCATGCACTTATATGATTTTGCCATGTTAAGATTTGCATTCATGAATTCTTGCCTTGTTTTGTGCTTATGAGATTTGCCTAAGTGTATATGTATGCTTTGTTCCTCCCTTGTATTGTCAAGCCTAAGTTATGTTAAGCCTAGATCATTTCCAAGCCGAGGTCATCTTCAGTCCAGAACCATCTTGGTAGCACTTTGTTGACCTCCACCTTTGTCCTGGCATAATGGCCGAGATGATTATCATCTGGGCCGAGGTGTGTATCGCCGAGGCCGAGGTGTGTATTATCTGGGCCGAGATGTCATCCTTGAACCCAAGTGATCTTGTTCCTGGACAGGTATGGCCTAGACCGAGGCGTGGCACATCTAGGCCGAGGTGTGGCACAGCTTAGTCAAGTGTTGTCCTTCCTAGCCGAGATCATTGTCACCATTAGTTGCCGAAGCTTTGTTCTTTCAAGCCGATGTCATTGTTACCTTACTGCCGAAGTGTTGTTCTTAGCTGAGGTCATTGTCCTTTGTTTGCCAATGCCTTGCCCTCGCCGATGTCTTGTCTTTTGGCCGATTTCATCACTTGCCGGAGTGTTTGCTGTGAAGCTTGTTAGATACGTTTTGTCAGGGACTTGTCTTGTCAATCTGTCACCTTTTTGAAGAGAACCAACCCGGTAGTGCCACGTGGCCGAGCTGAGTGTTAAATCAGCCGGCAGAGAGAGAAACCTATCATTTGTTACATCTTTGTTTTGAAGAGGAGAGAGAAGCTCTAAGGAAGAGGGAGAGGAGTTCTAGAGAGGGAGTAGAGATCCAAGCCTGATTCCTAGAGATCGAACCGTTAGATTCGTGTTCTAATGTTAGATTCTTGATCAATGTATGATGTTCTTGATGTTTATGTTATCGCATTGCATGATTGAATATGATTTGTAAGCCATGCATTGTTTTGAAGTTCGGTTTTAGAAAGAGAAAATGATATTCAAGTGTTCTTCAAGAAAAGTCATGTTTTGATCCGAAAGCTCATGCCAAGATTCATGTTTTCATGTTTGTTTTTATATGATCTTCAAGTATGGGTGCCCAGGTCCATGTTTTCAAACTCATAGCATGAAAACCCAGATTTTGAATAAGGAAGTTTTGGTTTTGGCATTCATCTCATTCATGTTTTTCATGTTCATGTTCTTCATGTTCTTCACGGGTGGAAACCCAGACTTCCAGACTTCACTCCCCGAAGTGTAGTCGCCGAGATCACTCTCACCTAGACCTCACACTCAGGCCAAGCATCGTATCTCACCTTGGCCTACCTTGCATGATCACTTGCACCTTTGGTTTGTCTTGTATGAACCTCGGCATGCAGTTGCACGCCGAAGCCGTGGCAACCACACCTCGGCTAGGAGGTGTGGGACCTCGGCAAAGGCCTGGTTGGTACCCAGCATGTCCCCTTGACATGTAAAACAGTGTTTTGACTCCCAGCATGTTTTCCGAGATCATTTGCATGCATGTAAGACTTGTTCTGAGAAGTATGTTCAGTAGACTTGTTATGTGTTTGTAGGACTTGGACCTTTGCTGTGAATCCGACGTCCCAAGAACTAGGTGAGTGGTATTTTTAATAAAGTTATGTTATTATGTTTTGATAAGCTTTGCTTTGTTCTGTTTTGAAAAGTATTTGAACCAACATGAATGATTATTCCCTTTTATATAGCAAGCATAAGTTTTGTGTGCCAAGCATGAGTTTTGTTTTGGAGTCCGTACGTGCTAGTGGACTTAAAGCATTGGTAGCACAACCTTTTGGAGTCCGTACGTGCTAGTGGACTTAAAGCATTGGTAGCACAACCTTTTGGAGTCCGTACGTGCTAGTGGACTTAAAGCATTAGTAGCACAACCTTTTGGAGTCCGTACGTGCTAGTGGACTTAAAGCCTTAGTAGCACAACCTCTTGGAGTCCATGCGTGCTAGGGGACTTTAAACTTTAGTAGCACATAAGATTTGTGAGACCAAGATTGAAGTACAAGCTATGATAGGTTTTGTTTGGAATGTGATGACCCCAAGTATATGTTTTGATACAAGTTATGCCAAGTATGTTTTGTACAAGTTTTGCTAAGCATATGTTTTGATGCAAGCCATATTATAAGTATCCGTTTTGGACAAGCTACGATATAAGTACAAGTTTTGAACAAGTTAAGATATATGTATTGTTTTGACAAGAACCTCGGGAATCATTCATGTAAACCCTTTATTATTTGTACCATTCACTGAGTATCCAATACTCACCCTCTCTATATATATGTAGGTTTCAGCAGGAAGTCGGCTTCGCCGAGATGTGTGCTTGTGCCCGATGTTTTGCATGCATGTTAGGTCGGCATTGAGGATGTCGGCTGTATGTTTGTATGTCGGCATTTTGTGTTTAGGTCGGCAACCTTGTGTTTATGTCGGCAGTCCTGTGGATCATGTTTTCTTGACTTGTATATATTGTGTTTTGTTTATGTCGGCTTGAGAAGCCCTTTGTTAAGATGTAATGTATATTTTATCTTGCTTATATCCAAGTTGTAAAGTTAAGTAATGATGTATGTCATTTCATTTGACTTATGCACAGCTCTTATGGACCACTTGTATTTTGTTATTGCTTCCGCTCTTGTTAGCCCCATAGATTATACTCTGATTGTGTGTGTGTTTTGAAAGTTGGCCTTCGGTAACTACGGGTTACTGGCCATCACGGCACCATCCTACTAGGGGCGGGTTGGGGTCGTGACAGTTGGAAATGGCCTAGTATTTATAGGGCTGAACAAGTAAGAAATTCAAATCGAACAGGTGCAATTTCGAATTGAACAGGTGTAGTTCAAATTTCAACAGATCTCCAGGAATTGTTTGATGTGTCCGAATTGCTGGAACTGTTTGAATCTGTTCGAATAGGTATGAAAGGAATGAACAGGTGCAGTTCAAAATTTGAACAGATAACTGTAGCAGTTTCAAATCTATTTGAACAAGAACTGAATTTGTTCGGTGTTGGCATTATTGAATCTATCTAGGTAGTTTTATAACTGTTCATAACTGCTAGGCATGGACTGAACAAAAGACTGTTTGGACAGAAAACATTGGCGTAAAAAATTAAATTAATTTTTTTTAGAAATTTAAATAATTTTCTCCCAAGAATTTTAAAAAATTCAAATAAATTTTGCCAAAAAAATTAATATTAGAACTGACCTGACCTACAACCCACACTTGGCTCGGTCGGACGGACGGCGGCGGTGTGCGCGCGTGTGTGGTGTTTGAGCCAAGGTTCAGTTTGTCCATAACTCCTCCCTTCTACAAACTTGGGGTGCCCCTTGGGGCCCAACCCAAGTGTTGCCACCTAGAATTTATATATACACATAAAGTTCTTTTAAGCTTCCAATATGGATAACCATTTCAAGGAAATCCACATTTTACTTCTTGAATTGTCCATTTCCCGAACCCGAAAATGAGGTCAACTTCCCACTCACTCAGAAATGGTTTTGACGAACCGTCTTCACCGTGTGACTTGCCATGCAGTAAGGAACACGTCACCTCTTTGGTCCCACTTCAAAAGACGTGTGGACCCCACTCATATTTGGGCTCAAAGTTGGCCCAAATAAGCCTATAAAAACCATTATTTCAAATTTATTGAGATCTATAGATGTGTTGTATAAAAATTATAAATTCATATTTTGCTCATATACATCTACATTGTTAATAGGTGATAAAATTATCAGATATTCCTATTTTGTTGATTTACATCCATATGTAAGTAATTGGAGCGTTAAAGCTCAGTTAGTCAGGCAATCTATGACTAAAAGATATGATATTTGGAATGATTTTTGTTGATGGACAGGTATTTACAACTCTCATTATGAGATAATTGCTAAATATTTTGTTTTATATTATGTTAAAAATGTGTAGTTATTACCTTTTTTCAAAGGGTGATGCCATAGAAGGAACTGTATACTCTGAGGAATATGATTACTTCAAAGAACATTTAATTGAAGGAAAAATATATTGTTTTAGAAGAATTCATATTATATTGGCTGATGAGAAATTCAAGTTTGTGCCATATTATTATAGGACGTCTTTTACTAATGATACAACAATTGTGCACATAATTGATCATAGTGATAATGTACCACTTCAGTGATATTTCATTAAGAAATTATCAAACATTGGTCAATTTCTTCATTAAGATGTTCAATTAATAGGTACGTTACTTTTATCAAATGACACTTATCTAGATTACATATTTACATAGTTTATTACCAATACAAAAAATTTAAACTATCAAAACAATAAATATGTCAACGCTAAAATATGCAGATGCGATTGGCTTGGTTGTTAGTGTAACTGAATATCAAGGTATTGCAAATCGTGATAATTACAAAAGAGAGATTCTACTACTTGATGCAAGGTGTTATACCATGACATATTTTTGTGTATTTACCAAATTTGAAGTATTCTACGAATTATATTATTTTTCCTAATCTCAACTTCTTCTTCTTCTTTTTTTTCTTATATTTTATTATTGTAAAAATAATTTCACATTAGTAAGACTAACTTTATGGGATGTATTTGCAACAACTGATGGCATGCAACTATATCATACTTTAGAGAATGATAATATTTTGTTTGCCACTGGAACAGTTAAAGATTATCATGGTAAAATTACTTTTCATTTACTTTTTAAATATCTATATGCATATATGTTGGCTTTTTTGGCTTTCGAAGGTTATTTTTGTAATTGTGAGCGTGCCAGCAAGGATCAGTCAGTCCTTACAGAATATTAATTGCTAACCAATTATCAAACGATTGTGTTTTAGTTCTTTCAGCCTCAATGAAGATTACTTTTACTGGTGGCTTTACTTAGGAGAATTAACTAACAATGATTAAATGAAGAACAATTGCAGCATTTCATTAAGTAAATATGAAAGACTTACAATGATCTAATTCAGTCTCGTAGAGGTTTACAGCAACAATCTACTTGAAACTACTCCTATGAACGAAGTGCAGTGCATGAATTTTAAAGTACAGCAATGTAAAGAACAAAAAATGTAAAAACTGGAAAAGAAATAAAGTTGATAAAATTGGTTTTCTGGATCTGAGTCTGGAGCTTTTTCTGGGGCCTTCTCTGCTATTTATACTTCTCAAGGATAACCATCGAACTGCACTTCTAACTGTCGAACCGCTCCTCCATGATCGCTGATCATATTGCCTTATAGTTAGCTCCACTATGCCAATACCTACAGTTAGGCTTCCCTCCTGATTTTGAATTTAAATGTGAGTAACCGTTGAAACCACATCACTTTGCATCTTTTTGCTGATTCAGTACTACGTAGATCTTGTGAAAACCAATACTAACTACCACGTGTACGATCACGATCGAAGATTTGAATTGTCTTCCTGAATTGCCCTTATCTTGCCACGTGTCGAACTGTGATTGGCATATACAAAATATATAGCCAACATTACTCCCCGCACTAATATAACCAATACTTGGTGATATTAGTGGATCAAGGTATTTTATCCACGTCTTAGAATGTGCATGGGCTTTTGCATTTCTTAGAAATGCAACTGTCATTTATCATTTGCATTAAATTCTCGTCTAACCCTTGAACACTCCCACTATCTTAGTATTCGAAAAGACTGATACATCTTTTATGGTCAAGCCAATCTTCTCTTACATTGATCATGCATACGAAGAGTTATTTGATGACACTGTTCATTCTCGAAAGAACCTACATGCATTGATTAGCCATCTTTATCCACCTCCATTTATGCAAGTTATGGAAGCTTTCGCAAATCACCGTCCTTCGAACCAAGAACCTACTACTTACGATTCTCTAGAACACAAATGTGCAATTATGGATATTGGAAGCTCTTCTTCTAGAACGAAACTATCCGCGTGGGACGAAGCTGCTACTGCTTCTTCTTCTTCTACGGCTTCTGGCTGGGGAACTTGGTCCACTACTATTCAACCTCAGACAAGGGAACGCATTCATCATCGTTTCCCTGAATTCGATGACCCTCTTGACATTCCTCATTCCAAACGCAGTTCAGTAGTATATCCATATGTTTCTATTAATCATAGCCGCAGTCTTGAAGACAATCTACTTACATCATGGTACACTTTTACCTTGCCATCTCGAATGGTTCGAAGTGTCCCACATCCAGTTGAAACTCTAGGGATCAGCCCTACGCTTTTAGCCAAAAAGGCAAAACTTTACCCCTTTGATTGGCTAGAATGTGTGACCAGGCCTGAATTTCTGGACTCACCCAAGGAATCTCCGATTGCTCCTCCTCTCCCTTCTAATCCAGATTGGATTAATGAGTTGAAGCTCACTCTCTCTGAGGGCCAATCCTTTCCCCCTTACAGAGTCCCAGTGTCTCTAACTCCCTATTAGCAATTCAGGGCTCAGATATTGCTTGCTGCATTCTCTCATTTATCCTTCGAGGTCCTTCGAAATGAAATTCCCCACCAAAACTTTCTATGGGCTTGTGACATTATGTCTTGAAGCCATCTCCTTAACCTTGTGGCCCAAATGGAGCTCCATACCTTTTTAGACCAACTTCCCCTTCTGCTTAACTGGCACTTCCATGCTTCCATTACCAGTGAAGTTCTAGATGAAGCCAATTCTGCTCGAATCCAGGTTCAGTATGAGGCAGAGAACCTTCTTGATGAGTATGAATCCTTTAAAAATCAGGATTCTGAGTATGGGGAGGATGCTATTATGAATGAAGTGCATGAAGAGGGGGAAATGGACGCCACAGATAAAGCCTTAAAGCAAATAGAATTCGAAGTGAAAGCCCAATAACTCACTTCTCAATTAAGGGCTTACCAATTAGACAAGCCAAACTTGGGGAAGATAGAAGATAGAGTAGGAAAAGAATTTTCGTTTATTGAATTTTGCTGGACTAAATTTCATGACCTTGTAACTCTGTCCATTCCGTATTTCTACGAAATCGAGAATGTAATCAAATGAACTCTAGTATCAACAACATTTATCAATAAAACCGAGCTTTCCGAATTTCATTTGTTAAAGTCTAATTTAGCACTCAAATTATTAACTACGTGGTTGATGTGTTTTAACTCCACTTTGACTCAAACTCTTCTAAAGTGTGAAGTCTTTTCTTTTGAGAAAGCAATTTTGCCTTTCATACCGACCCTAGGGCTAACATAATTCTTCACCCAACGGCTTCGAATTAACCAACCTTGCCCTTTGAAACTTTATTCAATCACATTCAATTTCCCAACATATGGTTAATATAATCAAATGATTTCGAATCAATTAATTTTCTTTCGAATAAACAGTCTATATTTTCCAAAATATAGAAACCTCTGCTAAGTGCTACACTGTTTTATTTGGAAAGAGTAATTTCTTCTATATACTATCAAACCAGCAATTGGTTTCAAAACTTGGAACAAACAATTTCCAGCCATGAGGTATTTCAAACTTTTGCTTCGAAGGATACTACTCTCATTAAGAAACTTAAAACAGGTCTTTAATCCCTTTGAAGTAAACAAATACTTGAGCATTCTTACATCTTTAGGTGTGGAATATGCTTCGAAGTCGGCTTCCCAGTTTCGAAGCCGTTGTTATTTGACTTTGGCGCCAAAATCTGGTTTCAAAGCCAAATATTTTATTTCGAAGCTGACATCAGCATCTGAGATGTGTTTCCCTCCAAAAGTATCAATATTGAAGGAAACTCTTCGTATCTGTACTTTTAGTACTTCTTTACAAATTACACGATATATTTTCCAGACACAAAGGTTTTAGAACCCTTTTATTTCGTGCTCTGAATTCACTCGTTTGCTCAACACACAAACCCTTCCCCTCTATTAACCCTCTCTTCCTTGCTGCTTGCCACCAATGGATTCTTCTTCTCTGAAAGTACCAACTGGCGATCGTATAAGCCCAACAATGGCTTCGAAGAGATGTATTGAGGAAGAGATCGCCAAATTTACAGTTGATGGGTCAAGTGCCATAGACGAACGCCTCTTTATTCCTTGCCATAGCGATAAACAAGAATATGTCCTAGGTCCCATCTTTCGAGAAGCTCCCGCTCAACTTCCAGCTTTATACCCTCGTTTGGAGGACCACTTACTTCTCTATAAAAGGGGGCTCGATTGGGGAAATTGGAGAATGAAACGACCTCACTGTTGCTGGCCGACATTGAGGGCTGAGTGGGAGGAATGGTATAACAGAGTTGTGCCTGCAAGAGAATGTGACCTGCAAGAGCTTTGTATTCTCGACACCCTTCGTCTTTTCAGGTTTATCATTCCTGAAGACCCTTTTTTGATTCCTGCTACTCTTTGCTTTTGGAACATGGCTTTTAATTTTTTTTAGTTTCGGTGTGGCTTTTAATTCCTGATGGCCCCTACTGTTCTTGATATCTGCCATCTCTTAGGGCTTTCACCACTTGGTACTCCTTTTACACCCAGCTACCTAGACCTTTCTGTTAAGTTTTCCCTTCCACCCTTAAATTTCTCCTACAGTGATTTTGTAAAGGCTGAAAATAAAAGGGAAGGCCCCGTGAGAGATCGAGAACTCTTTTCCTTTATTCTATACTGGTTGTGTAAATTTCTCTTTTGTATATTATCTCAACGGATCATGCCTAAGTTCGCCCCACTTGCGAAGGCCCTTGTTTTGAAGAAACGAATAGCCTTGACCCCTTATCTTTTAGGCCATGTCTATAGAGCCTGCTCCCAATTTTGTGAAAGACCTCTCGACATCAATCAGGGAGGCCCCATCTGGGTGCTTCAACTCTGGCTCTTTGCATACTTTACTGACCTGCATTCTAAGTGATTGAAGTTTTTAGTTCAAGACCCTAGTACTTACGGAGAAAAGTATACTAGAGTTGCTCTTTATCTTGTTTCCTTTGCCCACTACCTCACCTTTTTTCATCAACTTCTTATTTCCCCAGCTGCCACCTTCTTTTGCCCCTTTGATGCCAACAAGGACCAACTTGGCTGCAAACATTCTTGGCTGATAAAGAGTGTTCCATCCCATCACACAAAGATATGTGGGCTTCTATTTTTTTGCCGAGGGAACTGTTCATTGGTACTTTAAACCCTCGACGCTACAAGTGCATATCTGAGGTATATTGCCCTTCTCAGTTTGCCAGACAATTTGGGCTTACTCAAGGAATTCCCATTCCACTCTGCAGTCTCTCGAATGTCCATCTCACAGCCGGAGATCTAAGAGTACCCAAAATCAAACTAGAGGAGGCAACATTTAAGCTGTTGAAAGACTTGAGTGAGTTCAAATTTACACCCTTCATCCCCTCTGGTTTAGCTTTAAAGAGATTTCAAAATTGGTAGAAAACCAATATGGAAGTGCATCTAGCCATACATCCTCATGATTTACTGATAGGACTAGGTGTGCCTTTTAAGGCTAAACCAATAGCAACCGGGAACATTCCCTCTCTTTCCACAGCTGTCAAGACTATTCCTGCAGCCTCACCCCCTCCTGCTAGAGTTACCAGAGCTGCTTCGAAAAGAGGTACGTATTTTCAGGTTTTTTTTCTTTTAGACTTTTTTGTCTGTTTCCTTTACATTTATACCTCTTGGTGTAGGGTCTCCACAAGAAGAATCTCCTAAGAGAGCTGAAGCTCAAGCTACTCTCAAAGACAAACATCAGCAGAAAAAGAAAAGGAAGCTAATACTCACTTTTGAAGAATCTGAATCTCAGATTGAAGAGAGAGAGATTGAGAAAGAGCAAGAAATACCATTACAGAGAAAAAAGAGAAAGAAGATGACTGTCTCTCCTTTTGATTTGGTTGAAGACCCCACTCATGAGGCAGCTACCAAAGCAATAGAAGAGGAACTCATTCCTGAAGAATCTGAATCCCAGATTGAAGAGAGAGAGAGATTGAGAAAGAGTAGGAAATACCATCACAGAGAAAAAAGAGAAAGAAGATGACTGTCTCTCATTCTGATTTGGTCAAAGACCCTACTCATGAGGCAGCTGCCAAAGCAGTAGAGGAGGAACATTCCAAAGAAATAATTATTTTTCAAAGAGCTGAGAAAAGGCGACAACAATAATTACTACGGGATGAAACAGCTGCCACTGATGCAACCCAAAGGGAAACAATGAAAAGGCAACACACTGCCGAACATTATTCCCTCCGTAATTCTCCCGTTATTGCCACTACCTCTGAAACCAGTAATTTTCTTTCATTTCTCCATTTTTCTTTTCCCAAATTGTTGATATTGAGACTTAACATTGTTTTGTACCTCTTCCTTTGCAGTGGCAACTACTGAGCCTATTCTCCCAATAAGGACTCCCTCAATTTCGGTTGAAATTGATCAATCGCAAAACGTGAAGTCTATTCAAATAATACTCCCACTTTCTAGGCCTATATTCTCCGTACCCTCCTTGAGGCCAAGTATCCCTGCTCCTCCTTCTTTTGATTTAACTCCATACCTCCCTTATTTATCATTCGATTTTACTTAATTTGATTCTCCTTCGAGCTTTACTTCTCCTCCTTCTCCTAAGGAAATTCCAGCTGCTACTTCATCTTTGATGGTAGCTGATTCCTATAGAGAAGGTACTGGTAGCTCTCCAATCCATCATCCATTATCTTTGCCTAGCTCCAGTCCTTCTTCTCTTGACCAACTGGTAGCCAAAACTATAGAGACTGCTAAGGATACTCCACCTTCTTCTCCTATTCCTATGCAGTCATTTCTTCCTTCTTCCAGGGCTCTTTCTGCACCTTCCATGTCAATGGATGTGGTGGATATTTTTGAGGCTAGACTTGCTAGTCTTTTTGACATACCTTCCACCTCTCCAATGACTAGCAATGAGACTGAGCCATTAGTTCTAGCTGATTCTCTACTAGAAATTTTTGAGAGCTCTTTCTCCAGTGGTAAGACTTCCTTGCCTTCAACAGACTTGGACAGTTGTCTGGAACTGCTGGCATCTTTTTCAAGGATTCTTTTCGGAGCCTTACAGAGGCCTATAATAAAAAATGGCTTCCTGCAGTGCTGTAAGATTATTGAACAATCCGGCATGACTGTTTTAAGTCATTTATCTCAGGCAGCAGCCACCATAGATTTTTACATCAACATCTGTCATGCTGCTAAGGCTGCAGAGGAGAAGTTGCTGAGAGATCAGAGTTTTGTTTCTAAAGTTCATGTTGAAGTGTCAGAACTAAAAGAACAACATTCCTCTGTCTCCCAATTTCAAGCTCAACTGTTGGAAAAGAAGGCTCGACTTGAGGAAGAATTATCAGCAGTTAACCAAGCTTTGAATCGGATTACTACCAAGCTGCAAATCACTAATCAAGAGCTAGCTGATCGAAAGCAAGAAATGACTACAACCATTCAACTGTTTCCATCCCTCAAGAATAGAGCATCTACTGTAAAAGAACAATTTAAACACTGTACTTACTTTTGGGCCAATCTATGGCTACATGTATTTGACTCTTTATGAAATAAATTCTTGTTTATCATTGAAGTGTTCTCATGTTCTTTTATTTAGCACTTATTCTATTCCTTGTGTTTCCCATACGGTTGGATAATAAGGCTTAAAATATTTGCCATTAATCTTTTTGGGATGTACATATCAATTCAAATTTCTCAAATGGTATGCTCCAAAAGGCAGGACTCTATGAACTTGATATGGTCCTTTCCAGTTAGGTAACCATTTGCCAAACTTATGGCTTTTAATCCCTATTAGGAGTATTGTCTTCCATACCAAATCACCTTCATCAAAGCCAATGTGTTTGACTTTCTTATTATAGTTTTTGGCTGCTTTCTTCTTTTGGAAAAGAATGATATTTAATGCCAGAATTCTAGCTTCATCTATACTTTCTAACTCCAAGCACATACTCTGATGGTATTGCTCAAGATCTAACTGGTCTTGGCATCTCACCCTCAAGGACTTAACATTAATTTCCACAGTTAGCACTGCATCATGCCCATATACTAAGGCATTAGGAGTGATTCCTGTGCTTGACCTTGGGGAAGTTCTATAAGCCCACAATACATCTAACAATAAGTTATGCTAATCCCTAGGATTGTCTTCCACAACTTTTTGTATTCCTTTTTTCAAAGACTTATTGAATGATTCAGCTTGACCATTGGCTTGTGCATAATAGGAGGTGGAATTAACAAGGCTAATTCCAAACTCTGCCACAAAAGACTTTACCATTTTTCCATCAAATACAGTCTCATTATCAACAGTTATAGTCTGTGGGATACCAAATCTATGGATTAAATCTTTAATGAATCCAATGACTTCAGTCTGGTCTACAGCGTTGTACGGCTTAGCTTCAACCCACTTAGTGAGGTAATCAGTGGCCACTAAGATGAAACAATGATGCTTCGAAGAGGGTGGGTGTATTTTCCCCATCATATCCATAGCTCATCCTCTAAATGGCCAAGGCTTCACAACTGCATGCAGGTCAGTTATGGGCACGTGCCTTATTGTGCCATGCTTTTGGCATGCCTGGCAACCTCTTGTATATTCTATGCAGTCTTTAAGGATAGTTGGCCAATAGTACAAATGTCTTCGAAGCACCTATCTCATCTTCACACCAGGCTGATGAGCACCATAGATGCCTTCATGAACCTCAGCCATAGCTGTCAATGCCTCCTTCGGGCCTAAACATTCCAACAATAACCCATTTTCCCCCCTTTTGTAGAGAGCATTACCATACATTATGTATTGCATAGACTGCAATTTAATTTTTCTGCTGGCTTTCGAAGATGGGCCAGTCAAATACTGCATTATTGGATGCCTCAAATCTTATTCTCTTAAGTCATTATGATTGACTTCCAGGACCACATTCCTTTTATTCAAGGGTGGTATTACTTTCCGATATGTTGATTGGCTTATATCCCTTCGACTATTATCCCTTCTCTTGAAATTTGAAGCTTTTTGAGCCACATCATTAGCTTTATTATTCAAGAATCTTGGGACATGAGTTACATTTGCTATCTGAAATTGAGAAAGCAGATGTAATGCAACAACATAGTATGGCAACATGCTTATACTTTGACATTTGAAAATCCCTTTCACCTGGTTAATTACCAATTGAGAATCTCCAAATATGTCAACTGCGTGAGCTTGTAATCTAATAAGTATTTCCAGTCCCATTATTAAGGCTTCATATTTAGCTTGATTATTGGAATAAGTAATTTCATCCACTCTGAAACCATGCGTGGTTTCTATTCCTTGTGGTGACTTAATTACTATACCAATTCTAGTTAAACCATTGACTTTTGATCCATCGAACCACATTTGCCATGGTTCAACACTAGCCATACCAAGTTCCATTATCTCTTGGCTTTCTGTTTGACATGGATGGTCTGCCAAAAAATTAGCTAAAACTTGTCCTTTTATTGCCTTTTGGGGGACATATTCTAGATGAAAATCTGATAAAGCTAGTATCCATTTGCCAATTCTTCCCCTCAACATGGGTCTAGATAACATATATTTAACCAAATCTGTGGTTGCAATTACCAAGATAGTTGTAGGCAAAAGATAGTATCTTAATTTCATTGCAGCAAAATACAATGCAAGGCACAGCTTTTCTACAGCTGAGTATTTACATTCACAAGAATTTAGAAACCTACTAAAGTAATAAACAACTTGCTCCTTGCCTTCTTCATTGTCTTGGGCTAAGAAAGCTCCCAATGAATCTTCTGCTACAGTTATGTACAACTTCAAGGGCTTATCACCCTTTGGTGGCATCAGCACTGGAGGGTTGGCCAAATAGGCTTTGATTCCTTCGAAAGCAGTTTGATGCTCTGCTGTCCACACAAACTCCTCTTCATCTTTTAGCCTTAACAAGGAAGAAAATACTTTAGTTTTCCCCGCAGTATTAGAAATGAATCTTCGAAGAAAATTAACCTGTCCAAGGAACTTTTGTAATTCTTTCTTACTTGATGGAGGTCTGGCTTCAATGATGGTTGTGGCTTTATTCTGGTCAATTTGTATTCCTTTCTTGTGTACTACATAGCCCAAGAAGTTTCCAAATGATACGCCAAAAGCACACTTAAGAGGATTGAGTTTTAACTTAACCTTTCTCATTCTTTCAAAAGCTACTTCTAAGTGAAACAAATGTTCTTCCATGGATTGGGATTTCACTACAATGTTATCAATATAACACTCTAAATACCTTCCAATGAGGTCATGAAAAATAGTGTTCATAGCTCTCTAATATGTAGTCCTAGCATTCTTCAGGCCAAAAGGCATTTTAACCCATTCGAATGTGCCAATATTCCCAGGACATCTGAATGCTGTCTTGTGGACATCCTCATCTGCAATGCAGATTTGGTTATAACTAGAGTGCCCATCCATCATTGATAAAATTTGATGCCCTGCTGAACTATCTACCAACAAATCTACTATAGGCATAGGATACTCATCTTTTGGAGTTGCTAGATTCAAGTTTCTAAAATCGATGCATACTCTCATTTTTACTATTCTTCTTAACCACAGGCACAATATTAGATAGCCATTCAACGTACCTGGCTGTCCTAATAAAGCCTGCCTTGAGGAGTCTAAGAATTTCTTCCTGAACTTTCTGAATCACTTCTGGACTCATTTTTCTTGGTTTTTGCTTGTATGGCTTGAAATTAGGCCTCATAGGGAGCCTATGTTCTACTAATGATCTATCTAATCCTATTAGTTCATTATAAGACCATGCAAAACAAACCTTGTATCTATTTAAGACCACCAACAACTGATCCTTGTCAAGAGCATTCAAACAAGCACTTACATAAGTGGGCTGCTGTATGGAACCTTCCCCTAAGTCCACTTTTTCCAGGGGGTCTTGTATCTGAGAACTTACTGATGCTCCTTCTTTGATTCCTTCTGACTTCGAAGCAATCTCCTTGCTTTGTTTTGCTCCCAACTTCTTTGATTCAACATCTTTATCCTCCTCCTCATAGACAAAGTCTGTCCACAAGGCTTCTTCTTCCTGTATCTCCTGGACTTTTGTTTCAATGTCCAAAGCACAATATTTATCTAAGGCCAAAAATCTGACCTGTTGCTGTTCCTTCTTACAACCAATCATCATGGCTTCTTTCTCTTGCTCTTGCATTTTTTGGACTATTGATTTTACATCCAATACTGAGAACTTAATTAGAGCCAAAGACCTGGCTTCTTGGGTTTCATCTCTTTGCCTACAACCAGGCATCATTGTCATCCTTAACGACAAACTCTTCATCAGCACTCTCTTGGACCAAATGCTTTAGATGTGCAAATTCCTCATCAGCCGTCACTTCGGTTGATCCATCAGGTTTTCTCAATATACTGAGTGGTGCCACTCCTTCAGTATATAATTTGGCCTCTGCGAAATCTGCACAAGCTATGAAAGGTTGAGGATTTGCATTGATCTCCTCCGTCTCTCCATTGCACAAGGTCATCATGATTTTCTGATGTAAAGAGGAAGGCACACATTTGTTGGTGTGAATCCAATCTCTTCTAAGTAAAGCATTGTACTTAGCATTGCTGTCGATAACGAAAAATGCTGTCATGTAGTCCTTAGTTTCCACACTCAGGTTGATAGGCAAAATACTTTGGGCCATCTGTTTGTCTCCAGCGAAGCCAACAATGGTTGTACTGGTTGGGATTAGTCTGGGGTTCTTCTTTCCTAGTTTCTTCAACGAAGATTTTGGAAGCAGATTTACTGCTGCCCCGTTATGCACCAGCACCCGATTCATCTGTATTCCACCGAAGAAGGCCTTGATATACAAGGGTTTAACATGTTGTGTCATGGAGGTTGTGGGATACTCAAAAGAGTATGAGAGGTTAATACTTACCTCTTCCTCACTCTCGTCTTCAGTTTCCATTGGTGTGGTTACTTCGGATTCGTCTTGCACCATACTTACTTGTGAGTCTTCACTGGAGACTGGAATTGGGTCAATCTCCTGACCTTGGTTTTCATCTTCAGCTTAAAACTCCTGTGGTAATATAAGCACCATATTCATTGACACTGGAGGGAACGAGCCAAATTAGACGACTGGTTGCACCTGCTTTCCCTCTTGGTCAACTTGTTCAATTACTTTAGAAGCGTCCTCCATGCTGCATTCTGGCACTTCTGTATTAGTAACTTCCTTCGAATGGTGTGTTTCTGTTGGTTTTTTGACCAAAAATGTCTGTTCAGCCATGAAAGCTTCAAACATTTCTTCCTCAACCATCTCCTTCCTTTGGCCTGGGACGACTTCATCTTCTATCTCACTATCACTTTCCATCAAAGCTTTTTCCAATCCTATCAAGCTAGATCTTTCCTTGGCCTTTAGTTCGGAATGAACTTTGGCCAACTGCTCCCTGCTACAACTCCTTTTGTCTGGAAGAGTCGATTTTGGATTATGGTCTAACTTTGAATCTTCTTCTCCCTCTGCCTGGCTCTTTAGCTGAACCAATGAAGAACTTTCTCCACCTTCTTTCAGATCCTTCTAGTACTGAGTGTACCTTCGTTGGATCTTCCTTCTTTGGGACCTAGAAATCACTGGGACCATATTTGGTTCTTTTGTTTTCGAGTGCTTAAGTAATACCCAATTGTTTGGAGCTACCAAAGGAGGTTTGACTATCCTACCTTGGTTTCCAACAACATTTCTTTGGGTAGACATCTCCCTAGGTTTGTTCTGCATGACAAACCAATCTGGAACTCCAGGTACCCACGAACCTACTAACCTAGTTATCGAACTGTTTCTTTCTTCCTTCGAAGCCATCTTCGAAGCTGGCTGTGAAGGCCACTATTTGGCCCTGACTCCCTGTTTTGGGCCTACCTCAGGCCTTTGATTAAGGTGGCCACTTTCTGTCCTGCGTGAGGCTGGTCTAGGAGGCCAATCTCTGGCTTTGATCCCATAAACCGAACCCTTCTCTGGTCTCCTTTCAGGATGACTGCTTTCCATTCTGTAATAATTAGGTGGTCTGGACTCATATAAAGGCCTCTTGCCTTTAGAATGCATTCTAGGGGCTGTTGGCTCAGCCATTAATGGCTGCTGCCTAATACTAGTTGGATATGGCCTTTTGTTATAAGCACCGGTTGGTTTAGGACGCCTCTGCACATCCTTGTAATATTGCTTCCCATCAATTGGAAGCCCTTTCAACCACTTGTAGCTCAGCCTGCATCTTGGACACATTCTTTGCATGACAGCTGCTTCTAAAGAATCATCATCTAGTGCTTCTTCATCAGAGTCTTCCCTCTGGTCTGAGAAACCTTGTCCAATAGCTGGTAGATTTCCAGTGTCTTTCTTGACAGTTGTCTGGCTGGCAACATGCATTTGCACATTGACTTCTTCCAATTCTTTCAAGGACAAGTTCTGGAAGTCTGGCATAATAACATTCGCTGCCACCTCTCCAATTTCTGGGAATGGATTTGTGTCAATCCCCATGGCCTTTTCTGCTTTGGTTGGAAATTTTAAACTCCCCTTTCGAATCTGCTCTTAGATCCTGTCTCGAAAAACAATGCAATTTTTAGTTGAGTAAGACCAAGAATTATGCCATTTACAATACACTTTTCCTTTAATTTTCTCTGGAGACAGAATTTTGACTCCTTTTGGTAACTTCAGAAAATTTGCAGCAAGCAAACGATAAAAAATGTCATCTGCCTTTGTTAAGTCAAAAGAGTATTTCCTATGAAGGTCTTTCTTTTTAAACTGCTGATCAATTGTTGTATCTTTATGAATTAATGCCTCACAGATCACAGGTTCTTTCCCTACAATCTCTGCTACATCAATCTCATAATTAGGATCTCTATAATACGTCTTGTACGATGCATTATTTCGATCTTGTTTTTCTTCTAGTAATGCTTTATACCTAGACACCTTATAGGTTAATTCCACTAAGTCTCTAAACTCAGTTGAGTCAAACTTCTTTCGAAGCCTAAACTCTAAACCATTTTGAGCCAATCTTACAAATTCAGGCTCTGGTAAGATGATCCTACATTTATTTCGTGCTCTTTTAAATCTGGCAACAAACTGAGTAGCTTTCTCATCAGGTTTTTGACTCAATCTTGCCAAGTCTGCCATGGAAACCCCTGGCTCTGTTTGGAAGAATTGGGCATGAAATGCCTCTTCCATTTGTTGCCAAGTTTGGATAGAGCCAGGTGTAAGGTTAATATACCATACAAATGCTCCCCCAGTTAGAGAATTTGGGAATAATCTTAACTTCATATAATCATTATTGGTAAATTCACCGCACTGAGCCGCGAACCTAGCAATATACTGAACCGTTGATTGGTTTCCATTCCTATAAAAAAGGGAAAAATCTGGTATCCTGAAACCTCTTGGGTATTCATGTACCTTATTTACCCATTCTGGGTATGGTTTCCTGTACACATGAGTCTGAACCCCCCGAGCCATTGGTCTACAACATTTCTCTAACAATGTCAGCGATTTGGTCCCTAGGGACCATATTTTGTGCCTGCTAAACCACTACTAGAGGGACAAACACAGGATTTGGTGGACAACCTTGTGCCTGGGGTCCTCTTGGTCCATAGGGTGGCATATTTGGGACTGGTTGTCCCTGTGGTGCTGGCTGCTGTTGGAGGTATGGGTAACCCCTTTGAGCCTATCCTGCGAAAGGACCTGCGAAAGGTACTGGAACAAGTGTTGTGTTTCTTCTAGTTGTAGGAAAACCTTCCAACCCCCGGGTATAAATTTGAATAAAGGATTAGTGAACCCCCTCGTGCCAGGTATGGCTTCGAACATGGGATTTGGAACCATCCTTATGCCATTTTCTTGTACTGGGCCAGATCCACCAATTTGCATGGCTTCACTGTTAAGTAATAAAGCATTTTGACTTACTATAGGCCTCGAAATAGGTTCATACTAAGACTGAGGTGATGGTCTTTCATAGTTTTGATTACTAGTTTGATCATTAAAATGTCCATTAATTTACATAGACTGTTTATCTCTAGCCAATCTTTGCCGAGGGACATTTGAAATTTCCTCCATGTGTCTTGTGTTTGTTGGTTGGTGGGTATTCATTCGATCCAAAAAGGATGTTGCCCACCTTTCCATTGTGTTCATTAACTGCTGTCCCGTGGCATCTACTAGGCCACCCCATGGATTCATTGGCTGAGTAGATGGAACAGTGGATGGTCCAATTCCTTGGCCTTGTCCAATATTATGAACATGTGGTACTTGTTCCGAAGTGTTGGTCTGTTCGACCATAGGTTCTGATAAAATGGGTGTTTCCACAGGATGTGTTATCACATTATCCTCTGTATTAGGTATTTCTACCTCTCTTTCCACGCCTTCTTCCAAGCGTTCATTTTCTCATTGTCTCCTACGTCTAGCCATTTTAATTAGTCCCACTGGGCGTGCCAAAAATATATGTTGGCTTTTTTGGCTTTCGAATGTTATTTTTGTAATTGTGAGCATGCCAGCAAGGATTAATCAGTCCTTACAGAATATTACTTGTCAACCAATTATCAGACGATTGTGTTTTAGTTCTTTCAGGCTCAATGAAGAGGACTTTTACTGGTGGCTTTACTTAGGAGAATTAACTGACAATGATTAAATGAAGAACAATTGCAGCATTTCATTAAGTAAAAATGAAAGACTTACAATGATCTAATTTAGCCTCGTAGAGGTTTACAGTAACAATCTACTTGAAACTACTCCTATGAACGAAGTGCAGTGCAGGAATTTTAAAGTATAGCAATGTAAAGAACAAGAAATGTAAAAACTGGAAAAGAAATAAAGTTGATAAAATTGGTTTTCTGGATCTAAGTCTGGGGCTTTTTCTGGGGCCTTCTCTGCTATTTATACTTTTCAAGGATAACCATCGAACTGCACTTCTAACTGTCGAACCGCTCCTCCATGATTGTTGATGATGTTGCCTTATAGTTAGCTCCACTATGCCAATACCTGCAGTTAGGCTTTCCTCCTGATTTTGAATTTAAATGTGAATAACCGTTGAAGTCACATCACTTTGCATCTCTTTACTGATTCAGTACTACACAGATCTTGTGAAAACCAATACTAACTGCCATGTGTACGATCACGATCGAAGATTTGAATTGTCTTCCTGAATTGCCTTTATCTTGCCACGTGTCGAACTGTGATTGGCTTATACAAAATATATAGCCAACAATATACAAATATTGATATTAATAAATTATCTTTTCTCAACTTCTAGGTTCATGTCTCGCTACATGCAAATAGAGAAAGTTACATATTAATCATTCATTCTGTTATACAAATTATATTCGAGTGTGGTATGTTATGATTGTATAATATTAACCAATTATTTATGACAATATAATTCTCATAATTATATATATTGACATGTTTATCTAGGTTTGCTATGAATCCTATATCACAAAAGCTGGTCTCTTGAAATTGAAAAAATGGATTCTCAATTTCACTCAAATATGTGATTTTGCACCTATGCCAAAGGTAAGAATTGTTATCATCCCAAGTAATGAAAGTCAAAAAGATATGTATATAAATTCATTTATAGAGAGAGATTAATTTATATTTTTTCAAATATTTTGTAGGTTTCATATTTTCAAATACTTGGGTACATCGAACAAATTAATGTTGACAACCTTTGGATTAATTTGTGCAAAAGCTGTTATCAAAAAGTTGAATATCATTATGATCACATTGTTTGGCGTCACTGCATACATGATGATATTGATATTATAACAAGGTAATTTTCTTTAGGTAAATAATTGCCCTTTGATAGCATATGTTTTTGGGAATATCAATTATTATAATTGTACTTTTTGTGTTGTTAAAGAATTTAAAAGAATGGCAAAATAGAAAATTCATATTAGTTTAGTCCTTAATTTTTGAAAATGGATTAACATTTTGGGATAATAAAAAATGGAATAAGGGACTAATATTTTGGGATGGAGGGAGTAATAATTCAAACTTAATAAGTGTTTTAATTTTTTAGCAGGTACAATATTTCCTTTTAACAAGTGTTTTTATTTATTTATTAGATGCAATATTAACATTGTGGTCAAAGACAATATTGGTTCAATAAATCTCACTGTTCAAGATAAACGGGTAGAGTTTATCTTGCGATATCATCTATCATATATGAAGAATATGAGATCAAAGGTAGGAAATTATAAAATTTGTTATAAATAATTTATTCTTATCTTTTTAAACACAATGTTATAATTCCAAAATTTTGTAGGATAATGGAGTTAGAATGATTAAAGATTATATTGTGTGATTAAGGCCGAAATGTACATCATTGAGGCCGTTAATTAGAATCTCTTAACTTCTCTTGCTGGTCAAACCGTATAATTTATGTGTGTTGAATGTCAAGCAGGTTGTACATCATCGGAGCATAAAATGGGCAAAAAGACCAAGTTTGGACAGAGTTGACTTTTTCTGGAAAAGTCAAACTGATGTTTTAAACTTGTTTGGAAATAAGTAGAAGTATAAAAAGAAAAGAGAAAGGCTTTTCTAGGGTTCTGAAACTGTTTTAACCTAAAGAGGGAGGCTAGGGTTTGGAAAGGAGAAGGAAAGCAAAAGCTCCAAGATGTCTTCCATGGTGGTTTCTTCTTCATCTTCTTCCTCTTTCCACTCCTCCATGAGTGGCTAGTCGTCTTTTCTAGGGTTTTGAAGAAACCCTAGCCATGTAATAGGTTTTTCTTATTGATTTTATATTATGTAAAGGTTTGAACCATTGTATGGTGTTTTAGAAATTCTTTATATATAATTTTCATTATTCTTTTGAATATTTGACTTTCTGTGATTGTTAAATGTTATCCATACAATTGTTTTCTTTTCCTTCACATTCAAGGTATGGGACGAACCATACTACGAGGAACGAGTCGTATCACTACCCTAGTTTAGAGTGAACGATTCGTATTACTTGAGATAGTTCGTGCTCGTACATTGAATGTGATAATCTTCTTGTTAAATGCTTCGAACTTGTAGTTGCGAAACATTAATCCGTTCAAACCATAGCATAATTGATTTCAATTAGAAACCCTAATTATGTGGTTAGTGGTGAATTCTCTACCCTAGGATTTTTTCCAAAATCAGTAAACCCAATTTCATTTATAATTGATAATTTAATTCCTTAGTTTAATTTATTCGTTTTTAAATTAGGTTATAAACATTCAATCTTTTTATCAAAATTAATTTAGGAATTTAATAATTAAATTAGTTTAATTTCACAATAGTCCCTGTGGATCGATACCTGGACTTGCCATTATTCTAATAGAATTTGGTATAGTTTAGTATTTAATTTTGGTGTGTTCAACGACCCATCAAATTTTGGCGCCGTTGCCGGGGACTTCTGGCGAAATTAGTTAATTTAAAATTATATTCTTATTTTAATTTTTAGTTTAGGATTTTATGCTTTTGGTGTTGCTAAGTGTGCAGAGTGTTTGAAATTGGAGCTATCATTGAAGTGCAAGCGGAGCACAGCCGAGCTAAAAAAAAAAAAACGCAGTACTAAAGTGAGTCAACAGAAGCAAACACTCATAAGCAAAGCACCAAAGTGCTAAGACGAAAGTCAAAGCTCAATTGGGGATTGGAGACAACGTCTACACGTCAAGCATCCGCAAGACGAGTAAAGCGTTTTCGTTAAACCGCTGTGAGTATTTCTTTCTTTGGTTTTTTGCTTTCATACTTAGTGCACAGAGTCGAACTTATTGTGTGTGTGTGGGTAGTGTATGCACGGGCGTCGTTCTTGTCGCCCTGAATTGTGGAGTTTGGACCTTGAACTAGAAAGGACCCTTAGGAGACTTAGGGCTTCTGCCCGTGTTCCTAGGCTTGAGTATTCATATCCATATATTGAGCCATTAGAGATGGTAGATCCTAATGTTCCGAATGTGCCTAACCGGACCCTTAAGGATTATTTTACACCCACTGCATATACATCACCATCATGCATCCAATTGCCCAACACCACTGCTGCTCATTATGAGATTAAGTCCAACACCATACAAATGCTTCCATCATTCCATGGACTAACTCATGATGACCCTTATAAGCATTTGAATGAATTTCTGGAAATTTGCTCGACAGTGAAGATCCAGAATTTCACAAATAAAGCCTTAATGTTGCGATTGTTTCCATTCTCGTTAAAGGATAAAGCCAAACACTGGCTAAATTCTTTACCTGCTAATTCAATCACAACTTGGGACCAATTACAGCAACGGTTCTTGGAGAAGTACTTTCCTATAGGTAAAACCAACCAACTTAGGCGAGCCATCACAAACTTTGCTCAAATGGATGGCGAGCAATTCCATGAGACTTGGGAAAGACTTAGAGACCTTCTCCAGCAGTGTCCCCACCACCAAGTGCCTGATTGGCAACTTGTTCAAACATTCTATTATGGCTTAACTGAGTCACACCGCCAAATGGTGGATTCGTCCTGTGGTGGGACATTTATGTCTAAAAATGATGCTGAGGCATGGCAATTGTTTGAGAACTTAAGTGATAATTCCCTTCACCATGCCTCCGCAGCCCGGCAAGTCCGGCAACCCGTAGTTGGAGCCCCGAAAAGAGGGGGCATTTATGAGGTCGGGCAAAACCTAGAGTTAGCTCAACAAGTAGAGGCACTGTCCCGCAAGATGGACCAATTATTAGCTACAGGACATGCCCCTACCCGACAAGATCAGCCTCAATTTCACGAGGCATGTGTTATTTGTGCGAGCCCTGCTCATGACTTGAGTGAGTGCCCTTCGGCATCACAATTTCCGGAGTTAGTCCAAGAGCATGTGAATGCAGCTCAAGGATTCTCCAACCCGGGTAATGACCCATACTCTAACACATATAATCCGGGATGGAGAAATCACCCTAATTTCTCATGGAGACCCCCTTCACAAGGCACTTCTTACAATCCTCCACCACCAAGGCAGAATTTCAATAATTTTGCCAACCAATCATCTTACCGACCACCGCAACCTTATAGACCCCCACAACCATACCGGCAACCACAACCACAACCCCCGCCTGTTCCTCAGGGCAACTCTGCCTTTGAGACTCAGGTGTTGGAAGTTCTCTCAGAACTTAAGGGGTTAGCACCGATAGTTCACTCCCACACTCACTCTATTGCCAAGATAGAGTCCCAATTGGGTCAAATGGCGAACAACATGAGTCGGAGAGAGGAGGGAAAACTACCAAGTCAAACTATGGCCAACCCTAAGGGACAATACGGGGCAGAGAGTTCGGGTGGGAATGGAAAGCAACATGAGCAAGTGCAGGCGGTGGTTGCTTTAAGAAGTGGTAGGAAGTTAGAGCCTCAGTTAGTTGCGTCTGATGCAGCTAGATTTAGGAAGAGTGACCACGGAGGTTCACCTAATGAGAGCAAGGGTGAGGGGAAAACACTTAAGAGGGATGACTTAGTCCCTAGCACTTCATTTGAGCCCAAGGCACCATATGTGCCTAAGGCACCCTTTCCCCAGTGCCTTGATACACCCTCCCCTTTTAATAAGAAGGCGGCATCTATGGAGGCAATGATGGATGTCTTTAAACAGGTAAAAATCAACCTCCCCCTGTTGGAGGCGATTAAGCAAGTACCATCATATGCCAAATTTCTGAAGGACCTTTGTACGCAAAAGCGTAAATCTAGGACACATGTATCCCAAAAGGTCCTACTCACGGAGCAAGTAAGCTCCATCTTGTTGAATGACACACCTCCTAAGCTTAAGGACCCGGGAGCCCCAACCATTGCATGCATTATAGGGAACCACTTCATTGATAGGGCCTTATTGGATTTAGGGGCTAGTGTTAACTTGTTGCCGTACTCTGTGTACGAGGAATTTGGGCTTGGCGAGTTGAAGCCCACTACTGTTACTCTTCAGTTGGCTGACCGGTCCCTCAAAGTGCCACGAGGCATGATTGAGGATGTGCTAGTTAAGGTTGATAGGTTCTACTTCCCTGTTGACTTTTTGGTTTTAGATATGGAACCGGTAGCCAGTTCGAGGAAACAAATCCCGGTGATTTTGGGTCGACCTTTCTTGGCTACGGCCAATGCATGCATTAATTGTCGGATCGGGGTTATGGAAGTTTCATTTGGTAACATGCAAGTGAAACTTAATGTTTTCCAAGCATCACAACAACCTCATGAGAGAGAGGAGTGCTTATTAGTGGATGTTGTGGATGAGATTGTTGAGGAGGCTTTGCCCTCCATTCTTATAGAGGACCCTTTAGAGGCTTGTCTAGCTCATTTTGGGTTTGACAATTTTGATATAGATGGGTCAGTTGAGGAGGTGAATGTCTTGCTTAATTCTTCTTCTACACCGAATTTTCCTCCATGGAAAGCCCGGTTTGAGTCACTTCCTCCTCTATCGAGAGAGCCTGCCCCACCATCTTTGGTCACACCACCTACACTTGAGTTGAAGCCACTTCCGGCCACACTCAAGTATGCATTTTTAGGGCCCTAGGAGACTTTACCAGTTATCATTGCATCTGACTTGACTGTTGAGCAGGAGAGTCAGTTAATGAGTGTTCTTGTGGCACATCGGAGTGCTATAGGTTGGTCAGTGGCTGATTTGAAAGGGATAGATCCCTCCGTGTGCATGCATTATATACACTTAGAGGAGGACACTAAACCTTTTCGCGAAATGCAACAGAGACTGAATCCTAATATGAAAGAGGTGGTGAAGAAGGAGGTTTTGAAATTGTTGGATGCGGGTATCATATACCCCATCTCGAATAGCAAGTGGGTGAGTCCCACACAAGTGGTGCCCAAGAAATCGGGCATCACTGTTGTTGAGAATGAAGGAGGAGAGTTAGTCCCCACACGAACCACTACTGGGTGGCGAGTGTGCATTGATTATAGGAGACTAAATTCCTCGACTAGGAAGGACCATTTTCCCTTACCTTTCATTGACCAAATCCTAGAGCGGTTAGCGGGGCAGGGGTTCTATTGTTTTCTTGATGGCTATTCGGGGTATAATCAAGTCCCGGTGTACCCCGCTGACCAGGAAAAGACCACATTCACATGCCCTTTTGGCACTTTTGCTTACAGGCGCATGCCTTTCGGGCTATGTAATGCACCGGCGACCTTTCAACGGTGTATGATGGCCATTTTCTCCGACATGGTGGAGAAATTCTTAGAGGTTTTTATGGATGACTTTTCGGTGTTTGGACCGTCTTTTGAGGAATGCCTTAGGAACTTGACTAGAGTGTTAGAACGATGTATTGAGGCAAACCTAATATTGAGTTGGGAAAAGAGCCATTTTATGGTTCGTGAGGATATAGTGTTGGGACACATTGTGTCCCCTCGAGGTATAGAGGTTGACAAGGCTAAGGTTGACCTCATTGCAGGCCTTCCTCCACCCAATTCCGTGCTTCAAATTAGGTCTTTCTTAGGGCATGCAGGCTTTTACCGTAGGTTCATCAAAGACTTCAATAAGATATCACGTCCTTTGTGTAGTTTACTGGTTAAGGACGCACCTTTTGACTTTGATGAGGCATGCTTAAAGGCATTTGAAACATTGAAAATGGCCTTGACCACTGCCCCAATCATGAAATCACCAGATTGGTCACTTCCCTTTGAAATCATGTGTGATGCCTCCGATTATGCTGTCGGGGCTGTGTTGGGCCAAAGGGTCAATAAGGCACCATTTGCTATATATTATGCTAGTCGCACTCTCTCGGATGCTCAATTAAACTACACTACTACCGAGAAAGAGTTGCTAGCTGTGGTCTTTGCCTTAGACAAATTTCGGTCTTATCTCCTAGGTTCCAAGGTCATAGTCTTCACTGATCATGCCGCTTTGCGGTATTTACTATCTAAGAAAGAGACCAAACCTAGGTTGATTAGATAGATTTTGTTGCTTCAGGAATTTGACTTAGAGATCCGTGATAAGAAAGGATCCGAGAATGTGGTGGCGGATCATCTCTCCCGAATCCTTGTTGAGTATAATAGTGACCCTCTTATTCTGCATGATTCGTTTCCGGACGAACAACTCTTTGAGCTGTCACAAGCGAGCCCCCCGTGGTTTGCATATATTGTAAATTACTTGGCCATTGGACAAATTCCGCAGAATTGGTGTAAGCAAGACAAAGACCGATTCTTTTCGCAGGTCAGGTATTACTTTTGGGAGGATCCGGAGTTGTTTAAATACTGCTCCGACCAAGTGATCCGACGTTGTGTGCCGGAGAGTGAGGTGCATAGCATTCTTACATTTTGTCATTCTTCTGCATGTGGCGGTCATTTTAGTGGGCATAAAACGGCCGCCAAGATTTTACAGAGTGGATTTTATTGGCCCACAATTTTTAAAGATGCCCATCAATTTTGTAGAACTTGTTTGCGCTGTCAGCAAATGGGTTCGATGTCTCGGCGTGATATGATGCCAATGACCCCTATTCTTGTAGTAGAAATATTTGATGTTTGGGGGATTAATTTTATGGGCCCTTTCCCGTCGTCATTCGGGTTTGAGTACATTCTCTTAGCAGTAGATTATGTGTCTAAGTGGGTGGAGGCAATAGCTACCCGAACAAACGATCATAAAGTAGTAATCAAGTTTTTACATGAAAACATCTTTAGTCGTTTTGGGTTTCCTAGAGCCATAATAAGTGATCAGGGTACACACTTTTGTAACCGGTTCTTTGAGTCGGTAGTTAAGAAATACTCTATCACTCATAAAGTTGGCACTCCATATCACCCTCAAACTAGTGGCCAAGTGGAAGTCTCAAATAAGGAGGTAAAGCACATAATTGAGAAAACGGTGAGACCGGATAGGAAAGATTGGTTACAAAGGTTAATTGATGCATTATGGGCTTACCGCACTGCTTATAAGACACCCATTGGGATGTCACCATATAGAGCGGTGTTCGGTAAAGCTTGCCATCTTCCTGTTGAACTTGAGCACCGAGCATTGTGGGCCATAAAGAAGTTTAACTTCGATATGGCCGCGGCTGGGCTCAACCGGAAATTGCAACTGCATGAGTTGGAGGAAATCCGGAATGATGCATATGAGAGTTCGAGAGTTTTTAAAACTCGGACTAAAGAATTTCATAACAAGCACATTAATAGAAAATCCCTTGAACCCGGCCAAAAAGTGTGGCTTTTTAATTCAAAATTGAGACTCTTTCCGGGTAAGCTAAGGTCTAGATGGGATGGACCCTTTGAGGTTGTTGAGGCATTTATTCACGGCGCCGTTGAGGTGCGAGATCCAAAGACCGGCCACACTTTCAAAGTGAATGGCCAAAGATTGAAACCATATATAGAGGGGATTGGGAATGGAGATATGATTGAGTCCATTGCTTTGATGGACCCATTTTACTACGATTGATAGATTGATTTGTTGTTCTCTTTTCTTTCCCTTCTATGCTATTCTGTTTTTCTTTGTTCTCGTTATGCTTTACTTGCGTCTAGGAGACTTTAAATCCTCTAAAGGTGTAATTCCTTTGGTGTTTGCCGTGCCCGAACGACATCTGACGGTCTGGTATAGCCACCTAACCGTGTTTGTAGTGAGTTCCTAGGAGACCAACTGAGACGGTGGAAACTAGAGTTCGAATGGCAAAGCCTAGAACACAAAGGTTTGGGATTTCCGAGACTAGAGTCTGGTTTAAATACCCAGGGGTGTGGAGATTGCTTCAAAACTATCTCGGCTTGAACTCTGTATGGCAGCCCCATAGGTTGAGGTAGCTTTATGCGCCTCGATTCTGGATACCGAATCAACCTAGTCTGTCACCCTGTTGGAGAATAGGGAAAGTTACAAACACAGTTAGGGAGAAAAGTAGTACCCGTGGTTTTCGCGTGAAGATTATACCTTTAGTAAGCATCCTGTTATTTTCTTACGTGCTATATTTATTTCGGATGTCAATTGAAGGTAGAAATGCTTAGTTTTGATTTTAAAAAAAAACAATTTAAAAAAAAAGGTTATACTTGTTCATTTTAACATTTAAAAAAAAAAAAAAAAATCTTGTGTTGTACTTGTTGTAAAAAATAAAAATAAAATAAAAATAAATTTTTTTTTATAGTTGTTATACTTGTTCAATTTTACCAAGTAAAAAAAAAAAAAATAAATAAATAAAAAAAAAAAACCAAAACAAAATCTGTGTTGTCCTTGTAAAAAAAAAAAAAAAGGGGCTGAAATCGCCGCACGTGCGGACTGGCCCCGCACGTGCGGGAGTTTGTGAATGAAAAAAACGGAGCACACTGCCTAATAGGCAGGTGCGGGCTTTGGTGCGTTGACTTGCCGCACGTGCGGCTTAACTCCCGCACGTGCGGGACGACGATGGTTAAAAAAATAAAAAATAAATAAATAAATAAATAAATAAAAAATTTCACGAGGGGACAAATCGCCGCAGGTGCGGCGCCTTATGCGTGGCCTTTTGAATTCATGCTTGCGCACTGCATTAAAGCAGGTGCGCCGCAGTCAACGCACGGCCCCGCAGTCAACACAAACACAAATGTTAGAATTTGTTTTATTTTTTTTTATTATTTCAATTTCATTTTTACTTTATTTAAGTAAATAAATTTTAATAAATACATACAATTATTTTATTTATACTTTTTTATTTACAAAAACAATTTCGAATTTTATTTATTTATTTTATTTTTAATTTTCTATTTTGTAAAAAAAAAAAATTTTGTTTTATTTTTATTTTTAATTTTATTTGTTTAGTTAGTGATGCTATTTTTATTTTTTCTATTCTAGGATTTAATTGTTCCTTTAATTATTAAGTAGTTTAGTTTTTATTTTTTTTTTATTTTTCTTCTCTTCTATTAATTTATTTTACACTTTAGTCTTTTCTGTAGTTTAGTTATTTTTTTAGTTTCGTTTAGTTTAGTTTAGTTTATAATTTAGCTAATTTAGTTTAAGTTCATTTTTTATTCATTTATTTTATTTTATTTTATTTTATTTTCGTTTTTATTTACAAAAAAAAAAAAAAAGTGTGTGAAATGTGTATATGTTACTCTCTGCCTACCTGGATGTGCGCCTACAATTCTGGTAATTTTCTCTCATTTCTCTTTACTTTTCCATTGAGGACAATGTCATATTCAAGTTGGGAGATAGGGGTTATATTTTCTTTTGTGCATTTCTATCTGGCTCATAATTCATGCTTATACTTGTTTCACTTGATTGCATTACTTTACTTGATGTGACTTTTTGCTAGTAGGGTGATGATATTTGCATATGTTAATTGGAGAGAGCATAGTAGACTTGCATGAAAAGGATTTATTGGGTAGATACTTGCATGCGATATTTGCACGAGGAGAGTTGTCTGTGTTTGTGATTTTAGTACACTTGTCATGAGTATGTCTTAATTCACATGAACATACTATCATAGCGGTGATCTTTTTATTATAATCCCTGGTGTACATCATTGATAATAGCTAGAGTTGCAGAAAAGAATAAATGAGGAGCCAAGATTCTTAAAAAAAAAAAAAAAAAAAAAAAAAAAAAAAAAAAAAAACCCTTAACTTGTTTGGGTTCGTAGCCTTTTTAACTCGAGTTATTAAGCCCGTAGGGGTGTCTTTACACCTAATGCCCTAAAACCGTCTGGTTTGGGAGTCATTGGCCCAAAACTTGCTACATGGGTTAATTAGAAAGCTTAAGGGACTTGGACATTGCACAGTTAAGGAGAAATAAGAAGAATGACTTGTTCGGATTCGTAACCTTTTCAACTAGAGTTATTAAGCCCGTAGGGGTGTCTTTACACCTAATGCCCTAAAACCGTCTGGTTTGGGAGTCATTGGCCCAATGCTTGTTACATGGGTTGATTAGAAAGCTTAATGGATCAGGACATTGCACAGTCATTTAAAAAAAAAAAAAAAAACTTTTGAAAATCTTGGCTGCAACAGGTTAATTTTTCTGTATATGTTGGGTGTTATTATGAGTTACACTGGGCTATTATAGTGGATAGTTAACTAATATGGAGATTGCACTTTACACTGAGGGTACTCATGACTTGTCTACTAGCATGCACAAATATAGGGAACTTTACTTTTGTATTAACTGAATTGTGGTTTTGACTCAATAGGCTCCTTCATGCTTGTCCACTGTGTCTTTAATGACTCATCGTGTCTCAATATCACACTGTAGTGGCACATAAGTTGATTGTTAGGTGGAGTAGTGTGGTCATTTGTTATTAAGTATATATGAATATGTTAATATTTGTGGGTATCATTTCTGGAAACCGTTACGAGACTTTACTCGTTGTAGACGTCCCCCGAACGCATCCCGGGGAGGATGACTCCCGTTCTGTTCATATCGGGCTTACTACAGTTCGGACTCAAATTGTCACGGTTCTAAGTATGAACCAAAGAGTCCAAATCCGGCAAATCGTTTTGAAGAAAAACAGATTTTTTTGAAAAGAAGTGCCAAACATGGACTGCTTTGCCAGATTACAGAGTCGCCACCTAAATATTTTAAAATGGGGGAATTTAGGAAACCCTGACTCGGTGCCGAAGGCCACGTGTCCGTCATCACCAAAGTGACTTGGCTCGGGAGCTCGGGTACGATCGGGGAAGGTCAGCTATGAGCACCCCCTCTCGCCCGGTCCGAAGACCGGCCTCTACTAACCGCGATATCCGATTTTGAAAACATTACATGCTCTTATTCCAATTATTAGCCTAGAATTACTATGTTATGCGCGCAGCAAACAAGTATAGACTAGGTTGCCTAATTTGGAAATAAACATTGCATATCCGTTGGTTTTGAAAATGCATTGGAATTTGCTACTCGCAAGTAGGCTAAAACACGGATTTCAACGAGTTTTCCCAACTCAGGCAATCCAACCTCCACCCACAGGCATTCAAGCAGTTTATCACATAAGCAGCTAGCCTCATGGTAATCATGCTATTATGGCAACATTCACACTCATGCGATATGCTAAAGCATAAAAGCTCACCTAGTACTCCAAGCCAAAACAGAAGCTCATTAGAAATCCATGTATGGACCTAAGCATACTGAAATGTCTAATGCAACACATGCAAAGATGCAATCTAGGCAGGCTCGGCTATCCTAATCATAGCATGTGAAATGCTACAAGTAACACGTATTCAAATTGGAAATTGAAATACAATGCAGTTTGTATGATGTACCGAGCCCGGTGCATGTGAGACAAGTGTATGGATGCACGCATGCACAGCATAAGGTATGCTAATTTAAACGTGCCCTAATCTACCAACATAAGCGGGTAAATAAAAGGGAGAAAGAAATGGGGATTGGAAGACATACACCCACTCACACACACTTATTACAACTTTGCCCTCGCTCGGAGGGACCGAAAGAATATACAAATTAATTAACTACGCAAGCTAATTAAAATATTACAAATCAACTAAATTAATTAAATAAAATAATTAATCTAATTAAACAGTAAATCGCCTCGGGATGAGGGCCAAATGCAGCATGCGCTCGGGACTGGCTCGGAACCGCACTGCCATGCATGGGTTGCCTCTGTTTCCTCTGCTCTCCTCCTCAGAAAAATGCCAAGGTCCCAGGAGTGTCTCTCAAGGCACTGGGGATCACCACCGGCTGGGGTAGGACACCACCGGCTGAAGGAGGAGGCCACCGGCACAAAAAGAAGCCATCGGCTGTTTGTTGACTGCCGGTCGGCACTAAATAGTGCCGGCCGGCACTGAATGCCTGCAGAACCTGCAACTCACAGCAGCAGAGGGGAAATCTATGCATGACAATATAATTCAAGCCATTTATGCACCAAACACATCCCTTATCATGTTAGTGACTCAAAGGAAGATGTGCCTCGGTTCTCGGACCACCAATCGCACATTTCCATGCGTGATGGCCCTAAGAACCAAGAATGCAACTTTGATTTCAAATGCATGCAATGCAAACAAACAAACAAGGGTGCTCAACCTCCATCATACTTCACCTCAAGAGGCCAAACATGCACAATACACATGCAACCCTAAGCATGTTATCTATCATGCAGCATGGACTATGCAATACACTTATGCAAAGCATCCAAGCAAACATGCAAGGCAAGCATGCAAACCAAGTAAATGATGGTCTTAGACATGACTTAGGCAGCTCAAATAGTCCTAAAATCAGTGGCCAAAATGCCTAGAAACGGAGACTAAACACACACATACACATGCAAGTGTTATGGTCCAAACCTAAGGCATAAGCAAGGCAACTCTTAAGCACACTTGAAGAGACCAAACATGGACAATTAGCATGCAAGTTAAGCTCTAAAATCATGCTATAAAATGATGCCAAATCATATTAAACAAGATGAGCAAATGCATGCAAAAGGGGGCCAAGTGCTTGGGGCAAGCCATGTAGGCTTGAACCAAGGCCAAGTCCACCAAACCTCACAAGGCTAAGGGGGCTCAAAACAGGTCGAGGGCAGACCTAAGCAAGGCCAAGGGTGTACCTAGATGGCATCTAAGAGGCTTAAACCCTAAGGCACACAAAGTGACCAAAACATGGAGCATTCAACACATGCTTTTAAAGCATTAAAGAGGCAACTAAGGCAAGCATACAAGCGCACCAAAGGGTCTGAAATAACATGTTGAATGGTTCCAAACCATCAAAAATAAAGCAAGCAAGGCATGCTACACTCTCATGCCCTTAAGGCCAACAAGTCAAATGCAAAGGAGCTATGTGATACAAGTCATGGCCGACCAAAACAAGCATGGACAGACCTCATGCATGGCAAAATAAGCATACAAGCTTCATGGATCTAAGCCTAAAACATGCTAGAAGTAGAGACACACAACCTAGGCATGTTAAGGGACTATTAAGGCATTACAAAGCAACTATGCAAGGCATGCAAAGAGTGCTAAAACCAACACTTAGCAATGTCATACTAGGGCATAATAAACATAAAATGCAGCCAAGACATGCTCAAAACATAACCAAACATGGTGCTCCCTTGGAGGCCAAAACTTGCCCTTTTCAAGGACATTAAGGAGAGGGGGTGGTCCTCTCCTTCTTGAGACTTTAAGGCATCATCTTCACCACTGAAATCCCTCAAGATTTCAGTGGTGAAGAGATCCTAACACCAAAGTCTCGGATCTCTCACAAAATGGCACAAAAAGTGGCCTTTTCAAGGCCTAAGGGTGGTCAAACCTACCCAAACCACCAAGCACTCTTAATAAACAATAAAGAGGGTTAAAAAACAGAACTTTTATGTGTTAATCACTAAGCACAAAAACAGTTCTAAACTAGGTAAAAACAAGGTGCAAGAATGGGGTAAAAAGAGCTAGTTTCTTACCCTTGATGATCACCTTCACAAGAGTTGATGTTGTTGCCTTCTTTTGCTTGAATCCAGCCAAGAACACCAAGAACAACCTCTTAGGACCTCTGTAACCAAGAGAAGGTGAAACACTAGGTGTTGATGTGCAATAGTAAGGCACAAACACCTAGTTACACAAACAAGAGAGAAGTATAGATATAGGATAGATATAGAACTTCTAACCTAAAACCAGAGCTACCTCTCACCTCTCTCACCAAAACTCTTCTAACCCTTGAGCCAAGAGAGAAGGCCTTCTCTTATAGGCATCAATCTTGTAAAGCTTGTCAAACAAGCTTACAAGGAGGGCATCCCTCCATACACATGTATGGAGGGGAGGCTAAAGCCATACAGCTGTCTAAAAATATCTCATAAAGCAGCTGCACAGTGGTTGGCAGGGCAAAATGGTCATTTTGCCAAAACAAGTGCCGACCGGCACAATATAGTGCCGGTGGCAACACCAGCCAGCCGGTGGCCTCTAGCCAGTGCCGGTGGTGTGTGGGGATGCCTCACAAAGCATTCCCTGCCCTTTCAAGGCAAAACACAAGTGTTTGGTGCAAAACCAAACACAAAACGGTCGAGTTCGGAGGTCCTGAGGCAAGGCGCGCTAGCCGAGAACTCCGGGAACTCCAAACGAACACAAGCATGGATAATCACCGAGTGTTCCAACGGTGACGTCCAAGTCTTGAGGACGGTCAAAAATGGGGTGTCTAAAGTTGCCCCTCTTTGACAGAACTCGGAAGTCATAACAATGACGAGAGTGAATGTCAAAGCCCAGAGACGACCCATTTTTGACAAGGCCGAAGACTTGGACAAACATGCAAGACAAGCAAGATATGCGCCCGAAGGCAAGGGCAAAATGCAACTGAAAATGCACGAAGCCGAGCATAACTTACGATCATGCAAAGAAAGCTGTAACGAAGCACGCATGCAACAGTTTTAAGCTAGAAAACGCCAAACTACACTACAATGCAGAAAGGATGTAAGAGAATTATGTAATTCTCGATACGTCTCACTCGGGAGATACAATACCTGCGCGGCTCGTCCGGTTTCACCGGCCTCGAATGAACCGTACATACAATATCGTGCCTAAAAAGAAAACAAACTTAACAGGTGCAATATTGTTAGCAACATGCATGACAATGCAAATGAAGTGCACAAAACAGTGCAATGATATGCAATTGAATCTAAATGTAATACAAATGATATGCAATGTATACAAAACTATGTATGAACAATGCAAATGGAAATGCAATACAATTGAAACTATATGCAAACTACATGCAAGGCAATTGAATCATGATTCATTCATGAGCGATTCGAAACCACACAAATGTCAAATAGATTGATGGAGGTAACAAGTCTGTCTACCATAGAAAAGGTGTCGAAGCCCTCAAGGCGCGAGTGCACGCAGAACTATGAGTAATGTAGACAGACACAAGAACAAGTATTGGGTGGAATGACATAAGTGGGGTGACGACCCGCTATTGAAAGAATGATGATCCTAATGCCGGATGCAACAATTACACTACAATGTAATATGATGGATAGATGATACAATGGATATGGCACGCGGGCCAAACCAAATCTCGCCTAGGAAAGGCATGTACACGTACAAGCCATGTCTACCATAGAAAAGGTGTCGAAGCCCTCAAGGCGCGAGCGCACTGTAGACACCCCATTTTTGACCGTCCTCAAGACTTGGACGTCACCGTTGGAACACTCGGTGATTATCCATGTTTGTGTTCGTTTGGAGTTCCCGGAGATCTCGGCTGCGCGCGCCTTACCTCAGGACCTCCGAACTCGACCGTTTGTGTTTGGTTTTGCACCAAACACTTGTGTTTTGCCTTTGAGGGGCAGGGAATGCCTTCTGAGGCATCCCCACACACCACTGGCTGGGGCTAGAGGCCACCGGCTGGCTAGAGTTGTCATCGGCACTTTATTGTGCCGGTCGGCACTCTTTTGTGCCGGTCGGCACTAAATTTTGTCTAAATGACATTTTCTGCCGGCCGGACACTGTGCAGTTGCTTTATGAGATATTTTCATACAGCTGTATGGTTTTGTTTCCCCTCCATACACGTGTATGGAGGGATGAGCTTGCTTGGTGGCTAAGCTTGTAAGCTTTTTGCCTATAAGAGAGAAGGCTCCTCCCTTTGCTCAAGGGTTACAAAATCCAAGAGCTTTAGACATTGTTAGAGAGTTAGAGCTCTGGTTTTTTTTAGGGTTAGAATAGATATACTTACTATCTCTCTCTTTCTCTTTGAAATCTAGGTGTTTTGTGCCTTACTATTGCACTAAAACACCTAGTGTTCCACCTTTCTCTTGGTTCTGAGGTTCCAAAGGTTGGTTCTTGCTGTTTTTGGTTGATTTGAAGCTCAAAGAGGCCATCACTCCATCTTTGTTGAAGAAGGCTACAAGGGTGAGAAACTAGCTCTCTTTTTCCCCATTTTTGCATCTTGTTTTTACCTAGTTTAGAACAGTTTTTGGGCTTAGTGTTTGGCACATAAAAGTTCTGATTTTTGACCCTCTTTATTGTATATTAAGAGTGTTTTGTGGTTTGGGGAAGTTTGACCCCCTTTAGGCTTTGAAAAGACCCCATTTTGTGCTATTTTGGAGAGATCCGAGATTTTGGTGATAGGATCTCTTCACCACTGAAATCTTGAGGGATTTCAGTGGTGAAGAGCATGCCTTGAAGTCTCAAGAAGGAGAGGGTCACCCCCCTCTCCTTGATGTCCTTGAAAAGGACAAATTTTGCTTCCTTAAGGAGCTTCATGCTTGAGTGTGTGTTGAGCATGTTTGACTTGTTTTCCATGCTTATATTGCCATGTTATAACATGATTTCAAGTTGGTTTAGGCCCCTTTTGCATGCTTAGCATAGGTGTCTTGTAATGCTCTTTTATGCCTTAACATGCTTAGGTGGTATGCCTTAGTTTCTAGCATGTTTTGGGCCTTGATTCATGAAGCTTTTGTGCTTATTTTAACATGTTTTAGGTCTGACCATAGTCATTTGGTTTGATTTTAGCATGCTTAACATAGCCTCTTTGTATTCTTGGCTTGTGAGCCTTAGGTGCATGATTGTGTAGCATGCCATACTTGCATCATTTCGAGGGTTTGGAACCATTTATCATGTCATATCAGTCCATTTGACATGCTCATATGTTTGCATTGCATGCTCCTTTAAAGCTTCAAAAGCATGTTTTGTATGCTCCATGTGTTGGTCATATTGCATGCCTTTAGATCCATGCCATTTAGATGCCATCTAAGTGTTATTTTGGGCTTAGTTTTATGTGGTAAAACTCTGATTTTGGTCGGTTAAGTGTTGCCATGTGTGGTTGTGCTAGGTGTAGTTCAATGCATCTTTGGCCTACCTTAAGCTTTGGACCACTTGCATGCATGTTTAGCTTGCTTTATTGCATGATTTGGCAACATGTTTTGCTTGATTTTCAGAGCTTATACTACATGCTAGTAGTCCATGTTTAACTCATTTCAAGTGTGCTTGAATGTTGTTTGTTATGCTCAAGTGTTGGTGTCTTAATGTGTGCATGTGTGCATGTGTGTTTAGACCCCATCTTTAGGCACTTTGACCATTGTTTTGAGCCTTGTTAGAGCTGCCCAATTCATGTATAAGTCCATCCCATTGCTTAGTTAGCATACTTGCCTTATATGCTTGTTTGTACGCTTGCATAAATGCCATGCCATTGTCCATATTGCATGCTAGATCACATGCTTAGGGTTGCATCACATGGACATGCATGCTAGGCCTCTTGACTAAGTCATGATGGAGGTTTAGCACCCTTATGTGCTTGCTTGGTTTGTGTGCATTTGACATTGAAGTTGCATTCTTGGTCCTTTAGACCATCACGCATGGAAATGCGCGATTGGTGGTCCGAGGATCGAGGCACATGCCCCATTGAGTTATAAACATGATGTGGGATGTGTTTGGTGCATAAATGGCTTGAATTGCATTGCCTTGCATGTTGTTTCCCTCTGCTGCTGTGAGTTGCAGGTTCTGCAGGAATTTTGTGCCGACCGGCACTTTTTAGTGCCGACCGGCTGCTCATTGGCAGCCGATAAGGAAATTTAGTGCCGGTGGCCACATCTTCTAGCCGGTGGTGTTCTATCCCAGCCGGTGGTGATCCCCAATGCCCTGAGAGGCACTCCTGGGATTTTGGTAATTTTCTGAGGAGGAGAGCAGAGGAAACAGAGGCAACCCGTGCACGGCAGTGCGATTCCGAGCGAGTCCCGGGCACGTGACGCATCCGGCCCTCCTCCCGAGGCATTTACTGCTTTAATTAGGTTAATTAATTAGCTTAATTAATTTATTCAATTTGTAATATTTAATTAGCTAGTTTAGTTAATTATTTATTCGGTTCTGTATTATTATTTCGGTCCCTCCGAGTGAGGGCAAAATTTGTAATAAGTGTGCGTGAGTGGGTGTATGTCTTCCAACCCCCACTTCTTTCTATCCCTTTTATTTACCTGCTTATGGTAATAGACTAGGGCACGTTTATTTTAGCATACCTTATGCTATGAATGCGTGCATTCATGCATTTGTTTACATGCACCGGGCTCGGTACATCATACAAACTGCATTGTACTTTCAATTCCTAATTGAATACGTGCATCAAATAAAGTGCATCTCACATGCTATCTTTAGGGTTAGCCGAGCCTACTCTAGATTGCATCTATGCTTGTGTTGCATTAGCCATTTAACATGAACTAGGTCATGCATGTTTGCTAACTGGGTTTCTGTTTTTGGCACGGAGTACGATGTAAGTATTTATGCTTTAGCATATCGCATGCGTGTGAATGTTAACATGACAGTATGCTTGCCATGCGGCTAAGTGCTTACATGATAAACTGTTTGAATGCCTGTGGGTGGAGGTTGGATTGCGCGAGTTGGAACAATTCATTAAAATCCGCATTTTAGCCTACTTGCGAGTAGCACAAAAACTAACACGTTTTTCGAGATAAAACGGATATGCAATGTTTATTTCCAAATTAGGCAATCTAGTCTATACTTTTGTGTTGTGCGCATCACATAGTAATTCTAGGTTAATAACCGGAATAAGAATGCATAAAGTTTTCAAAAACGGATATCACGGTTAGTAGAGGCCGGTCTTCGGACCGGGCGAAAGGGGGTGCTCATAGCTGACCTTCCCCGATCGTACCCAAGCTCCCGAGCCAAGACCACTTTGGTGATGACGGACATGTGGCCTTCGGCACCGAGTCAGGGTTTCCTAAATTTCCCATTTTAAAAATATTTAGGTGGCGACTCTGTAATCTGGCAAAGCAGTCCATGTTTGGCACTTCTTTTCAAAAATCAGTTTTTCTCAAAACGATTTGCCAGAGTTGGACTCTTTGGTTCGAGATTTGGAACCGCAACAAAAATTGAGTCCGAGCTGTAGCCGAGGTCCCCCGCGGACGTGCTACAGTTTCTGGCGACTCCGCTGGGGAAGTTTAGAGAGCTTGACTCGAACTCGTGATATCCTTTTTTGACTACACTTATGTGTTTCTTTGCATTGCATGTGCATTGGTGCGCCTAGGACACCGTGTTGGCCATCTGCTATTCCTGAGCGGTTTGCCGGAGGCTTGTCTTGTCAAGGCATGACCATAAGGCTGACCGGTTGCGGGCTCTGCCAGTATGGGAACACAAACCCCGGTTTTACCGGGGCACCCTTTTCGACCATTCGACCTAGTGCATATTCGGATCCATAGTGACCATTCCAAACTAGGACAGGTTGCTTACCCGATGTTAGGTTGTCTGAAACCGCTGCGTGCGTAGTGAAACCCTAGCTCCTGACAAAATAGGACAGGGAAACCCTACCCCAACATAGGGGTGTATTGGTTCTCATCTATCTGCTATGTGCTTTAGAGTGTAACTCTGCAGGGAACGTACATATCAGTTTGCGAGTTTGGGTACCCGGCCCGAGGGCACCAGTATCAGTGTTGTTGAGAATTAGCCGTGTCTGCGGGTATCAGTTCAGTTTTGATAATGACTCCGGGGAATAGTGTTCAGTAGTAGAGAGCAGTTGTCTGGCTACACCCGTGTTTGATCTGTTTGGGGCTGAAATACTGCTTGTTTTCCGTTTCAGTTCAGAGACTCAGTGAGTTGACCCAGAACAGTTAGCATCTCCCCCTTTGCTGAGGCAGGACTGAACATGATGCAGAACTCTGAAGAGATTGTGGTCATGACGGCCGCGTTAAGTCAGGAAACCATCCCACAGAATGATGCTACTGTTGATATGGCGCATCCGCCCAGGTCACCCGCTGCACACCCAATCTGGACCCCCCAGTTCTATCAGGCTCGCGAGCCCACTACATTCGAGTTAATGGGGATGATAGGTGATCTTCAGAGGTCCGTGGCGGATCTCGCTTACGGAATGTCAGCCTTGCCACCGGTTGCACCGTATGCCGGAAATTTCGAACCCCAAGAACCCCCGCTACTGGGGCGGATTGTGATTGAGCTTAATCAGCCGGAGATGGCCTCCACATACAACAGTGATGCACCGATACCCACCCAAACTCTCAACCCGGCTGAGGCCAGAGGTAAGGACAAAGTGAAGGCAGATGCCGATCCCATCGAACGACTGCTGTGGGCAGTAGAGGCTTTGAAAGCCGGGGGAATGAACAAGCAACAGATATCCGCAGTTACGACAAAAGCTGTGGAGGATGCTTTCCCCACTCCGCCTGAGGGCAGTTCCAGTCAATCAGAAAATCGGGACAGGCCCCGTCATGCCAGGGTGGCTTCTCCCATTCCCAATCCTACACCAGGGAAGAATCAGAAACTCAAAGCCGCACCCGCTGACCCGTTCGCTAGTTCATCTAGCAAGAGTGCTCAGGCCCCAAAATACCTGCCCCGGGGGCGCAGGGCCTTCCATCCTCTCTACATGCCTTTGTCTAGGGCACTTCTGATCTTGGCCAAAAAGGGGCATCTTACACCCCTCGATCCTAGGCCGCTCCCCAAACCCCTTCCAGCAGGCCATGATGCCACTCAGTACTGTGCGTACCATCAGCAGACCGGTCACAGTACCGACAATTGCTTCCGCCTCCGTCATGAGGTACAGGATTTGATCGATAACAAGGTTATCCTCCCGCCTACCTCGGCCAAATCAGTCACTACAGAGTTCTTGGAATATGAGGACACAGATATCGAGGACACAGATACCGCGAGTATGTGATCAGGAGGTGAACCGCCTGCGGGCAGTAGTAGGAACATTTTTTGGATGCAGCGTTTGGCACGTATTTTTGAGCATCGACCAATACTAGTTTTGTAAATTCTGACTTGAGTATCGGGTCAGTCTTTTGTGTTATCTTGAGCCTGTCTCATTGTTGGGAGACAGTCCTTTTGCTTAAGGGTCTGTCTAATTGTAATGAGTCAATCCCTCTTGTATAGAATACCAGTTGATTTCGGGGTTGTTACCTCGAACACCGTTTTGTCTTGTAATTATTTGTTTTTCCTTTTGAGTCTGTCTCAGTTAAGGAGCCGGTTGCAATCAGGGTTTTGGAATGAAACAGCTGCGGTTACTCTGTTTTTATGCTTGCTTTGTGAGAGGAACGATAGTACCTTCTACCTACTCTCTTGTGCCTTGAAGTCATTGTAATGACCTGAGTTTTTCAAAACCTTTCGAACATTGCGGTGAAAACAAAGAGGAATGAATTCCTCGGGATTTGTAAAACTTTGATCAACTGAGAGAAAAAGAGAGGCACGCTAAACTTTTAATGAATGAAATCATGCCTGTCAGCGTGAGTACTGAGAAGGACCCTGGTTTGATCCAGACTGGTTCCACACTATCTTCTGCGCGAGCGATTTGTCGCTTTCTTAAAAACTTTCAAAAACAAAATGTTTTGCGCAGTCTTGTGAAGACCTGTGTGGAATCGCTCTTGAGATTGTGCAGCCTAGGATCACTCTCAGCCTCAAGGTTCCATCTATCTGTTCCGAACCAGGAACCCGTTCAAAACATTCAACAGTGCCATGAAACGCCTGTGGGGCCCTGTTTGAAGCAGCCCTCGAGCAAGGGGCACCAAAGTCAGATCAAGAAGATCAGACCTCATCAGAAGAAGCTTGCAAAGCTAGATCAGAAGCACCCCTCGAACTAGGGGCAAAAATATCCGAGGTGCTCGAAGAGCCAAAAGGTGGATCCTTCTGCAAATCAATGACACCCATTCTCCTGGATTCGGATGACTTCAGGATCTCAAAACCATTTGGCATGGACAAAGCTACACTTTTACCCTTTGAGAGGCTCGCTGGGCCGAAAACCCGGAAGGGCGATCCAGGCAAAAGTTAGAGCAAGAGAAAAATACAAAGAAAATAAAGCAAAAAAAAAAAGCAAAATACAAAAAAGGAAAAAAGACAAAAAATACAAGAAAAAGAGAGGAAAAAAAAAAGCAAAAAAAAAAAAGAAAAGAAGTGAAAAATCAGAAAAAATTTTGAAAAGAAAGAAGAATAAAGCTCGCAAGGTTGAAAACCCGCATTGGGCGCCTTGGCAAAAGTGAGAGCCTAAAAATAGTGAAGGTTAAAATACCCGAGTGTACCTTAACCGGAACTACGTAAGGCTTGATTCCCATGTCTGGGATACGTAGGCAACTTCTTTCTGAAGTCCAGCCCCAACGCTTCCATAGCGTTTCAGTCCATGTCATGGTTTTGATCATTTATGCCTCCTCCGAATCTGATATTTCGATTGTAACAATCTGGAACTCTGTGAGTAACTTCCTCTTGAAGCCCAGCCACCAACACCTTCCAGGTGACTGTGTCCACATATTGATTCAGACCGTCTTCAACTCCTCCGCGTCCGAGGGTCTGATCGTCATCAACGAGGACTGGTTTATAGCATGCTGCGGCATCATCCAAACAAGGGGCAACTTTCTGTTGCCATGTATTGCCACATGTTGCCCTAAGTTGTCGCCCAAACTAGGGGCAACTTTCCGTTGCCTTGCCCCTCCCTTAAGCAAGGGGCAATTCTCCATTACCTCCGATCCGAGTTTGCGCATCTCGAGGGTAAGTTCCGTGCTTATCCAGCACTGACTGTTTGCAAAAATAGTTTTTGAAAATTTTTACTGAGGTTGACTGTTTTCGGAAAAACTATTTCATTTTCAATCAGACCATGTTTGGACCCAAAAGGAAAACTTTCAGTGCTTACGGCCTGACTTGCATGATTTTCAAATCAAAGATCGAATAAGCGCGCTAATCTGACGTTCATTGTGATCGAAACCGTTTTAGAAAGAAAACAAAAAAAAATGGTCGAAGTAATGAACCAGGGGCACAGTTTGAGTCAGGTGTTCTGTCTTTCCCTTGTCATCAACGTGCTTGCCAGGAAGGCGCCCTATCTATCAGAAGAAATAGCCGTGAGCTAGCTGTATTCGGCATGAATCCGCCGCTTCCTATTCATCCATCAATCACCCTGGGGAGGGATGAAAAATGAGAGAATAAAGAATAGAGAGATGTACGATGAGAGGAAAAGTGAGCAAAAAGGGTTTTGTGAGAAAAACCGAGCTCGAGGGCCGAGTGGCGTGAGGATCACACAAATCAGAGAGGGTGGGGAACCTGCCCGGAAGGATTGGCTCCTCAAGATCTTTTGTTTTCAAACACGTCCGTGTCGTGTCTTTTGATTTGTCGGTCTTGTTTTCGGCTTCGAGTCTTTTCCGAGCGTGCCTCGTTGTGTCAGGTCGTGTGCCTTTGTTTCTTTGTTTAAGTCTGTCTCGCCGTGTCCTGTGGTAGACTCGATACTCTGGTCGTGAAACTCTTTCTCAAAATCATTCGTGCTCTGAATGTTGTGCCATTCTCTACATTCGTATGAGGCAGGAGAAGGAAAGGATTGATTTGGGACATCCGGATGTGTTTCGATTATAACTGTTTCAGCTCTGTTGATTCAGAATTTGTTGTATGCAGGATGGGCCGAATGCCGTATTCCGGGTTGCGTACAGATCAATCCCCAGCAGATTAGTCCCCAGTAGAGTATTGGGCTGTGTGTCCAGTTTCAAGCAGTGATGTGTATGTTTTGTATTGCCGATTAGTCGGTGGGTTATCTGATTATTACAGTGCAAGTGTTCAAGTGTCAGACAACAGATCAATATCATTTACATTTGAGGTGTAATATGATGTAACACAGTGCAGGGTATGAAATATACACAAATGTAAATACTTTTTCAGACAAAAAGTTTGTGTTATATAATCTCTTTCAAAGTACAACTTTTGAAGAAAGCAAAACCTGCCTGCGGCAGTACAAAGTACTCTATCTACAAAAAAGAGAAAAGTACAAGAAAAGAAATAAAGAAAAGAAGCAGCAAAATCATCAGCAGCCAGCAGCAGGCCTCATGCCTAAGGATCAGTCCTCGCCCTCTTCCTAGGCAAAAGCACAAAAGCATCGTCGGAGCCGTCACTGTCAGAGCCCGAGCCTGAGCTATCCCCAGCCTCCTCCGCAAATGACTCAGTCCCCGCCTCCGACTCACCGTCTCCCGGAACTGGAGCTCGCGAGCTGCTCCCCACGTGACCATGTCCCCCTCTAGTACGAGGGAATACCCTGCCATCCCGGGTAGAGAGGGGAGGCCCAACTGGAGCAGCGCCACCCACTGGAGGGATCGGGAAGGGAGGCTGAAAATACGAAGAACAAACACATCAGAAAACTGTGAGCAGTTTATCAGTAAAGAATGCAGTGTATGAGTACAGTGTGTGAATGCCGTGAGCAGTTTATCAGTATAGAATGCAGTGTATGAGTACAGTGTGTGAATGCCGTGAGCAGTTTATCAGTATAGAATGCAGTGTATGAGTACAGTGTGTGAGTGCTGTGAGCAGTTTATCAGTACAGAATGCAGTGTATGATTACAGTGTGTGAATGCCGTGAGCAGTTTATCAGTATAGAATGCAGTGTATGAGTACAGTGTGTGAATGCCGTGAGCAGTTTATCAGTATAGAATGCAGTGTATGAGTACAGTGTGTGAATGCCGTGAGCAGTTTATCAGTATAGAATGCAGTGTATGAGTACAGTGTGTGAGTGCTGTGAGCAGTTTATCAGTACAGAATGCAGTGTATGATTACAGTGTGTGAATGCCGTGAGCAGTTTATCAGTACAGAATGCAGTGTATGAGTACAGGGTGTGAATGCTGTAAACAGTGAATCAGTGCCAGATGTAGTGTATAAGCACAGTGTATGAAAGCCGTGAGCAGTTTGTCAGATTTTTGTGCAGTATAGCAGACGGTGCGAAACAGAGTATGGTTTGAGACTGTGGTCAGTAGCACATACCGGCAAGCCGTAGACGGCCAAAGCGTCGAGGGTCCGCTGCAGCATCCCCATCAGGGAGGCATTCAGCTCCACAGACTGACGGGTGTACTCGGAGGAAGCCTGCAGAAGTATTAAATACATCAGTATTCTGTGGGATATCTGAATGAACTGAAATAACAATGCAAGATGCAGAAATAAAGTAATACATACCGGCGGCAAGTCAGGAATACCAGCCAGCTCATGATCAGCCGGGGGAGAAGCAAAAGGGATCTGGTAGGTCTCCCCACTCTGCCCCCTATAAGTCAACATAGTAGGCAAAGCGGGCCAGCCCGTCCCTCGCCCCCTCTGCACTCCCCTCCTGCCGCGAGCCCGAGCCCTCTGTGATGGCCCCGCTCCTGCTCCTACCTCTGCCCGGGCCGCTGGCGCCGCAGGTCTCGCTGGATCAGCTCGAGAGCCCCTGCTCAGAGGCTGCATGATGAAGGTCCGGATGTACTCTGAGTAGTCGCCCTCGCCCCTGTAGGCATCTACGTCCACGGCCCAACCAAGGGTGTAGTCCTCCATCTGCTGGAAGCTGTACCCCTCAGTCTCCCTCACGCGCTCGGGAGGATGGATCGGAACTATCTGCTCTGGCAATCCTAGGGTTTGACGCAAGAAGCGCTCACCCAGGTACCAGGCCCGACAGACCGGGCCCTCCAGGAGAATCCGGTAGCGCGAGGTCTCGATGGCGCCGGCATACCGATCTCGTACCACCGCTGGTAGTGGAGCCCACGGCTGCCAGATGACCTGAAATGAAATACAGTTGATTATCTATGGATACAGGAATGTACGCCTGGAAGCGAAGCTTAAACGGACTGTAAGTGAAACATACCTCGGTGGGAGTGATGGTGTCGAAGAAACGGCGGAAGAAGCTGAAAGTCTCCCGCGGCCTCCGGGTACACCTCCCGTCGTAGCGGCGTGAAAAGGGGACAACCAGAGGAGTCTCCGTCTCCGGCACTGGCTCTAGCCTGGGGAAGTAGGCGTAGACCCACAACTGCAAGACAGATGTCAGAACATTTATCAAAAAAACAGAATACAGAATAAAGCAGAAATAGCGGAGCCGTGTGTTGTGCAGTGTATTGAGCAGAGTGTACAGTGTGAACAGTGTACAGTCAGTATAAAGCAGCAGTATGTGTGTGCCGTGTGTACAGTATACAGTCAGTATAAAGTAGAAATATGTGTGTGCCGTGTGTATAGTGTGCAGTAATTGTAAAGCAGACAACAATGTGTGCAGTGTACAGAATACAGAAAGTACAGAGCAGAAATGTAAAGCAGAGGAGAAGACATACCTCCCAGGCTCGCCAATAGCCTCCTAGCAGCTGTCCACTGCCACGAGAAACGGAGCTCATGTAGCCATAAAGGGTGGCCAGACCCGCGCCACCCCAGTCATACTGCACAATCCGTCGGACGTCCACCAGTGCGCTGAGAAGACAGAGAGGCACGGTGTTCGCCCGGTCGGCGAAGAGGGTGGTCCCTAGCAGAAACATCCAGAAGCCGCGGGCATACTGCTCTACGGCCGTCTCGGTCATCGGAGCCGCCGCCTCCAACGCAGGCTGCACCCTAAACTGCACCTCGAACCAGGAGTAGCGGACGAACCCTGGACGAACAAGCGGCGGCGCCTCGCCGAGCAAATGAACCTGAGCGGCAATCCACTCATCCATGTCTGTGTCGAAGGGGATCGGATCACCCCCCACCCCGATGCCGGTGAGCATCGAGAAGTCGTAAGGGGTCATCGTCATGTCCCCGGTCGCTGATAGATGAAAAGAATCGGTGGTGTCCCACCACCTCTCTGCCAGAGCGGCAAGAAGAGGTCTGCAGGCAGAGAGCCTGGAGAGTCCCCTGCAGAAGGTACCGAAGCCGGCCCGATCCACAATGCGGCTAACGGCGTCAGGCAGCTCGGCGTACCAATCGCGAGCGGTAACGTTCCCATACCCGCGGAGAGTATGGGAGTCTCCCTGTAGTCAAGAAATTGCAAAGCCATATGGAGATATGCAGTTGGTGTAAATCTGGTATGCGTGCAGATTATCTTTAAAATTCAAACAAAAAAAACCGGGTGCCGGTGTGTTTACAGTAAACTACAATGTGCGATGCGTCAGTGTGTTTTTTGTTTGAACGGTGCAAATCTGTGTAAGCATCGTGCACGTGTGTACGTTTCTCAGATGCAAGCAAATGTCAGGTTTCAGTATACTGCGGTGGAATACGGCCTGTGATGTGTCAGTGTGTTTTGTGAGAAACAGCATACAGATATGGTGCATGTGTACACATTTTTCAGATTCAAGCAGATATCGGGTGTCAGTGCACCAGTAGGTAGACTACGGTCTGTGATACGCCAGTGCTCCTATGGGGATCAGTGTAAACATAGCATGTGTGCGTGTTTTTCAAAGTTCAAACGGGTGCCGGGTCCCGATATGTTTCAGTGAATTACCAACGTGTGATGCGTCTACGTGTTTGTGTGATTCAGTGCGAGTCTAGCATGCGTACGAGTTTTCAGATTCAAATAAGCACCGGGTGTCGGCGAATTGGCAGTGCAATGTGTGCCGTGTGTTTGGGTGATTCAGGCTAGTGCAGTGTGTGTGCATGCGCGTCGGTCCTAAACAGATGTCAGTTATGAGTTTGTCTACAATCAACTACAGTACAGTACAGTACATCAGAACTAAGCAGTTAATGGGTTCGGTTAGCTATGGCAGTTGACAGGAAATCCTACATTGCAGAAAATAAAAGACCAGAATGTTACCTCGGTGGCACCAGCAGACAAGTGGGAGGCCGGCTCGCGCAGCAAGAGCTCCGGGTCCAAAGCCCTGTCAAAACCGCGGAAATGGCGAAGTCCATCGGGTGGTAGCACGTGGATGGCCGGGCGATAGGTCGCCGGATCGAATGGGCGCTCGCTCAACGGGAGGAGCTCGACCCCGGGGTCCATCTCATGGTCCGGGGGAGTCCCGACATGTGGAACATCGTCTGCCATGGGTAATGGTGGTGAAAAATGACCGGAAAATGAAAAATGGGCCGGAATACGAAAAGTCAACCGACAAAGTCAACCCCGAGAGGGTCGGAAATGGCCGGAAGGGTCGGAATGTGAAAAGACACGAGAATGAAGAGAAAATCGAGGGGAACAAGTCCCGAAAAGGCGAAAATGGTGAAAAATGCACCGAAACAAAGTTTTGTTCGGTCGAAAATGTCCGAAACGCGAAGAATATCGCGAATCCGACGAGAAAATGGGCGTGAAACGCGAAGAAATCGGCGAAAAATCGAAAGGAAAACACTCTAGAGAGAGAGAGGAGGAGTTTTCGGCGGCTTGAAGTGTGAGGAATAGGGTTTCAAGCCCTATTTTAAAAGACCCGAGGCAAAATGGCAAAACTGCCCCCGATCAGGCATTTTCTGCCGGTCGGCACTCTTTTGTGCCGGTCGGCACTATTTTGTGCCGATAGATGATTTTATGCAGCCGGTGGTAGCCGGTGACCACCCCACTCAGCCGGTGGTGTTCCCAAGGCCCTTTTTAGGCAAATTGAGGAGTTTTGGGTCTTTATAGCTCAAGAAAGGGCAAGAAAATGCATCCCCGATGCTCAACCGGCCTCCGTTTTGACTTCGGACCGTCTCTACTGTGCGTGGCACTCAAATTCAAGCAAAGATTATATCCCTTTTGTATCCTTTTGTCGTTTACAGAGATTCAAAAGTTGCCCCGTGTGTGTCACGCGCATCCATCACATTGTCCGGCGCATCGTATCACGCCATCTTGCACGTCCCTTGCGACTTGCACCGTCTTGCATTGTCGTATGGCATGCGTGTCATACTCTCTCATTTTGCATTTCATTTTGATCCACGTGAGGTGTACTACTTCACGTGTTTCATTTTGCATTTCATTTTGATCCACGTGAGGTGTACTACTTCACGTGTTTCACTTTGCATTTCATTTTGATCCACGTGAGGTGTACTACCTCACGTGTTTCATTTCGCATTTCATTGCATCCCGAGGTACGTGTGCCTTGTTTTGCATTTCATTGACCATCAAATGAGGTATACGTGCCTCATTTTGCATTTCGTTGCATCTCGAGGTACGTGTGCCTCGTTTTGCATCTCATTTTGATCCACGTGAGGTGTACTACTTCACGTGCCTCGTTTTGCATGTCATTTTGATCCACGTGAGGTGTACTACCTCACGTGCTTCATCTTGCATTTCGCATTCCATCGCGCTATTTCGCGCACCTTAGAGTTTGATCCGGGTCCGGCGGGACCTTAAACACGTCCGGTCTGGCGAGACCTTAAACACGTACGGTCCAAGAGACCTTAAATCTTTCGAAGAGGCAAAACCTTTGGCGCATGCATTATTATGTATCATCATCTCAGCAGCCGCGCATTGCCGCGCATTTTGAAACCGTGCACCCATCCGGGTCTGGCGAGACCTTAAAAACGTACGGTCTAGGAGACCTTAAATCCTTGGGAGGTGCAAGACCTTCGGTGCACTAAAGTTGCCCCTCATTGCATTTGGCATGCATCGCATCGCGCCGTTTGGCGCACCCTCATTGCACTCCATTTTCCATCTTTTGAGACACGCACGTCTCGCCTGCCCCATTTGCACCCGCGTGCGTTACTCGTTTGCATCACATTCACTTAAGTGTTGCATAACAGTTACCCCGCTTGGTCTGGCGAGACCTTAAACACGTGCGGTCTAGGAGACCTTAAATCCTCGGGAGGCGCGAGGCCTTCGGTGCATTAAGACGCACCTCGTTGCGTCTAGCGTGCGTTTCATCGCACCATCTTGCACCCTTCATTGCATTTGGCATGCATTCCACAGCATTGTTTTGCGCATCTCATCGTTGCCCCCCGGGTTTGGCGAGACCTTAAACCCGTTTGACTGCATTGTCATGCATTTCATTGCAAGCATTGTCATGCATATTCTGCTCTCTAACAGTTGCCCCTCATTGCATTTGGCATGCATTTCATCGCGCTATTTTGCGCACCACACTTGCGTTGCCCCGAAACGAGAGTCCGGCGGGACCAAAAATACGCTTGGTCTAGGAGACCTTAAATCCTTGGAGGGTGCAAAACCTTCGATACATCGGCATGCGTGCCCCATCTGCATTATCATGCATCGCATTGTAAATATTGCATTGTCATGTATCATTGTAGGTAGCGCATGTATCATGCATCATTTGCATTTCAAAAACCAAAAAGCAAAAAAAATCATGCATCATTTGCATTTTCAGACAAACAAACACAAAAACAACATGCATTGTCATGCATACATTTTGCATTCCGGTCTAGGAGACCTTAAATCCTCTGAAGGTGCAATTCCTTTGGTGTTTGTCGTGCCCGAACGACTTCCATGCTTGCGGTGAGTTCCCAGAAGACCGATGGGGACGGTGAAAACTAGAGTTTGAACGGCTTATGCCTGGAACGCAAAGGTTCGGAATTTCCGAGACTAAAGTCTGGTTTAAATACCCAGGGGGGGTGAACCCTCGGCTTGAACTCTGTATGGAAGCCCCATAGGTTGAGGCGGCGTGTTTACGCCTCGATTCTGGATACTGAACCAACCTAGTATATCGCCCTGCTAGTAAGATAGGGAAAACGGCGATCATGGTCATTGTATCATCTGCATTGTCATGCATTCCATCCATTCCATTGTAGATAGCGCATTATAGGTTGCATGCATTTCACTGCATCACCTTCCATCTGTGGCTTGCGCCTTTCCTTGTCGAGCTTGGTCTGGTATGTGCCCCTACTTTTCACGTCAAAACATAGTTCTGTGTGCGCTCGCGCCGTGATGGCTTCGACACCTTTTCTATGTTAGACGCGGCTTGTACGCGTACATGCCTTTCCTAGGCAAGATTTGGTTTGGCTTGCGTGCCACATCCATTGTATCCATTTAGTTGCATGCATCCACTGCATCACCTTCCATCCATGGCTTGCGCCTTTCCGGGTTGAGCTTGGTCTGGTATGTGCCTATACTTTTCACGTCTATACACTCATAGTTCTGCGTGCGCTCGCGCCTTGAGGGCTTCGACACCTTTTCTATGTTAGACATGACTTGTACGTGTACATGCCCTTCCTAGGCGAAATTTGGTTTGGCCCGCGTGTCATATCCATTGTATCATTTATCCTTTTTTATTACATTGTAGTGTAATTGTTGCATCCGGCATTAGGATCATCATTCTTTCCCCAGCGGGTCGTCACCCCACTTATGTCATTCCACCCAATACTTGTTCTTGTGTCTGTCTACATTACTCATAGTTCTGCGTGCGCTCGCGCCTTGAGGGCTTCGACACCTTTTCTATGGTAGACAGACTTGTTACCTCCATCAATCTATTTGACATTTGTGTGGTTTCGAATCGCTCATGAATGAATCATGATTCAATTGCCTTGCATGTAGTTTGCATATAGTTTCAATTGTATTGCATTTCCATTTGCATTGTTCATACATAGTTTTGTATACATTGCATATCATTTTGCATCCATTCTGCATTGTCATGCATGTTGCTAACAATATTGTACCTGTTAAGTTTGCTTTCTTCGCAGGCACGATATTGTATGTACGGTTCATTCGAGGCCGGTGAAACCGGACGAGCCGCGCAGGTATTGTATCTCCCGAGTGAGACGTTTTGAGAATTGCATAATTCTCTTACATCCTTTCTGCATTGTAGTGTAGATTGGTGCATGTTAGCTTATAACTGTCGCATGTGTGCTTCATTACAGCTTTCTTTGCATGATCATAAGTTATGCCCGGCTTCTTGCATTTTCAGTTGCATTTTGCCCCTGCCTTCGGGCGCATATCTTATTTGTCTTGCGTGTTTGTTTGAGTCTTCGGCCTTGTCAAAAATGGGTCGTCTTCGGGCTTTGACATTCACTCCCGTCATTGTTATGACTTCCGAGTTCTGTCAAAGAGGGGCAACTGTAGACACCCCATTTTTGACCGTCCTCAAGACTTGGACGTCACCGTTGGAACACTCGGTGATTATCCATGTTTGTGTTCGTTTGGAGTTCCCGGAGATCTCGGCTGCGCGCGCCTTGCCTCAGGACCTCCGAACTCGACCGTTTGTGTTTGGTTTTGCACCAAACACTTGTGTTTTGCCTTTGAGGGGCAGGGAATGCCTTCTAAGGCATCCCCACACACCACCGGCTGGGGCTAGAGGCCACCGGCTGGCTAGAGTTGTCATCGGCACTTTATTGTGCCGGTCGGCACTCTTTTGTGCCGGTCGGCACTAAATTTTGTCTAAATGACATTTTCTGCCGGCCGGACACTATGCAGTTGCTTTATGAGATATTTTCATACAGCTGTATGGTTTTGTTTCCCCTCCATACACGTGTATGGAGGGATGAGCTTGCTTGGTGGCTAAGCTTGTAAGCTTTTTGCCTATAAGAGAGAAGGCTCCTCCCTTTGCTCAAGGGTTACAAAATCCAAGAGCTTTAGACATTGTTAGAGAGTTAGAGCTCTGGTTTTTTTTAGGGTTAGAATAGATATACTTACTATCTCTCTCTTTCTCTTTGAAATCTAGGTGTTTTGTGCCTTACTATTGCACTAAAACACCTAGTGTTCCACCTTTCTCTTGGTTCTGAGGTTCCAAAGGTTGGTTCTTGCTGTTTTTGGTTGATTTGAAGCTCAAAGAGGCCATCACTCCATCTTTGTTGAAGAAGGCTACAAGGGTGAGAAACTAGCTCTCTTTTTCCCCATTTTTGCATCTTGTTTTTACCTAGTTTAGAACAGTTTTTGGGCTTAGTGTTTGGCACATAAAAGTTCTGATTTTTGACCCTCTTTATTGTATATTAAGAGTGTTTTGTGGTTTGGGGAAGTTTGACCCCCTTTAGGCTTTGAAAAGACCCCATTTTGTGCTATTTTGGAGAGATCCGAGATTTTGGTGATAGGATCTCTTCACCACTGAAATCTTGAGGGATTTCAGTGGTGAAGAGCATGCCTTGAAGTCTCAAGAAGGAGAGGGTCACCCCCCTCTCCTTGATGTCCTTGAAAAGGACAAATTTTGCTTCCTTAAGGAGCTTCATGCTTGAGTGTGTGTTGAGCATGTTTGACTTGTTTTCCATGCTTATATTGCCATGTTATAACATGATTTCAAGTTGGTTTAGGCCCCTTTTGCATGCTTAGCATAGGTGTCTTGTAATGCTCTTTTATGCCTTAACATGCTTAGGTGGTATGCCTTAGTTTCTAGCATGTTTTGGGCCTTGATTCATGAAGCTTTTGTGCTTATTTTAACATGTTTTAGGTCTGACCATAGTCATTTGGTTTGATTTTAGCATGCTTAACATAGCCTCTTTGCATTCTTGGCTTGTGAGCCTTAGGTGCATGATTGTGTAGCATGCCATACTTGCATCATTTCGAGGGTTTGGAACCATTTATCATGTCATATCAGTCCATTTGACATGCTCATATGTTTGCATTGCATGCTCCTTTAAAGCTTCAAAAGCATGTTTTGTATGCTCCATGTGTTGGTCATATTGCATGCCTTTAGATCCATGCCATTTAGATGCCATCTAAGTGTTATTTTGGGCTTAGTTTTATGTGGTAAAACTCTGATTTTGGTCGGTTAAGTGTTGCCATGTGTGGTTGTGCTAGGTGTAGTTCAATGCATCTTTGGCCTACCTTAAGCTTTGGACCACTTGCATGCATGTTTAGCTTGCTTTATTGCATGATTTGGCAACATGTTTTGCTTGATTTTCAGAGCTTATACTACATGCTAGTAGTCCATGTTTAACTCATTTCAAGTGTGCTTGAATGTTGTTTGTTATGCTCAAGTGTTGGTGTCTTAATGTGTGCATGTGTGCATGTGTGTTTAGACCCCATCTTTAGGCACTTTGACCATTGTTTTGAGCCTTGTTAGAGCTGCCCAATTCATGTATAAGTCCATCCCATTGCTTAGTTAGCATACTTGCCTTATATGCTTGTTTGTACGCTTGCATAAATGCCATGCCATTGTCCATATTGCATGCTAGATCACATGCTTAGGGTTGCATCACATGGACATGCATGCTAGGCCTCTTGACTAAGTCATGATGGAGGTTTAGCACCCTTATGTGCTTGCTTGGTTTGTGTGCATTTGACATTGAAGTTGCATTCTTGGTCCTTTAGACCATCACGCATGGAAATGCGCGATTGGTGGTCCGAGGATCGAGGCACATGCCCCATTGAGTTATAAACATGATGTGGGATGTGTTTGGTGCATAAATGGCTTGAATTGCATTGCCTTGCATGTTGTTTCCCTCTGCTGCTGTGAGTTGCAGGTTCTGCAGGAATTTTGTGCCGACCGGCACTTTTTAGTGCCGACCGGCTGCTCATTGGCAGCCGATAAGGAAATTTAGTGCCGGTGGCCACATCTTCTAGCCGGTGGTGTTCTATCCCAGCCGGTGGTGATCCCCAATGCCCTGAGAGGCACTCCTGGGATTTTGGTAATTTTCTGAGGAGGAGAGCAGAGGAAACAGAGGCAACCCGTGCACGGCAGTGCGATTCCGAGCGAGTCCCGGGCACGTGACGCATCCGGCCCTCCTCCCGAGGCATTTACTGCTTTAATTAGGTTAATTAATTAGCTTAATTAATTTATTCAATTTGTAATATTTAATTAGCTAGTTTAGTTAATTATTTATTCGGTTCTGTATTATTATTTCGGTCCCTCCGAGTGAGGGCAAAATTTGTAATAAGTGTGCGTGAGTGGGTGTATGTCTTCCAACCCCCACTTCTTTCTATCCCTTTTATTTACCTGCTTATGGTAATAGACTAGGGCACGTTTATTTTAGCATACTTATGCTATGAATGCGTGCATTCATGCATTTGTTTACATGCACCGGGCTCGGTACATCATACAAACTGCATTGTACTTTCAATTCCTAATTGAATACGTGCATCAAATAAAGTGCATCTCACATGCTATCTTTAGGGTTAGCCGAGCCTACTCTAGATTGCATCTATGCTTGTGTTGCATTAGCCATTTAACATGAACTAGGTCATGCATGTTTGCTAACTGGGTTTCTGTTTTTGGCACGGAGTACGATGTAAGTATTTATGCTTTAGCATATCGCATGCGTGTGAATGTTAACATGACAGTATGCTTGCCATGCGGCTAAGTGCTTACATGAAAAACTGTTTGAATGCCTGTGGGTGGAGGTTGGATTGCGCGAGTTGGAACAATTCATTAAAATCCGCATTTTAGCCTACTTGCGAGTAGCACAAAAACTAACACGTTTTTCGAGATAAAACGGATATGCAATGTTTATTTCCAAATTAGGCAATCTAGTCTATACTTTTGTGTTGTGCGCATCACATAGTAATTCTAGGTTAATAACCGGAATAAGAATGCATAAAGTTTTCAAAAACGGATATCACGGTTAGTAGAGGCCGGTCTTCGGACCGGGCGAAAGGGGGTGCTCATAGCTGACCTTCCCCGATCGTACCCAAGCTCCCGAGCCAAGACCACTTTGGTGATGACGGACATGTGGCCTTCGGCACCGAGTCAGGGTTTCCTAAATTTCCCATTTTAAAAATATTTAGGTGGCGACTCTGTAATCTGGCAAAGCAGTCCATGTTTGGCACTTCTTTTCAAAAATCAGTTTTTCTCAAAACGATTTGCCAGAGTTGGACTCTTTGGTTCGAGATTTGGAACCGCAACAAAAATCGAGTCCGAGCTGTAGCCGAGGTCCCCCGCGGATGTGCTACACGCACGCAGAACTATGAGTGTATAGACGTGAAAAGTATGAGCACGTACCAGACCAAGCTCAACAAGGAAAGGCGCAAGCCATGGATGGAAGATGATGCAGTGGATGCATGCAACTAAAATGCAACCTACAATGCAATATCTACAATGAAATGGATGGAATGCATGACAATGCAGATGATGCAATGACCATGATTGCAGTTTTCCCTATTCTTCCAACAGGATGGTATACTAGGTTGGTTCAGTATCCAGGATTGAGGCGTAGACATGCCGCCTCAACCTATGGGGTTTCCATACAGGTTTCAAGCCGAGGGTACACCCCCTGGGTATTTAAACCAGACTTTAGTCTCAGAAATCCCGAACCTTTGCGTTCTAGGCATGAGCCGTTCGAACTCTAGTTTTCACCGTCCCCGTTGGTCTCCTAGGAACTCACCGCGAACACGGAAGTCGTTCGGGCACGACAAACACCGAAGGAATTGCACCTCCAGAGGATTTAAGGTCTCCTAGACCGGAATGCGAAATGTATGCATGACAATGCATGTTGTTTTTTGTTTTTTTGTCTGAAAATGCAAATGATGCATGAAGTTTTTGTTTTTTGTTCTGAAAATGCAAATGATGCATGATGTGTTTTTTTTTTTTTTTTTTTTTCTGTTTTGTTTTTTTGTGATTTGAAATGCATGACATATGCGCTACCTACAATGATGCATAACAATGCGATATTTACAATGCGATGCATGATAATGCGGATGAGGCACGCATGCCGATGTATCGAAGGTTTTGCACCCTCCAAGGATTTAAGGTCTTCTAGACCGTGCGTGTTTTTTGGTCCCGCCGGACCCTCGTTTCGGGGCAACGCAAGTGTGGTGCGCAAAATAGCGCGATGAAATGCATGCCAAATGCAATGAGGGGCAACTTAACACACCGAAGGTCTTGCGCCTCCCGAGGATTTAAGGTCTCCTAGACCACGCGTGTTTAAGGTCCCGCCCGGACCCTCTTTGAGGTGATGCATGATAATGCAAATGGAGTGTGCGCACCAATGCACCGAAGGTCTTGCACCCTCCGAGGATTTAAGGTCTCCTAGACCGGGCGTGTTTTTGGTCCCGCCGGACCCGGTGCGGAGAACGATGCAAAGCATAAGTACATGACAATGCTCGTAATAAAAGGCATGATAATGCAATCACGCGGGTTTTAGGTCTCGCCAGACCGCGCGTGTTTTTGGTCCCGCCAGACCGTGCGTGTGGTGGGGCAACTGTGCGAATGTGACACGCGTGCCACAAGGGATGCAAAACAATGCAAGTGAGAATGAAATGAATCATGAGGCACGCATACCTCATTGGTGGAAAATGGAATGCAAAACGAGACATACGTGCCTCGAGATGCAATGAAATGCGAAATGAGGCACGCATACCTCATTTGATGGAAAATGAAGTGCAAAACGAGGCATACGTGCCTCGAGATGCAATGAAATGCGAAATGAGGCACGCATACCTCATTTGATGGAAAATGAAGTGCAAAACGAGGCATACGTGCCTCGAGATGCAATGAAATGCAAGATGAGGCACGCATACCTCATCGGATGGAAAATGGAATGCAAAATGAGGCACGCATACCTCGAAATGCAATGAAATGCAAGATGAGGCACGCATACCTCATCGGATGGAAAATGGAATGCAAAACGAGGCACGCGTACCTCGAAATGCAATGAAATGCAAGATGAGGCACGCATACCTCATCGGATGGAAAATGGAATGCAAAACGAGGCACGCGTACCTCGAAATGCAATGAAATGCAAGATGAGGCACGCATACCTCATCGGAATGGAAAATGGAATGCAAAACGAGGCACGCGTACCTCGAAATGCAATGAAATGCAAGATGAGGCACGCATACCTCATCGGATGGAAAATGGAATGCAAAACGAGGCACGCGTACCTCGAAATGCAATGAAATGCAAGATGAGGCACGCATACCTCATCGGAATGGAAAATGGGATGCAAAACGAGGCACGCGTACCTCGAAATGCGATGAAATGCAAGATGAGGCACGCATACCTCATCGGAATGTAAAAAATGATGCAAGTGAGGCACGTGAGGTAGCACACCTCACGTGGATCAAGATGGAATGCAAAATGAAATGCAAAATGATGCGAAATGATGCACGCGAGGTAGCACACCTCACGTGGATCAAGATGGAATACAAAATGAGACACGTGAGGTAGCACACCTCACGTGGATCAAGATGAAATGCAAAACGAAACACGTGAGGTAGCACACCTCACGCGAATCAAAGTGAAATGCAAAACGAAACACGTGAGGTAGCACACCTCACGCGAATCAAAGTGAAATGCGAAACGAAACACGTGAGGTAGCACACCTCACGCGAATCAAAGTGAAATGCAAAATGATGCAGAATGATGAACGTGAGGTAGCACACCTCACGTGGATCAAGATGAAATGCAAAATGAGGCACACATACCTCATTGATTGTAAAATGCAAATGAAAGTGCAAGTATGACACGCATGCCATACGGAACGTAGAACAACGCAAGTGTGTCACGTATGCCGCACAGAAATGTAAACAGTGCAGGTCACAAGGGACGTGCAAAACGGCGCGAGGCGGCGCACCGGAGAGTGTGATGAATGCGTGAAACACACACGGGGCAACTTTTAAATCTTATGAAAGACAAAAGGATACAAAAGGATACAGTCATCGCATGAATTTGAGTGCCACACACAGAAGACACTGTCTGAGGTCAAAACGGAGGCCGGTTGAGCATCGGGGACTCACTTTCTTGCACTTTCTTGAGCTATGAAGACCCAAAACCCCTCATCTAGCCTAAAAAAGGCCTTGGGAGCACCACCGGCTGGGCTAGGTGGTCACCGGCTGCCACCGGCTGCCTAAAATTCTCCACCGGCACAAAAATGTGCCGACCGGCACAAAATAGTGTCGACCGGCAGAAAATGCCTGATCGGGGGCAGATTCGGCATTTTGCCTCGGGTCTTTTAAAATAGGGTTTCTAAACCCTATTTTCCACTTCCTCTTCCGCCGAAAATCTTCACTCTCTCTCTCTAGAGCTTTGTTCTCTCGATTTTTCGTCGATTTCCTCGCGTTTCACGCTCGTTTTACCGTCGGATTCGCGATATTCCTCGCGTTTCGGACATTTCCAACCGATCGAAATCTCATTTCGGTGTCTCTTCTCGGTTTTCGTCTTTTCGGGACTTGTTCCCCTCGATTTTCTCTACATTTCCGTGTATTTTCATCTTCCGGCCTTTCCGGCCATTCTCGGCCCGCTCGGGGTTGACTTTTCCAGTTGACTTTTCGTATTCTTGCTCGGTTTTCCTTTTCCGGCCATTTTCTCACCACCATTACTATGGCAGACGATGTTCCACATGTCGGGACTCCCCCGGATCACGAGATGGATCCCGGGGTTGAGCTTCTCCCGTTGAGCGAGCGCCCATTTGATCCGGCGACCTACCGGCCGGCTATTCACATTCTACCACCCGATGGACTTCGCCACTTCCGCGGCTTCGACCGAGCGCTGGACCCGGAGCTTCTCCTGCGCGAGCCGGCCTCTCACTTGTCCTTCGGCGCTTCCGAGGTAACATCTTGATCTACTTTATTTTCTGCAATGTGGGACCTTTAACTGTCAACTGCCATAGCTGATTACATCCCTTAACTGCTTTAGATCTGATACACTGTGCGCTGTAGTAGATTGTAGACAACCTCACAACTGATATCTGCTTAGGACCGACACACATGCACACACACTGCACTAGCCTGAATCACCCAAACACACGGCACACATTGCACTTTTGACATGAACTCACCGACACCCGGTGCTTATTTGAATCTGAAAACCCGCACGCATGCTAGACTTGCACTGAATCACACAAACACGCAGACGCATCACACGTTGGTAATCCACTGAAACATACCAGGACCCAGCATCCGTTTGAACTTTGAAAAACACGCACACATGCCATGTTTATACTGATCCCCATGGGGGTACTGACACATCACAGGCCGTAGTCCACCTACTGGTGCACTGAAACCTGACATTCGCTTGCATCTGAAAAACGTGCACACGTGCACCAAGTTTACACTGGACCACTCAAAACACACTAACGCGTCACGCGCCGTAGTTTACCGTAAGCACACCGGTACCCGGTTTCTATTTGAATCTGAAAGACTTGCACGCATGCTAGATTTGTACTGACTTTAACTGTTTCTTCGAAACTGTACACTTCATATTAATTCGCAACTGTTTGTTTGTAAACAGGGAGGTTCCCATGCCATTCGCGGGTATGGGAATACCGTCGCTCGAGAGTGGTATGCCGAGCTACCTGACGCAGTCCGTCAGATCATCGATCGGGCCGGCTTCGGCGCATTTTGCAGGGGATTGTCCAGACTTACTGCTTGCAGGCCTCTCCTCGCGGCCCTGGCAGAGAGGTGGTGGGACACCACTGATTCATTCCACTTGTCGATGGCAGGGGACATGACGATGACCCCTTACGACTTCGCGATGCTTACCGGCATCGGGGTAGGGGGTGATCCGATCCCCTTCGACATTGACATGGATGAGTGGACCGCGGCCCAGGTCTACTTGCTTGGCGAGGCACTGCCTCTGGCGCGTCCTGGCTTTGTCAGGTATTCCTGGTTCGAGGTTCAGTTTAGGGTCCAGCCCACCCTCATCGATGCAGCCCCGATGACCCAGGAGGCCGTGGAGCAGTACGCACGCGGCTTCTTGATGTTTTTGCTAGGGACAACCCTCTTCGCCGACCGGGCGAACACAGTGCCCCTCTGTCTTCTCAGCGCACTGGTAGATGTTAGAGATATTTTGCGCTTTGACTGGGGTGGCGCGGCTCTGGCCACCCTCTACGGCTACATGAGTTCAGTCTCCCGTGGCAGCGGGCAGTTGCTCGGAGGCTACCGGCGGGCGTGGGAGGTATGTCTTCTTCTCTACTTTACATTTCTGCTCTACATTTTCTGTACTCTGTACTGCACACACTGTAGTCTGTTTCGAGCTGACTGTATACTGTACACACGGCACACACATACTCTGCTTTACACTGACTGTATATTGTACACACGGCACACACATACTCTGCATAGTACACTGCACAACACACGGCTCTTCTATCTCTGCTTTATTCTGACTGTACACCGTTCACTCTGTACACTCTGCAAAATACACTACACAACACACGGCTCTGTTATTTCTGCTTTACACTGCATTCTGCTTTATCTGATGGTCATACTGACATCTGTTTTGCAGTTGTGGGTGTATGCCTACTTCCCTAGGCTGGAGCCAGTGCCGGAGACGGAGACTCCCCTGGTCATCCCTTTCTCGCGCCGCTACGATGGGAGGTGCACACGGCGACCTCGGTACCGCCGATTCTTCGACACCATCACCTCTGCCGAGGTATATTTTGCTTACAGTTCATTTAAACTTTGCTTTGCTACTGTGTATTTCAAATAGCAATCGGTAACAAACTGTACTTCCAATTTCAGATCACCTGGCGGCCGTGGGCTGCGGTGCCAGCAGGCATTCAGGATCGATTCGCCGGCGCAGAGGAGACCTCTCGCTACCGGATTTTGCTAGAGGGCCCGGTCTGTCGGGCTTGGTACCTGGGGGAGCGTTTTCTGCGCCAGACCCTCGGGTTGCCAGAGCAGATAGTCCCGGTTCACCCCCCTGAGCACATGAGGGACACCGAGAGGTTTTCTCTGCAGCAGATGGAGGACTACACCCTTGGCTGGGACGAGGGCGGCTATAGGTGCGAGGGCGACTACTCTGAGTACGTCCGGACCTTCATCATGCGGCCTCTGAGCGGGGGTCGCCAGACTGAGCGAGGGAGTCCTGCGGCGCCGGCGGCTCGGGCAGAGGCAGGAGCAGGAGTGGGGTCTTCGAGGAGAGCCCGAGTCCGAGGCAGGGGTGGGGTACAGAGGGGACGAGGGTCTGGTTGGCCCGCTTTGCCCACTATGCTGACGTACAGGGGGCAGGGTGGGGAGACCTACCAGATCCCCTTCGTTCCTCCCCCGGCTGGTCACGAGTTAGCCGGTATTCCCGACTTACCCCCGGTACGTATTACTTCACTTTGCATCTTGCATTGTCATTCCATTTCAGTTTACTTGATATTCCGCAGAATACTAATGCATCCGATACTTTTGCAGGCTTCCTCCGAGTACACACGGCAGTCGGTGGAGCTGTGTGCCTCCCTGATGGGGATGCTGCAGCGGACCCTCGATGTCATGGCCGCCTACAGTCTTCTGGTACGTTCTTCTGACCACAGTCTCAAACCATACTCTGTTCCATACATACTGATGCACTACACAAAATCTGATAAACTGCTCACGGCATTCACACACTGTACTCATACACTGCATTCTGCACTGATTAACTGCTCACAGCATTCGCATACTGTACTCATACACTGCACTCTGTACTGATTAACTGCTCACGGCATTCACATACTGTACTTATACACTGCATTCTGATATACTGCTCACGGCATTCACATACTGTACTTATACACTGCATTCTGATATACTGCTCACAGCTTTCTGATGCATTTGCTTTTCGTATTTTTCAGCCTCCCTTTCCGATTCCGCCAGTGGGCGGCGCTCCTCCGGCTGGGCCTTCCCTTTCTACTCGGGATGGCAGGATATTCCCCCGTACCAGAGGGAGACACGCTCATGTCGGGAGTAGCTCGCGAGCACCAGTTCCAGGTGATGGCGAGTCAGAGATGGAGGCGGAGTCGTCCGAGGAGGAGGCCGGGGATAGCTCGGGCTCGAGCTCTGACAGCGATGCTTCCGACGATGCTCCTGGGCTTCTGCCCAGGAAGAGGGCGAGGATGGATCCCCCGGCGCGAGGCCATTGATGATGATTACAGACTTCCGCTGTTTTTTCTTTCATTTTCTTTTCTTGTACTTTTCTCTTTTTAGTAGATAGAGTACTTTGTACTGCCACGGGCAGATTTTGCTTTCTTCAAAACTTTGTATTTGAAAAGACGATGATATGAAACAAACTTTTATTTGAAAAGTATTTTATTTACATACCTCGTACTTTGCATTGCACTGCATCATGTTACACCTCAAATGTAAATGATTACGATTGGTTGTCTGAAAATTGAGCACTTGCACTGTAATAATCGGATAACCAACCAACTAACAGCAAACAACCCAGACAAATCACTGCTGAAACTGAACAAATAGCCCATTACTTTGACCATTTTTTTTTGTTTTCTTTCTAAAACAGTTTTGATCAAAATGAACGTCAGATTAACATGCTTGTTCAACTTTTTATTTGAAAATCATGCAAGTCAGGCCGTAAGCACTGAAAGTTTTCCTTTTTGGGTCCAAACATGGTCCGATTTTGGAAAATGAAATAATTTTCGAGAAAATAGTCAACCTCAGTAAAAATTTTCAAAAACTATTTTCGCAAACAGTCAATGCTCAACAAGCACAGAACCTACCCTCGAGATACGCAAACTCGGATCGGAGGCAATTTGGGAAAATTGCCCCTTGCTTGAAGGGGGGGAAGAGGGCAACGAAAAGTTGCCCCTAGTTTGGGCGGCAACTCAGGGCAGCTTTATGGCGATATGAGGCAACGGAAAGTTGCCCCTTGTTCGAATAATGCCGCGGCATATTGTAAGCCAGTCCTTGTTGATGACGATCGGACCCTCGGACGCGGAGGAGACGAAGACGGTTTGAACCAATATATGGACACAGTCACCTGGAAGGTGTTAGTGGTTTGACTTCAAGAGGAAGTTGATCACGCAGCTCCAGTTGTTGCAACCGAGACATCGGATTCGGAGGAAGCATAGGTAATCAAAACCATTACATGGACTGAGACGCTATGAAAGCGTTAAGGGCTGGACTTCAGGATGAAGTTGCCTACGTATCCCAAAACATGGGAATCAAGCCTTACGTAGTTCCGGTTAAGGTACACTCGGGTATTTTAACCTTCACTATTTTTAGGCTCTTACTTTTGCCAAGGCGCCCAATGCGGGTTTTCGACCTTGCGAGCTTCTTTTCTTTCTTTTTCTTCTTTTTTTTTTCCTTTTGCATTTTTTTTCTTTTTTCTTTTTTTCTCTTTTTTTTTTTCTTCTTTTTTTTTCTTTCTTTTGCATTTTTTTTTTCTTTTTTTTGTATTTTTCTTTGCTCTAACTTTTGCCTGGGTCGCCCTTCTGGGTTTTCAACCCAGCGAGCCTCTCAAAGGGTAAAAGTGTAGCTTGGTCCATGCCAAATGGTTTTCGAAATCAAAGCCTCCCCTTTTCCGGGAGAATGACCGTTGCAGTACTTTGCAGGAGAATCAATCACGGTTGCTTTGCCAACTTCTCCTGGTGAACTCTAGTCTTTTGCTCCGATTTCGGTGCCCCTTGATCGAGGGCTGCTTCGAGTCTGGCCACACGGGCCTTGCATTGATAGCTAATCATTGAACATTCTGGATGCCGGTCCAAGGTTTGAAAATGAGGGGTCGGGTCTCAAGGCCGAGAGCGATCCTAAGCTGCATAATCTCAAGAGCGATTCCACACAGGTCTTGCAGGACTGCGCAAAACATTTTGTTTTCGAAAATTTTTAAGAAGGCGACGAATCGCTCGTGCCGAAGACAGTGTGGAACCAGTCTGGATCAAGCCAGGGTCCTTCTCAGTACTCACGCTGACAAGCATGATTTCGATCATTAAGGGCTTAGCATGCCTCTCTTTCTTTCGATTTGATCAAAGTTTTGCAAATCCCGAGGAATTCCTTCCTCTTCGTTTTCACCGCAGTGTTCAAAAGGGTTTGAAAAACTTAGGTCAAAACAATAATTATTAGGGCACACAAGAGCGGGTGGAATGCGCTGTCACCCCATTCGAATTCTCTGGCACAACTAGCCCAAAACAATAGATACGGAAACACGGTAGCCGCAGCTGTTTCATTCAGGTTCCCCGGATGTAAACTGGCTCCACAGCAGAGGTAGACCCAAAAAGAAAGCAAAAAGAAGTAATTACAAAACAAAACGGTGCTTGAGGCAACAACCCCGGAGTCACCTAGTATTCTATACAAAAGAGGGACTGACTCGTTACAACAAGACAGACCCTTAAGCAAAAAGGACTGACTCAAGATAGAGACAGACTCAAAACAAAGCAAAAGACTGACTCGGCACCCAAGCCAGGATTTACAAAAGTAGCATTCGCGGATGCTCAAAAATGCGTGCCAGACGCCACATCAAAAACTCGAGGCGCTGCCCGCAGGCGGTTGAATCCCAATTACATACTCGCAGTATCGGTGTCCTCAAAATCCAACAACTGAGTGGTGACGGATTTAGCTGAGGTGGGTGGGAGGATAACCTCGTTGTCAATCAGATCCTGCACCTCGTGGCGGAGGCGAAAGCAGTTATCGGTGGAGTGGCCAGATTGCTGGTGGTACGCACAGTACTGAGTGGCATCATGTCCTGCTGGAAGGGGTTTGGGGAGCGGCCTAGGCTCGAGGGGTGTAAGATGCCCCTTTTTGGCCAAAATGAGAAGTGCCCTAGACAAAGGCATGTAGAGAGGATGGAAGACCCAGCGCCCCCGGGGTTGGTATTTTGAAGCCTGAGTGCTCCTGCTAGATGTGCTGGCGAACGGATCGGCAGGTGCGGGCTTGAATTTCTGATCCTTCCCAGGTACGGGGTTGGGAGTGAGAGAAACTGTTTCAACATAACGGGGTCTATCCTGATTTTCCGACTGGCTTGAACTATCCTCAGGTAGAGTGGGAAAAGCGTCCTTCACAATTTTGGTTGTCATTGCAGATACCTGTTGTTTGTTCATCCCCCCGGCTCTTAAAGCCTCGACTGCCCACAGCAGTTGTTCAACGGGATCGGCATCTGCCTTTGCTTTGTCTTTGCCCCTGGCCTCAGCCTGGTGAGAGGTTTGGGTTGGTACTGGTACATCACTGTTGTATGTGGAGGCCATCTCCGGCTGATTAAGCTCGATCACAATCCGTCCCAGTAGCGGGGGCTCTTGGGGCTCAAAATTTCCGGCATACGGTGCAACCGGTGGCAAGGCTGACATCCCGTAAGCGAGATCTGCCACAGATCTTTGGAGATCACCTATCATCCCCATTAACTCGAATGTGGTGGGCTCGCGAGCCTGATAGAACTGGGGGGCCCAGATTGGGTGTGTAGCGGGCGACCTAGGAGGATGCGGCATATCTACACCGGCCTCACTCTGTAGGGTGATCCCTTGATCCAACGCGGCTGTCATAACCACTATTTCTTCTGAACTCTGCGTCATCTCAAACCCTGCCCCAGCAAGGGAAAACACTAGCTATTCTGTATCGACTTTCTGGACTCTCTCAACTGAAAGGAAAAACGGACAGCATTTCAGCCCAGAACAGATCAAACACAGACGCAGTCAAACATCTGATCTCTACTACTGATTACTGTTCCCCAGAATCACTGTTCCCAGAACTGAACTGATACCCGCAGATATAACTGGTTCCTCAACAACACTGATACTGGTGCCCTTCGGGCCGGATACTCGCACTGGTAAACTGACATGTACTTTCCTGCAGAGATACATTCTAGAAGCACATAGCAGATAAATGAGAACCAAAACACCCCTATATTGGGGTAGGGTTTCCCTGTCCTATTTTGTCAGGAGCTAGGGTTTCACTACGCACGCAGCGGTTTCAAACAACCTATATCGGGTAAGCAACCTGTCCTAGTTTGGAATGGTCACTATGGATTCCGAATATGCACTAGGTCGAATGGTCGAAAAGGGTACCCCGGTAAAACCGGGGTTTGTGTTCCCATACTGGCAGAGCCCGCAACCGGTCAGCCTTATGGTCATGTCTTAACAAGACAAGCCTCCAGCAAACCGTTCAGGAATAGCAGATGGCCAACACGATGTCCTAGGCGCACCAATGCACATGCAATGCAAAGAAACACATATGTGCAGTCAAAACAGGATATCACGAGTTCGAGTCAAGTTCTCTAATATCCCCAGCAGAGTCGCCAAAAACTGTAGACGTCCCCCGAACGCATCCCGGGGAGGATGACTCCCGTTCTGTTCATATCGGGCTTACTACAATTCGGACTCAAATTGTCATGGTTCTAAGTCTGAACCAAAGAGTCCAAATCCGGCAAATCGTTTTGAAGAAAAACAGATTTTTTTGAAAAGAAGTGCCAAACATGGACTGCTTTGCCAGATTACAGAGTCGCCACCTAAATATTTTAAAATGGGGGAATTTAGGAAACCCTGACTCGGTGCCGAAGGCCACGTGTCCGTCATCACCAAAGTGACTTGGCTCGGGAGCTCGGGTACGATCGGGGAAGGTCAGCTAGGAGCACCCCCTCTCGCCCGGTCCGAAGACTGGCCTCTACTAACCGCGATATCCGATTTTGAAAACATTACATGCTCTTATTCCAATTATTAGCCTAGAATTACTATGTTATGCGCGCAGCAAACAAGTATAGACTAGGTTGCCTAATTTGGAAATAAACATTGCATATCCGTTGGTTTTGAAAATGCATTGGAATTTGCTACTCGCAAGTAGGCTAAAACACGGATTTCAATGAGTTTTCCCAACTCAGGCAATCCAACCTCCACCCACAGGCATTCAAGCAGTTTATCACATAAGCAGCTAGCCTCATGGTAATCATGCTATTATGGCAACATTCACACTCATGCGATATGCTAAAGCATAAAAGCTCACCTAGTACTCCAAGCCAAAACAGAAGCTCATTAGAAATCCATGTATGGACCTAAGCATACTGAAATGTCTAATGCAACACATGCAAAGATGCAATCTAGGCAGGCTCGGCTATCCTAATCATAGCATGTGAAATGCTACAAGTAACACGTATTCAAATTGGAAATTGAAATACAATGCAGTTTGTATGATGTACCGAGCCCGGTGCATGTGAGACAAGTGTATGGATGCACGCATGCACAGCATAAGGTATGCTAATTTAAACGTGCCCTAATCTACCAACATAAGCGGGTAAATAAAAGGGAGAAAGAAATGGGGATTGGAAGACATACACCCACTCACACACACTTATTACAACTTTGCCCTCGCTCGGAGGGACCGAAAGAATATACAAATTAATTAACTACGCAAGCTAATTAAAATATTACAAATCAACTAAATTAATTAAATAAAATAATTAATCTAATTAAACAGTAAATCGCCTCGGGATGGGGGCCAAATGCAGCATGCGCTCGGGACTGGCTCGGAACCGCACTGCCATGCATGGATTGCCTCTGTTTCCTCTGCTCTCCTCCTCAGAAAAATGCCAAAGTCCCAGGAGTGCCTCTCAGGGCACTGGGGATCACCACCGGCTGGGGTAGGACACCACCGGCTGAAGGAGGAGGCCACCGGCACAAAAAGAAGCCATCGGCTGTTTGTTGACTGCCGGTCGGCACTAAATAGTGCCGGCCGGCACTGAATGCCTGTAGAACCTGCAACTCACAGCAGCAGAGGGGAAATCTATGCATGACAATATAATTCAAGCCATTTATGCACCAAACACATCCCTTATCATGTTAGTGACTCAAAGGAAGATGTGCCTCGGTTCTCGGACCACCAATCGCGCATTTCCATGCGTGATGGCCCTAAGAACCAAGAATGCAACTTTGATTTCAAATGCATGCAATGCAAACAAACAAACAAGGGTGCTCAACCTCCATCATACTTCACCTCAAGAGGCCAAACATGCACAATACACATGCAACCCTAAGCATGTTATCTATCATGCAGCATGGACTATGCAATACACTTATGCAAAGCATCCAAGCAAACATGCAAGGCAAGCATGCAAACCAAGTAAATGATGGTCTTAGACATGACTTAGGCAGCTCAAATAGTCCTAAAATCAGTGGCCAAAATGCCTAGAAACGGAGACTAAACACACACATACACATGCAAGTGTTATGGTCCAAACCTAAGGCATAAGCAAGGCAACTCTTAAGCACACTTGAAGAGACCAAACATGGACAATTAGCATGCAAGTTAAGCTCTAAAATCATGCTATAAAATGATGCCAAATCATATTAAACAAGATGAGCAAATGCATGCAAAAGGGGGCCAAGTGCTTGGGGCAAGCCATGTAGGCTTGAACCAAGGCCAAGTCCACCAAACCTCACAAGGCTAAGGGGGCTCAAAACAGGTCGAGGGCAGACCTAAGCAAGGCCAAGGGTGTACCTAGATGGCATCTAAGAGGCTTAAACCCTAAGGCACACAAAGTGACCAAAACATGGAGCATTCAACACATGCTTTTAAAGCATTAAAGAGGCAACTAAGGCAAGCATACAAGCGCACCAAAGGGTCTGAAATAACATGTTGAATGGTTCCAAACCATCAAAAATAAAGCAAGCAAGGCATGCTACACTCTCATGCCCTTAAGGCCAACAAGTCAAATGCAAAGGAGCTATGAGATACAAGTCATGGCCGACCAAAACAAGCATGGACAGACCTCATGCATGGCAAAATAAGCATACAAGCTTCATGGATCTAAGCCTAAAACATGCTAGAAGTAGAGACACACAACCTAGGCATGTTAAGGGACTATTAAGGCATTACAAAGCAACTATGCAAGGCATGCAAAGAGTGCTAAAACCAACACTTAGCAATGTCATACTAGGGCATAATAAACATAAAATGCAGCCAAGACATGCTCAAAACATAACCAAACATGGTGCTCCCTTGGAGGCCAAAACTTGCCCTTTTCAAGGACATTAAGGAGAGGGGGTGGTCCTCTCCTTCTTGAGACTTTAAGGCATCATCTTCACCACTGAAATCCCTCAAGATTTCAGTGGTGAAGAGATCCTAACACCAAAGTCTCGGATCTCTCACAAAATGGCACAAAAAGTGGCCTTTTCAAGGCCTAAGGGTGGTCAAACCTACCCAAACCACCAAGCACTCTTAATAAACAATAAAGAGGGTTAAAAAACAGAACTTTTATGTGTTAATCACTAAGCACAAAAACAGTTCTAAACTAGGTAAAAACAAGGTGCAAGAATGGGGTAAAAAGAGCTAGTTTCTTACCCTTGATGATCACCTTCACAAGAGTTGATGTTGTTGCCTTCTTTTGCTTGAATCCAGCCAAGAACACCAAGAACAACCTCTTAGGACCTCTGTAACCAAGAGAAGGTGAAACACTAGGTGTTGATGTGCAATAGTAAGGCACAAACACCTAGTTACACAAACAAGAGAGAAGTATAGATATAGGATAGATATAGAACTTCTAACCTAAAACCAGAGCTACCTCTCACCTCTCTCACCAAAACTCTTCTAACCCTTGAGCCAAGAGAGAAGGCCTTCTCTTATAGGCATCAATCTTGTAAAGCTTGTCAAACAAGCTTACAAGGAGGGCATCCCTCCATACACGTGTATGGAGGGGAGGCTAAAGCCATACAGCTGTCTAAAAATATCTCATAAAGCAGCTGCACAGTGGTCGGCAGGGCAAAATGGTCATTTTGCCAAAACAAGTGCCGACCGGCACAATATAGTGCCGGTGGCAACACCAGCCAGCCGGTGGCCTCTAGCCAGTGCCGGTGGTGTGTGGGGATGCCTCACAAAGCATTCCCTGCCCTTCCAAGGCAAAACACAAGTGTTTGGTGCAAAACCAAACACAAAACGGTCGAGTTCGGAGGTCCTGAGGCAAGGCGCGCGAGCCGAGAACTCCGGGAACTCCAAACGAACACAAGCATGGATAATCACCGAGTGTTCCAACGGTGACGTCCAAGTCTTGAGGACGGTCAAAAATGGGGTGTCTACACTCGTCCACTTGGGGTAACCTTGTGGTTTAAAGGCTTGTTACATATGCTAAATGCAACCGTTTTTCCCACGAAAGAGGAAATAGATAGATTTTGTTTTATTTTATTTTATTTTACTTGCTTGAGGACTAGCAAGTAGTAAGTTGGGGGATGTGATTAAGGCCGAAATGTACATCATTGAGGCCGTTAATTAGAATCTCTTAACTTCTCTTGCTGGTCAAACCGTATAATTTATGTGTGTTGAATGTCAAACAGGTTGTACATCATCGGAGCATAAAATGGGCAAAAAGACCAAATTTGGACAGAGTTGACTTTTTCTGGAAAAGTCAAACTGATGTTTTAAACTTGTTTGGAAATAAGTAGAAGTATAAAAAGAAAAGAGAAAGGCTTTTCTAGGGTTCTGAAACTGTTTTAACCTAAAGAGGGAGGCTAGGGTTTGGAAAGGAGAAGGAAAGCAAAAGCTCCAAGATGTCTTCCATGGTGGTTTCTTCTTCATCTTCTTCCTCTTTCCACTCCTCCATGAGTGGCTAGTCGTCTTTTCTAGGGTTTTGAAGAAACCCTAGCCATGTAATAGGTTTTTCTTATTGATTTTATATTATGTAAATGTTTGAACCATTGTATGGTGTTTTAGAAATTCTTTATATATAATTTTCATTATTCTTTTGAATATTTGACTTTTTGTGTTTGTTAAATGTTATCCATACAATTGTTTTCTTTTCCTTCACATTCAAGGTATGGGACGAACCATGCTACGAGGAACGAGTCGTATCACTACCCTAGTTTAGAGTGAACGATTCGTATTACTTGAGATGGTTCGTGCTCGTACATTGAATGTGATAATCTTCTTGTTAAATGCTTCGAACTTGTAGTTGCGAAACATTAATCCGTTCAAACCATAGCATAATTGATTTCAATTAGAAACCCTAATTATGTGGTTAGTGGTGAATTCTCTACCCTAGGATTTTTTCCAAAATCAGTAAACCCAATTTCATTTATAATTGATAATTTAATTCCTTAGTTTAATTTATTCGTTTTTAAATTAGGTTATAAACATTCAATCTTTTTATCAAAATTAATTTAAGAATTTAATAATTAAATTAGTTTAATTTCACAATAGTCCCTGTGGATCGATACCTGGACTTGCCATTATTCTAATAGAATTTGGTATAGTTTAGTATTTAATTTTGGTGTGTTCAACGACCCATTATTGTGTCATGCCAACATCGTGCCTATGCATTTATCATACCTGTACCAACAGTGCTAGATCAACTAGATTTTGCACCGTACGTGACCTTTGTTTTAAACATAGATTGGTTTGAAAAATGTTTATACCTTTTAGAAGGTAAAATAATAATAATAATAATAATAATAATAGGTAAGTATAACATTTTTACTTTATAACATTTTATAAATACATAATATATGTATTGTTCATCAATTATAATACTAACTATTATATTGACAATGCAGGAATACTGATAGAAGACCCACAACAATTTATATTTTAGTTATAATATATTTTATTTATTCAGTAAATTTCGAACAAATGTAATAAATTTTTATTTTTATTACTTCAATTATAAAATGTCAACATTTTCTTTCAAAATTCTGTATATTTTATGTTAACAATTTAAAAATATGTTCGACATAATCATAAATAAAATTTTTTAATGCAATCTCATGCATAGCACGGATGGTATGCTAGTTTGGCCTATTTTGGGAAGTGAGTTATAATCCACTTCCCAGATTATAACCCACTTTCCCTCTCATAAAAAAGCTGCTTATAAGCTGCTTATAAGCAATTTTTCACCAAAAAACTGATTATAACCATTTTCTCAAAATAGCCCTTAATTAAAACACATAACATATATGTAAGTTTCAGCAATTAATGTGATCTTAATATTATATCTAATTGATATATTAGTTTGTACACCAATTAGTGTTTATAATATTACTCTATTTTGATCCTTCATTGCTGAGGATGTGCTATATAAGTGTACTTTTTGATTTTGTAGTTAAAAAAAAGAGAAAAGAAATGTATGTTTGGGATAAATTTTTCACTTTTTATGAAAATATGTGTAATAAAACATTGTAGTAAAATAAAAAATTATCATTTTACCCTTGTTGAATTTTTGACTTTTAACTTTTTAACTTTTGGATAGTTGAATTTGAAGGGCAAAATTATTGTTTTGCCCTCTAGGCTTCCCCCACAAGCTTCTCTCAAATAGCAAGAACTTTTTGAATTTTTTTAGTAACTTTTTGACTTTTTAACTTTTTTAAGTTATTCCAAACCAAAATATTGATAATTTTTAGTAATTTTTTAAATTATTTTTTATGAAAGTATGCGTAGAAAATTGAAAAGTGATGTCCAAAAAAACTAACTAAAATAATTTTTTTTTTAAAAACTCTCTTTATTTTTTTATACATCTATTTATAAAAAAAATTAACTAAAACAATCTATTTCCAACCACCACCTTAATGATTTCAAGCTTAGTCCTTGTTTTGTAAATATTTTGGGGCAAAAAAAACACGAAAAGATTAATTGACTATATAAGTCAATAAGATAAAATGTCATATCTAAATCATAATCATTATACTTTTTCTTTCACAAAAATAAAAAAAAATTAAAAAACAAAAACCAAACGAGGATAAAAAAGTCTCAACACAAAAAAGTTAGTTACCGTAACCAATGCCAAACGAAATTTTATTTGTGTAATTACTCCATTCGTCCCAAAATATTAGTCTCTTATTCCATTTTTCATTGTTTCAAAATATTAGTCAATTTTCAAAAATCAAGTACAAAAATAATATAAATTTCTTATTTTACCATTCTTTTAAATTTATTAATAACATAAAAAATACAAGTATGACAATAATATTTTCCAAAAAATATAGGAGTGTTTTGGGAATTTCACTTTTAGCCACTTTTTTAGGTTTGTAGTAAAAGTCAAAAGTTAACTTTTTTGTATTTTTTTTTTATTTAGGAAGTTGGTTTTTAGCCACAGGTGAAATTACAATTCTACCCCTCATGGCTCAAAATGTGCTACATGGGTGAAATTATAAATATTTTAAATTGAATGAGAGTAGTTTGGTCATTTTATTATGATTTGACATCATAAATAAATATTAATTAAAAAATTCAAAAGTAATTTTTTACCAACTTTTTAAATCATTTATCTTAAAAAATCAAAAGCTCTTGATTAAAAGTTATAAAATCACTTTTCACTATCTTCCGAAAATAGGCCGTATTATTAAAAATTAATTTTAAAAAATTAATTTCTTTAAAATATAATAATTAGACCATAAAAAAAAAAATCATTATTTTGAGACGAGGTAGTACATCGCTGTTGCGTACATATTTTGATAAGTTGATAAGCCAACAAGAAGGGTGTGTGATTGCAAATTGCAATAAATTCAGACAGATAAGTCCTGAGCAGCTGTCATCTCATTTATTGTATGGGACCTACTAACCTGTCCTGGCAAGGACAAAAATGGTCACCGACACGCAATAATGATTCACATGTGGTTGTAAGAAATTTGACAACTCATCATCCGACATTTTTAAGTTTTTTTAGAAAGGGCATTGATTTAGACCCCTTAAAACGAGCAGTGATTCGCACTCCCAGTACGGAGGCACCCCAGCACCCCACCTCCACGTGGGGGGCTGTGGACCAAGGGAAAGTAAAAAAAAAAAAAAAAACTTCAACCAATCACGTGCTGCTACATCATTGGGGGTCATTGGGGGCCCTTCAAAACTGGGGTTCCAAAGCATTTTTGCCTTAAAACACCCACCCCACAACCCCCTCACACACATTGGAGGTTGGGGAATGAGTGAGAAGAAAAAAAAAAAAAAATGAAAAGTTGACTAATCAAAATTAAAGGGGGTGAAGGGGGTGACCCCCAAAGGGGGTCTCAACCTTTATTCTTTTATAAAATAGGGTAAACACATTGACACGCCAGAGTTTTTTTATTTAATAAATTTTTTTTACATTTAAAAAATTACATTTATTTTTTTATCGAATTAAAATAATATATTTATTTTTTAATTTATATATATATAAAATAATAAAATAATAAAGATATTTTATTCATATTATTTCAAAGAAAATAACAATTATCTTCTTTAGTTTAACTCACACAAAAAATTAATTTTTTTTATTTTTACTTAATGTTTTTAATATTAGCAATTTTTATTTTTTATTTTTCAGATACACCTAATTTAGATATACTTAAAAAGTATAATATTTTGTAATTTTTTTTTTAAATTCACCAAATATAAAAATATATAATTCAATATATTATCTTATTTAGTTGTATTCAATAGATTTTTTAAAAGTTTTTTTGTACAAATTATATATTTTTTAAATATATTTAAATTAAATTGATCTAATCTAGATATAATGGCGGAAATAAAAATGAAAACTTATATTCACATATAAAAATTTATATAAAAAATATCAGAAAAATATTGTGATAATGATATTATTATAAATATAAATCATGTTTATGAGTGTTTTATTTTAAAGCGAAAGGTCATAACGAAGTTATATCATTGTGTTTAAAAATTTTATATTATAAAATTTATGTTTGTATATTATCACTCAATAAGAATATGTTTAAGTAGAATTTAATGATAGAAAGTTATAGAATATAGTCATGATAATAGGAAGAAGGAATGGTAGAAAAAAAGGGTAAGATGGTCGTTTAAAAAATTTGAAAGCATGACATCAGCAATCTATGGGGTAATTTGTAATGAGATTACAAACCTCGGAGAGGGAAATATAATTTTTCAAATGTGAGGGATGATTTGTATTAGATAAAACTTCTGGGGTGTCAGTGTAATTTACCCTATAAAATAATATGAAAATAGTTAAATGTGATTAGTTATAAAGACTTTTTAATTTTTTTAGTTAAAAACTCAGGTTGCCAAATAAAGCCTTAGGTCTTGTTTAGGAAGATACTATTTTAGTAACTTCTAATTAAAATATGATGTAAAAAAAATAGTATACTCCTATTTAGGATTATTTCTAAATTTTTTTACAAAAAAAGTGTAAAAAAAATAAAGAGAAAAGGAAATTTTTGTTTTTTTTTTTTTGTATAATTTTTTGATTTATTTAATGATTTTTTTATTTTTAAACTAAAATTGTATGTTTCTAAACGAGTCCTTAAAGTTGTATAAAATTTGACTATTTTAATTAATTTTTAATTCTTTTAAAAGACGAATAAAAAATTATAAAAAATAATGTGATAACTTAATTTGAATTTTTTACTAACAAAAAAAAAAAAAAAAAAATCACGTGCCTCGCCAGAATGGAAGATAGGAGATTGGCAAAAGCTATGATAAGTGGAGATTTGGGGTGATAGCTGTGCCGGGTATACAGTAGTTATTGTTGTGCAGTTGAATAGGTCTATTTTGAAGTTTATTTTAATAATTCGAACCGTTCACATTTTAGAATATATCAAGTAGAATATACTTGCAAAACATCAAATTAGTCGGATATCGTTTACTCTTTCATCCACTCACATTTATATTCATTTTAATATTTTAAATCATATTGTTATTTATTTTTGTAGATATAAATATGAGTAGATAAATGGATAAACGATATCCGATTAATTTAATTTTTTATAAGTATATTTTATTTAATGTATTCTAAAATATGAACAACTTAAATTATTAAAATAAACCTCAAAATAAGTCTATTAATTACCGTAATTGTTATGCAACCTACACACCAATTACACTGATAAGTAGTGTGGCCGCAAAGTCCTTGCCTTATCCAACCATGGCCCAAACCTTGGCTGCACTAATTGAAAAAGTTTAGATTCTATTTAGTTTTGTGTAAATTATGAAATAACAATGCTAGGTAACTTAAAATTTTGTGGTTTAAATGATTTAAATCACTTAAAACGATATCGTTTTGGTAAATTTTGAGTGTAAAACGACGTCGTTTTGACAGATTTGAGCCATTTAAACCACAGAATTTTGAGCTATCAAACATTTTCCATTATGAAAACATCTGTTGAGATGTACTTGAAATATAATTTACCTTATAGAATTTTAAAAAGTAAATCTTATTTTTTAAAATTTTAATTTCATAATAAATGATTATTTTTATTAATAAATTATTAAATTAATTAATATTTTAATGATATTTTAAATTTATTTTAATTAATAATTTAAGTAATTTTATCATTATATAAAAAAGTAAATAAGAATTTTATTTTCTCAATTAATTTTGTAAAATAAATTTTTTTAGTAAAAGAATATTTATAATTTTTTAAATTACAATAAATAATTTATTTTTAAATATATTTATAATTTGGATGATCATGGATTCATGGCATGGCAGGGTAGGATAGGGTAGCTGGAATCTCATCACTAGCTATTAATGATCTCATCACCCTGGACCACCCGTATTTTAAAATATAATTTCTCTTTTATAATTTTAAAAATTATATTTTATGTTCAAAATTTTAAATTTTATAATAAATGATTCATTTGATCAATAAATTATCAAATTAATTAATAATTTTTAATAATAATAGAAATTTATATCAATTAATAATTTAAATAATTTTATTATTGTATAAAAGAGTAATTAGAAATTTTATTTTTTCAGATAATTCTGATAAATAAATTTTTTTAATAAAGGAATATTTGTCATTTTCCAAACTACGGAGGATAATTCATATTTTAAGTAAACTTTAAGAGGGTGTATTTGTAATTTATCTAAATTTTAAAAATTAATTTCATTCCTCAAAAAAATAAAATTATATAAAAATAGTACTCCTAAGTTTGTTCCCCCTCCCTCACTAATTAATTTTTAATTTTACAAACAGATTTTCAAAATTAAATCAAGCAAAACCTTAATCTTGACTTATTTTCATTAAATGACTTAAAAGAAAATGAAATTTTGGCCAAAGCTTCCTTAATATAAATTTTTACATGCATAAAAACATAGAGAAATGATTCCTAATTTCAATACCTTCATATTTCGAAACTCAATTTTGGACTAAAATACCTTAATGATCAAGCATTTAACTCATAGTTTTAAATATCAGTCATTACGTATTGTATTGATTGATACATATCGGTATTTAAATTTTTAGTACCATTATTCATCGATATATTGGTCAATACATATCGATATTTGACCATATTACATATATCAATACGTATCTTGATACCACTATTTAAAATGCCTTCTATTTTTTAATGATTCCATGACTTAAAATTTTAATAGCTTTCGAAATATATATTCGTTTTTTTATATTACTTTTAATTTCAAAATCCTCTCATCAATATATATTAAACAAGATGCATGATGAACATAAAATTTTGAATGATTTTTTTTTTTTTAAAACAAAATTTCATTATGTTTACAGACAGTAAAATTTCACAGTCTTCTTCTTCTCTATATATTATATAATCAAAAGAGGTTTCTAACCCATAAGGCCTCAAAGTGCTTCGGTTAGCTTAAAATTAAAAAATCTTCAATTAGTTAGCTTTTATTCAAGCAAAAAATAAAAATAAAAATTAAAATTAATATCCCTTGATTTATGATTTTCAAATGGAAAGTATTTCAAAATTTAAATTTAAGGGTCACTAAATATAGAAAGCAATAAATTAATTTAAATTTCAAATTGGTACAATATAAATTTAAAATTATAATGATTTATTCCATGATTTATTGGTTTTAAATATAAATTTAAAATTATCATAATTAGCTCATAATTTTTGCATTAAGGAGTAATAAGAGTGACATCGAGATTATTTATATATTTATATATTTTACAAAAGAATACTTTTAAGAAGAGATGTTATGAGAGTTTCAAAATCTCATACAAAATTTATATACTATTATATTTGCAAAACGTTGTCATCTTATTAAATTTGAAAGTGACAATTCTTTTTATTTTTTTATTTTTTTTGATTTTGTTTAATTTTTGTTAATATGTGTCACAATATGATTGGTCTATAAATTAATTTTATATTCTTAAAATAAAATTTGAAATTTAGATTCTTCCTTAAAATATGTTATCAGAAAAAGATCAATATTCATTCTTTAATTTATGCATCTTTTATTAAATTATAAAATAAAATTTAAAATTTAAATTCTTTTTTAAATTATGTTACTACAATTAAAATGATATCAATATTCACATGTGTCAAAATGATGTGTAATAATATTATTGGTCTAAACATAATATATTATTAAATATACGTATTCAAATTATTAATCGCTATTAAAAGTTTATATTTTTATTTTTTTTGTCATTTTTTGCTTTAAATTATATATATATATATATATGGTTTTATATCCTTTTAAACTGTAAGGACTTAAACAATAAATTTTTTAATACAAATTTTTTTTATTGACAAAAGTCAAAAAACATTAAGAAAATGAATGACTTTTTTTAACAATTGCCAAACATAATGGATTCTATTAATTTTTTAGTTTTATTTTATCTCAATTGTGAATTAAACAAATTAAAATATTTTTTTTTATTTAAATAGTTAAGAAGTGACTTTTACTAAAATCAAATAGAAATGCATATATTTTTTTTTCTATTAAAAGTGATAGTTAGTGACCTTATTTTTTTATATAATAAAAAAAAATGGGAGTGACACGTGATAATTTATTATTCTAAGAATGCTACAGACCTACATTTTCATCCACAATGATATGATAAGGGAGTTGGACCCAATGTCATTAAGTATATAGCAAAATCAAGAGTTGACACATATGATGCCACATCATTGTAAGTACAATTGTGAGTATTTTTTTTTGTGGGTTTTAAAATATTTTTCTTATTGTTTCTCTACACTTTTTTAGTACTTGCGAAATATGGTAGATCATTTCATCTCAATTGTCAATTAAATAAACTAAAATAAAAAAATGAATTTTTTTTAATTCAAATTGCTAAAAAGTGACTTTTGCTAAAATAAATAGAAGTAAACGTTATTTTCTATTAAAAGTGATGATTCATAAAATATATTTTTTGTTTAAAAAAAAGGGGATTATGGGTGATAATTTATTGGTCATCTAAAATTATTTTCAGATCAAATGAGAGTACTATTTTAAATTTTCTCCTTACCTTCTTTTCATCTAGATACTTTTATTTTGTAAGAAATTTAATTTTATTATATTTAAATATTTTGTTATTATTTTTAAATTAAAAATAATTTTTGAAAAATCATATTTAAATTATTTTATACCATTATAAAATGCTATTTTTTTTTTAATATTAACTTATTCGATGATCCCTTTCTGTATTTGTTTTTGTTCATTAATATTAGATTTTTAATTAATCTTATTTATTATTAAAAAAATAAAATAGCAAATAATTATATATATAATTTTTTTTCCCTAAGCTCCAATATATATATATATATAAAATTTGTTTCGATTGGTTAGGTTATTTGCTATCTTTGTCAAGTCAATTCAATTCAAGTTTTTTGAATTTTGAATTTTATATAGATTCTCACCGAATTAAAAATTATGTTACCCAATCTTTAAAAATTTACAAACTTGACTCGAGTTATTTGGGTTGAACTCACCCAAATTTATAACTCTAACAAGGAGGTTGAAAATTGTACGAATGAAATTGTGACAAATTAAAAATTAATACATAAATTATGAAACTTAAATGGTAGGTTTCAATATATATATGTTTTATAATTTACATATTTATATTATTTTATATAAATATATTTTATTAATTTTTTCACATCCAGGTTTGCACTAGTAGTGAATTACCACAAAATGCTTTCGGCTCGTTTGGTCTCCAAATCTGTCCTATCTTGCAGCTTATTTGCGACGACTGATTATATGTGAAGTTGAATCACCCCAAGACTAAGACAGGCCGAGGCCTTTTTTAAAGCTTGGCCCAATTAACAGATCTCAGGCCCACCATTGTCCACTCCCAAGTTAGCCTGGGTTTGGATTCTGAATTTAATAAATAAATAAATAAATAATTATTTAAGATAAATTACACTGACCTTCCCTGATGTTAGAAAAAATACAGTAAATTTTATAATTTTAGCATAATTATATTGGCTCTCTCTTAAAGTTTTAATTTGCATAGGCCAAGTTTGGGAAGTCTCAAAAAAGCCAAAAAGCTAAAAAGTTACTCAAAAAGTTGAAAAGTTATCACTATTCACCAAAAGTCAACAATTACGGCTGCACAACTTCCAATACTAATTTTCCCCTACACATTAATTTATACAATTTTTTGAATACATATTTTTCATAAAAAGTCAAAAAGTTAACTCAAACATTCATATTTTCAACCTCAACTTTTTAGTCTAAAAAGACAAAAAATGCACTTATTTAGGACACCCCAAACAACCCCTTAATCTCTTTTTGTGGGGAAGTATTTTTTGAGTACCGACATGTGGCAAGGTAACGCCGACGTGTCAGCCGAAGTGCCCCGTGTGCTGGTCATTTGCCGAGGTTATCTCGGTGTTGCCGAGGTTACCTCCGAAGATATTGGAATCCGAGATGAGCAGATAAAGAACAAGAGTCCTAAAATGAAGAAAGACTTCAAGATGGATAAGGATAGTATTCCTAGGAAGTCTATCCTGATCTCTTGTAGAGTCCAAAGTAAGCACTGAATGAGAGTCCATAGAAGTCAGACTTCTAGTAAGACTAGGATAGAGTAAACTATAAAAAGAGAGGCACCCCTGTGGGTCTAAGGTACGCAATTTATGCTTTGAGCAGTAAATTTAGCACTTGATTATCTTTGAGAGATATACTGACTTAATCGTCGGAGTACCCCCGGGTAGAAGAACCACCGCCGGAATCTTCTCTTTCTGTTGCAAGTTAGCCAGGTGTCATCTATTCTGTCAGTTCTCTCCAGCTGATCACTGAGTTGGCAGTGTGATCGGAAAATTACTCACACAATTTGGCGCCGTCTGTGGGAACGAAAGGAGAATAGATAGCCAGCAACGGACAGAAGGAAAAGATTGGGAACGACACTCCTGCTGGGAGTGGGAGACCTATTGACCTTGAGGTCACAGAAGACGAATATAATGCAGAAACTCGTGACCAGAATCACAGAGTGAAGGACGTCGGCCAGACTAACGACGTACCAAAGAAACCAGATCGAAGTGGCTATTACAACGAAGATGACCTCCAGGTATGGAAGGATAGATGCCTGCGAAGGGACGAAGAGATGAAGGAGATGGCAAACAAATTGGTAGACCTGCAGTCGGTTGTCGATTTCATGATGCAAAATAACGTCATGCAGCCGCCGTTCCCGCTGCATGACACGTCGATTCCAGCAGCTAATGCCCAGAAGGGAGGGCAAAGAACAATCCCCATAGCGCTTCAACACAACGAGAGCGAAAGACACTCTCACCGACCTTCCAGGGAGGTCGGACGAAGGGAGCCAAGAAGAGAAGAATCACGGAGAACACATCATACGAAGGAGACGGATCCCAAGGGACATTGGCATGTTCAGGGGCAGGCGCTGTGCTTCGACACAACCCATGAAGAGGGGTCGAAAAGGACTCACCACGAAGCTGAAAGCAGTGCACCAAAAAGACTGAAAGCAGGAGATAGCCGAGCTCCTGGGAGGACAAAAGAGGATTTAAGAGATTACCTCAAGAGGAAGCAACAGAATGACTACGCCGAGGTAACTTCCCCAAATAAGCCGAGGACACCATTCTCGGTGGAATTGGATAAGTTCGAGGCGCCGAAGAGATTCAGTATGCCGAGGTTTCAAATATATGACGGGAAGTCAGACCCCAACTTCCATGTCGGATTGTATCTGAACTCAATGGTACTGTATAGTGGGAACGAGCCGTTGCTCTGCAAAGTGTTCCCCTTATCCTTCGGGGAGATTGCATCAGACTAGTTCCATAAACTACCAAAGGGAAGCATGAAGACATGGGAAGGCCTGGCCGAGATGTTCGTGGCCAGGTTCGTGACAAACAAGCTGCAGCCATTGAGGGTAGATGCACTGATGGCTTTGAAGATCAGTAAGGATGAAGGCCTTAGGGCCTATGCAAAAAGGTACTACGAGGTATTCAACCGAATACCAGAATGTAATCAAGAAGTGGCGATCGTGTCATTCAAGAACGGCCTGAAAGACAACTGTCCACTATGGAAGTCTTTGGCAAAAACTTTTCCAAAAAACATGGAAGAGCTCATGGCGAGAATCGAGAAATATGCCAGAGCCGATGAAGATACATCGGGAAATAACGAGATAAAACAAGAGAAAGGAAACAGCTCGCCAAAGCGAGGCCGAGGTAACAACGGATTGAACAAACATGAAGCAGAACTGAGGGCTGCACAGGCGGTGACGACTGTGTTCCGAACCCCAATTCAGAAAGTCCTGGAACAAATTCGGAACCGGCCCTATTTCAGAGCACCAGCAAGGGCACTAGGGGAATTCATGGAGAGGAACGTTGGCAGGCGTTGTGCCTACCACAATGAAGAGGGGCACACAACTCAGGGTTGCAAAGCCCTGAAAGCACACTTGGAAGACTTGGTAAGGCAAGGACATCTGAGAGATCTGGTCGACGAAGCCAGAACAAGAGAAGAACAGGCAAGATTGCCTCAAGCACCAGCAGCTCCGCCTCCCCCAACACAGCAACCTCAGGCAGGAGGACCTCGGGTGGTCAATGTGATTCACTCAAGGGTCAACGAGAACGAAATCAGAGGAGAGACCCAGAAGGTAAAACACCTACAACATGTCTATTAAGTCGGGGAAAAAAGACATCGGGCAGAAAAATGCCAAGGACTAATGATAACCTTTACTGAAGCCGACCTAGAGATGGTCCAGCATCCGCATAATGATGCCTTGGTAGTATCCCTCCAGGTTGGGGAGTGCCAAGTGAAATGCATCCTGATAGACCAAGGCAGCTCTTGTGACATCATGTACGTCCGATGTTACAAAGAGCACCCAGACGACATGGAACAATCCAATGGCCCAATGGTTGGGTTCAATGGAACGCCGACATGGCCACTGGGAGCAGTAGACTTGGAGGTGCAGGCTGGCACCAGGAAGATCAAGACATAATTCACCATCATTGACGCACCCTTCCCTTATAACATCATCTTGGGAAGGCCATGGTTGCATGCAATGGGGGCAGTTCCCTCAACATTGCATCAATTATTGCGATTCCCAACAGAACATGGGATAGAGGAAGTCAGGGGCGACCAGCTGCAGGCGAAGAATTACTCCATGGCAGTAATGAAATCTACCTGCAGCATACGAGAGCCAGAAAAGGCAGAAATTGAAGATGATGACGTGGAAGTCCTAGAGGACATCGGCAAGAAGCCAGCGGAGAAGAGCGAAGAGGCACTAAAGAAAATCCTCCTCCAGGATGGGGATGAAGAACGCTTCTTTCTTCTCGGATCGGGCTTAGCCGAAGAAGAGGAAAGAGAGTTGGAGGCTTTTCTAAGAGCAAATATTGAGGTGTTTGCATGGACACCTTACGAAATGCCTGGCATTGACCCCGAGGTCACTTGCCACAAACTGAATGTTGACAGGTCGGCCAAACCTGTAATTCAACGAGCCAGAAGACCGACGTTGATGCACGTCGAAACAGTAGAGGAAGAAGTAGACAGACTTCTGGAGGCTAGGGCCATTAGAGAAGTTCACTACCCGACATGGCTGTCCAATACAGTGGTGGTAAAGAAGAAGAACGGTAAATGGAGGGTCTGTGTAGACTTTACCAATTTAAACAAAGCCTGCCCCAAAGACAGCTTCCCTCTACCTAAGATTGACCAGCTAGTGGATGCCACCTCGGGGCATGGAAGGATGAGCTTCCTAGATGCCTACAGGGGGTATCACCAGATAGCTATGGACCCAACAGATGAAGAGAAGACTGCATTTATCACTCCCAAAGGGCTATACTGCTACAGAGTAATGCCTTTTGGATTGAAAAACGCAGGGGCCACCTACCAAAGATTGGTAACCAAGATGTTCAAGCACATGATTGGCCGAACAATAAAAGTCTACATCGACGACATGGTCGTTAAGACCAAGGAGCCTGAGGGACATCTTGCCGATCTACGAGCAGTCTTTGAAATTCTTAAGACATATTGGCTCCGACTCAATGCATCGAAGTGTGCATTTGGAGTCGGATCTGGTAAGTTTCTAGGATACCTGGTGACCAGGAGGGGTATTGAGGCCAGCCCAGAACAGATCAAGGCCATCCTAGAGCTGAATAGCCCGACGTCGGCAAAACAGGTACAGATGCTAACTGGAAGGGCCGCAGCCCTGAACAGGTTTATAAGCAGAAGCTCAGACAAGTGCAAACCCTTCTTCAAATTAGTGAAGAAAGCCACAGACTTTCTTTGGACAGAAGAGTGCGAAGAAGCATTAGCCGATCTGAAGAAGTACCTAACCACAGCTCCAGTTCTTTCGAATCCAGAACCTGGGGAGGAGCTATTCCTGTACTTAGCAGTTTCAGAATATGCGATTAGCGCAGTACTAATCCGAGAAGAAAAATGGGAGCAAAAGGCTGTTTACTACGTAATCAAAACCCTAGCCGACGTAGAAACAAGGTATCTACCCTTAGAGAAATTGGCACTGGCTCTAGTAATGGCTTCAAAGAAGTTGAACCATTACTTTCAGGCCCATAAAATTTTGGTACTGACAAAGCATCCATTAAAATCCCTATTGCAGCAGGGAGACTTGACAGGAAGAATAACCAGATGGGCAGTCGCCCTAGGCCAATATGATCTGGAGTACAAGCCCAGAACTGCAATCAAAGGCCAGGTTTTGGCCGACTTCGTGGCCAAGTTCACGCCAGAGTCCATCAAACATTAAGCTCCGTTGAGCCTAGACAGACAATGCCCAAACAAGCAAGCAGAAGCACAGCCAAAGGCTAAAGAACAAAAAAAAGAAGAGAAACCCAGACCCTGCAGCATTTACATCGGCGATTCCTTTCAACTGTTCGTTGATGGGAGTTCAAACCGGCAAGGAGCGGGGGCAGGAGTAGTACTGATATCTCCAGATGGAGAAATATTAGAACAGTCCATTCGATTGGGATTCAAGGCCTCAAACAATGAGGCAGAATATGAAGCATTGATTGCAGGACTGAAGCTAGCAGCAGCAGTACAAGCAGATGAGGTAATAGTTTTTTGTGATTCACAACTGATAGTTAACCAGATAACGAGCAAGTTTGTAACCCGAGATGAAAGAATGTCGGCCTACGCAAAGGAGGTCATCAGGCTGGCAGCCTTATTCCAGAATTGCAGACTGCTTCAAGTCAGCCGAGATGACAACAACCATGCCGATGCATTGGCCAACCTAGCTAGTGTAATACAACTAGGAAAAGCAAGGACAATAATGATTGAATACTTGTCAGGCCCGAGCATTGAATCAGTAACCACAGAGCGCGAAGCAATGTGCGTAGACATGGGACCAAGCTGGATGGACGCAATTGTTACGTTCCTGAAAGAAGGAAAGCTGCCAGATGACCACAAGGAGGCACACAAGATCAGATTGAAGTCGGCAAGATTCAGTTTGACAGCAGAAGGACATCTCTACAGAAGGTCCTTCACTGGACCCTTCTTAAGGTGCGTACACCCTCTGCAGGTTGAAGATTTTTTGTATGAAATTCATGAAGGAATTTGTGGAAGCCACACTGGGGGCAGATCACTAGCTCACAGGGCCATTACCTAGGGGTATTGGTGGCCTTACATGCAAAAAGATGCAGAAGCCTACGTGAAGAAGTGTGAACAATGCCAAAGGTTTGCACCTTTGATACACCAGCCAGCTGCTGACCTAAATCCTGTATCCAGTCCTTGGCCATTTGCCCAATGGGGAATGGACCTCGTTGGGTAATTGCCCCAAGCAACTGGGCAAAGGAAGTACCTGCTGGTAGTAACAGATTACTTCACAAAGTGGATAGAAGCAGAACCTCTTGCCAAGATCCGAGATGTGGATGTCAAGAACTTTATATGGAGAAATATCATCACCAGATTTGGGATTCCAAGAGCAATTGTTGCAGACAACGGGACTCAATTTGACAGTAAGCTGATCAAAAACTTCCGTGCAAAGTTTAAGATCAAGAACTATTTTTCAACCCCAAGTTTTCCACAAAGCAATGGACAAGCAGAAGCATCTAACAAAGTAATTCTGGATGGGATAAAAAAGAGGCTGCAGGCAACAAAAGGGAAGTGGGTAGACGAATTACCCAATGTACTCTGGGCATATCGGACTACGCTGAGAAGATCAACAGGGGAATCACCCTTTGCCATGGCTTATGGCACAGAAGCAGTCATTCCATTGGAGATCGGCATCCCAAGGATCAGAACCCAGGGAGTTGAGAACGGGACTAATGATGTACTCTTAGCCCGAGATCTGGATCTTCTAGAAGAAAGAAGAGAGAAAGCTGCAATATAGCTTGCAACATACCAACAACAGCTTGCTAGAGCCTATAATAAGAAGGTTAATCCAAGGGAATTTCAAATTGGCGACCTAGTCCTGAGAAAAGTCGTCGGCAATAAGAAGGATCCTAGGGAGGGCAAGCTTGGCCCAAACTGGGAAGGACCCTACAGAATCACTTCGGTATTGGGCAATGGTGCATATCGGCTTGAAGATAATGAGGGCAAAGCATTGCCAAGACCCTAGAACACTTGTAATTTGAAATTTTTCTATCATTAGATGTTGATTATTTTTTGCCGATATCATCAATAAAATCTTAGTAGAATTCTCCAACTTGTGAAAACTATGCATAATAATGTTTTTTAATGAGAACCCAATAGCAAATCAGGTTCACATTAGGGGGCAGAGAGTTATAAATGATGCTTAACACTTGTTGAAATTTGTAGCAATTTACAAGTAGAAGTTAAGCCGAGATAATTGTTTATCTTCACTTGTTGAAATTTGTAGCAATTTACAAGTAGAAGTTAAGCCGAGATAATTGTTTATCTTCACTTGTTGAAATTTGTAACAATTTACAAGTTGAAGTTAAATTGAAGTGATGCTTAACACTTGTTGAAATTTGTAGCAATTTATAAGTTGAAGTTAAGCCGATATAATTGTTTATCTTCACTTGTTGAAATTTGTAGCAATTTACAAGTTGAAGTTAAATTGAAGTGACGCTTAACACTTGTTGAAATTTGTAGCAATTTACAAGTAGAAGTTAAGCCGAGATAATTGTTTATCTTCACTTGTTGAAATTTGTAGCAATTTACAAGTTGAAGTTAAACTGAAGTGATGCTGAACACTTGTTGAAATTTGTAGCAATTTACAAGTAGAAGTTAAGCCGAGATAATTGTTTATCTTCACTTGTTGAAATTTGTAGCAATTTACAAGTTGAAGTTAAACTGAAGTGATGCTTAACACTTGTTGAAATTTGTAGCAATTTACAAGTTGAAGTTAAGCCGATATAATTGTTTATCTTCACTTGTTGAAATTTGTAGCAATTTACAAGTTGAAATTAAACTGAAGTGATACTTAACACTTGTTGAAATTTGTAGCAATTTACAAGTTGAAGTTAAGCCGATATAATTATTTATCTTCACTTGTTGAAATTTGTAGCAATTTACAAGTTGAAGTTAAAACCGAAATTATTATTTAAACACTTGTTGAAATTTGTAGCAATTTACAAGTTGAAGATTAGCCGATATCATTATTAACCGAGGTAACTCACCCCGAGAAGGTTGCACAAAGAAGGAAAGACTTGGAAAATATTCTAAGTATAGAATCATGCAGAAACAGTCAAGAGAAGACAAAGGCAACAAGCATTCAAGAGAAGAAAGGTTGAATTAGACATCCAAAAGAACAAAGAGGCACGTCGGCCATTTGCAGAGCTTACATTGTCTGAAAAACAAAAAGTACAAGAGTACAAAAGACAAAAGAAGAAAAACATGAAAACTAAGATTCACCAACATCAGCAGCAGGCTGAGTTTGGACGTCGGCGGACTGTTGAGAAGCTACCTCGGCTGCCTTCTCCGTCGCGATCTCGGCATCAATTTGAGCAATTGTTTCATCAACACTTTTGTCGGCCAGAGGAACATCGGATAATACCTGCTCAAAGGCAGTTTCCTTGGGAACCTCCTCAACCTCCTCATCTTGAGTCAAGTCAAGGACTTGCTCAGTTTGAGGAGGAGACTTGGCCCCAGTGGCCTCCTTGGACTTCCTCACCAAGGCCTCATCCTCATTTTGATCCTCTGATTCAGAATCATCTTCAGATTGAGCTGGAGGCGGCGGCGGAAGGAATGTGAGAGGAATGGCGTCGGCATTCCAAAAAGGCGAGTCCTCGGGGACATTGAGCTTTTTAAGAAGGGACATCCAACCAAGGGAGAAACCCCTGTTGCATGCCTGCTTCACTTGTTGCTCATAGGCCTCTGTCACATCGGCCATACCCTGATTATAGGCCTTTTCATCAGCATCTTTTATTTCGGCCGCTTTAGTGGCCAAGGCATCTTCAAGCTCCTTCTGGGCCTGGGCCACCTTATCCTCAGCCTCTTTTAGCTGGGCTTGAAGAACTTTATTTACTGCCTCAACAGCACCAGCTTTTTCTTCGGCATTATCCCTTTCCTTAATGGCGACCTCGGCCTGGTCCTCCAGCACTTTCATCTTTGACTGCAAGCCCTTATTTGTTTTCTAAAGTGTGGTAACTTCCCTCTTTTTCTCGGCTAACTTTTCATGGTTCTGAAAAGTTTGCATGGAGAAAGAGTGGCATGCTGGATGGCCTGGAAGGAAACAGAAGTATTAGAAAAATATTCTAAGTGTAAAATAAAGAGAAAGAAAGAAGTACCAAACAAAAACACTTACTTGAACAGAATGTTGTAGCATCAAAGCGTAGTTTTCATATTCACTGAACCTGGCGTTTCGTTCCAAGTCGCCTAGGAGAAGCAGTGCAGTGCTAAGTGCAATGCCGACATTTATATCGTCGGCGCTATCATTGGCCATTACAGGCTTATCTTCCAAAGTTATTTCAGGGGCCCAAGGGGCATCGGGCTTCTTTGACCCCGAGGTCGTTGCAGATGACCTCGGCCTTTTCGACTTAGTTGATTCGGAGAGAAGGTCTTCAGCGGACCTCTTCGTAGGACAGAGGCAGTTTTTTCGCTTGGAGCCAGCTGGGAAATTGGCAAAGTGTCTTCAGTCTCAGCCTAAGTCACTTTGGCCTTTGGCTGAGCCTTCTTAACTCTTTTGGGCTTGGGTGGAAGTTGCGTTTGAGTTGGTAGAGTATTAACGTCGGTTGGGATACTGGCTAAGAGATCTTTGGCCACAGGTTTTGCGTGACCTATCTCGGCTGCAAGAACAAGACGTCGGCAACGTTTGCGTTGAGATGGTGGGATTAGATATTGAGCCGAAGTAGACGGCTGTTCTACTAGATCGGATGTTGACCCTTGATCAGCCCGAGATGTTGATGCGGCTTGTGGAGTTGTGGCAGAGGGAGGAGATAAGCTCTTCTTTTTTCTCTTGGAAACATCGGGCATAGTTGATTTATAGGACGGAATAAAATTAAGGAGCAAAGGCGCCTTCCATTTTTGGACTGGCAAGTCCAAAAGCTTTTTCAAATCCTTGCTGAGAACGAAGGATTGGCGAAAGTTCTTTGGTGGCTGGCGGAGAGCTACAAGAGAAAACAGACATTAGAAACAGGTAAAGTATTAAAAAACTTGAAAAGAAACAGCCAAGTAGTAACATAGGGCTCTTACCCTTGCCCTCTAAGATTGATCGAGGTAGAGGGAAGATGTGGGGATCCTCATCTGGACCAAACTCCCAATTTCCTGAGGTAATGAGGTAATCATTTCCAGCCCCCTTGTTGGAGTCTGGGAGGTCGGCTACGATTTTGAACTCTGTGGATCTCGGTTTAAGATAATAAATGTAGCCTTTTTCTTTCAAGTTAAGGGCGCACATGGTATAGCAGTATTGAACGTCGGCTAAGGTGATCCTAACGTTTTCCTGTTTAGCTAAGGCTATGATACCGTTGATCACTCGGTAAGAATTTATAGCAAGTTGCATGGGGTTCAGCTTATAATAATGGAGAATCTCGCGAAACAGGATGTTGAGTGGGAGCCGAAGTCCACACTTGATAAAGGCAATTACGGGGAAGGGCATGGAGTCGTCAGTAGGCATGATGGAATCATCATCCCCAGCCAACCTCAGATGGACGTCGGCTGAGATTTCAAACTCCTGTCTAAAGAATTCAAGTTTGGTTGGGGTGTTTACCCTATGCCTCCACATACCCATAACGTCGGCCTAAATTAAAAAGACTGGGTTTCAGAAGAGAGATGATCTAAAAAAGGTTTTGTGAACCTCGGCTAAGGCCTGGGTGTATATTGATACAAGAATTTGTGAAGATTGTTTTAGTTTTGACAGGTTCTATAGTCAAATCCCAAACCTAAAATCTATGAAGACGAAGATTGAAGGCACAAATCTGGAAAAATAGAAAAACAAAAACGAAGTTTCAGAATCAAGAACAGAGGTAGGGCTATCAAAAGCACAGAGAATACAAGGAGTATAAGGTCAAGAACAGTGACAAAAACGCAAGAAAGTGGTGAAACAGTGCGTGTGTTCAAGATTTGGGCAAAAGCAGAGTCATGGAGTAAATACATTCAGATATATGGTTCGCAAGATAAATGTTTGAATAAAACAAGTAATAGAAACAAGCTATGAGGAATATCAAAGGAATTGAAAAACGAAAGGAACAGTTGCTTACCAGAAAAAAAATGGAGCCGGTATGGAGATTGCCGACGTCAGACGACAGTTATAGATGTGACAAAACGGCGAAAGCTTCACAGGAAGGGAAAAAGGAAGGCAGTTACAGAGCTTGGTAACTGGAACAATGGCGTATTCAAGAGCAAGAGAGAGAGAGAAAGAGCAAGTGAATCGAATGCAAAGTAAAGAAGCGAAAGAAAGGAAATTGCAGTTTTGTCAAAATATTTTTGAAACGGGGGCAAAAGAAGGCATTAAATGCGCCTGGAGCAACGCATACGTCAGACGGCACACGCAGAGAAGACGGTTTTCAGGCGCGTCAGAAACACGATCCAATGAGGATCAAACGCGTAAGTGAAACGGTTGAAAAGCGATGCTTGACATCTCACACGCATGAAGAAGTTCATAAGGGAGCTTTTTGATCTTTTAGAAGACATGTCGGCCTGAGATGATGACGTCAGCTAAGATACTTTGAACCGACGTACTGGAAGGAAGTACCGATGTAGGTTCCATCACCTCAGAATGCCGAGGTAATAGAACCTAGGGGGCAGTTGTGGGGAAGTATTTTTGAGTACTGACACGTGGCAAGGTGACGCCGACGTGTCAGCCGAAGTGCCACATGTGCTGGTCATTTGCCGAGGTTATCTCGGTGTTGCCGAGGTTACCTCCGAAGATATCGGAATCCGAGATGAGCAGATAAAGGACAAGAGTCCTAGAATAAAGAAAGACTTCAAGATGGATAAGGATAGTATTCCTAGGAAGTCTATCCTTATCTCTTGCAGAGTCCAAAGTAAGCACTGAATGGGAGTCCATAGAAGTCAGACTTCTAGTAGGACTAGGATAGAGTAAACTATAAAAAGAGAGGCACCCCCGTGGGTCTAAGGTACGCAATTTATGCTTTGAGCAGTAAATTTAGCACTTGATTATCTTTGAGAGATATACTGACTTGATCGTCGGAGCACCCCCGGGTGGAAGAACCACCGTCGGAATCTTCTCTTTCTGTTGCAGGTTAGCCAGGTGTCATCTATTCTGCCAGTTCTCTCCAGCTGATCACTGAGTTGGCAATGTGATCGGAAAATTACTCACACACCTTTTAATCAATAATTCATGAGTCATATAGATGAAAAATAATAATATTATAGTTTCTTTTACACTAAAATGTATATTTTAGATCATTTATGTTTGTGTGTTCACACTATCTAAATTAATTTTAGTCTCTTTAATTTTACTAAAAGGGAGATTGATGTAATTCTACCAAAACTATGGAGTTTGCTGTATTTTTTCAATTTTCAGGGAATATCAGTGTAATTTACCCAATTATGTGCATATACTCACAATTTTTAGATAAGTAAACAAAAAAAATATTTATTTTACAAATATAAATATTATTATTTTTTGATTTTCCAAACCCAACCAAAAAAGAGAAATTTTGGGGAGAGAATTTAGAAATTTTTTTTTGGTTTGTTTGGTTGTATATTTTAAAAATAGTTTGGGAGTTTGGGATGATTTGATATTTTGTTGTAGTTGAGTAGATGTGTGTGAGAGAAAAAGTGACTGAGATGGAGAGAGGAGAGAGAAAAAGTAATTGATTGATGTGTAGGAGAGAAAAAGTGAATTTGAATTTTTTTTTTTTTTAAATTTGAACCAAACAAAATTTTAAAAATTTTTCTCAAAAATTGTATCTTGAAATCCAAACCAAACAAATCCATTTGTCATTGGGTTTGTATAGTGGTTTCACAAATTATAATGGTTTAAGATAAACTAGGCAAGCATTAAAGTTGGTGCAATCCCAATCTATTTATAGCAATTTACAATAGATATATGAACCTAAAATTGAGATACAATAGGAGATAAATAAGTATGTATTTCTTTATTCTTTGGTAATGATTATATATATATGAGTGTGTTGATTAAAATGACTTGTATATATGAAGCAACGAATGAAAATAGCAAGTAGAGGAAGTGAACCCTAAACTTATTAAACTTAATTAACATCTCTCCTTGTGCAAAGAGTAACCTAAACGTGAAGGGAAAGGTGAAGGAGTAAAGCTTCCACCTTTCTCATTCATAATCATCAAATCATGGGAGGTTGCAATTGCCTCATCATGATGATCATGATTATGATCATTCTCATCCTTGTTTCTTGTATCAGGGTGGGCATAGGGAGAATTTAATGCCCTGCACATCAAGCATTGCCACAAACAGTCATATATGTATATATATCAATACAATAAGGCTGTGTTTAGATGGAAGATTTGATGAGAAATATAGAATGCATTTCCTTTTTACTTTCTTTTCTCTAGTGTTGTATATTATAACCAAACAAAAAGTGAAATTATATTTCATTTTGTTATTTTATTTCTTTTATCAAATCTTTTAATCAAATACAGTCTCAAAATATGTGTACAAACATAGAAATATATTGAAAAATATAATTTATAATTGACAATTAATTTTAATGTGATAAAATACATATTTTAAATGACATTAGACCATACATTGAACATTTTTCCATTTTCTTGGTATAAATTCCAGGTATGTAGCACCGTTCACGACTTATATATATATCAATATGATGGAACTGCTCTAGGCATATTCAAATTATTTGGTACAATTTTTTTATTTAAATTATCATCTTCCAATTTATATAAATTATTGCATTTGATGAAAGCAAAACTGTGAAATATACCTGCGGAAGCGTCTTTCGAGGAAACGTTGGAGGGAGTATTTTCTTGCAATTGGAAGATCTGTGATGTGAGACAAACCCATGCATTTATAATTGTCTAAATTCATGGCCTCTAAAGAAAATACAAAAACATTAAGCTTGTCTCTGTACCGGACTGTCCAATTTAGGCTTGTGGGCTCATTATGGGCCTAATTTCAAATATATCTGTTTGTATTTTTGTTCTCTTTGGGTTGATTTTCACAATTTTTTTTATTGAATCTCATAATTGTAATCACATAATTTTTATTACATTTGTCTTGAAAAAAATGAATAACAAGTCTGGTATTGAAAATAATTCATTTAGTTTTTTAAGATAAATGCAATAAAATTATGTGACTGCAATTATCAGATCATTTATTTATTTATTTTTATGGAAGATCTACGCATAAAGACCTAAAAAATTAACAAATTGGATCATCAAAGTGGGATCTGCTAAAATTAAGAATATGATTTAGGCAACATCCTTAATTATGTAATTCCTTATCAATTCCTTAGTTATAGGATATTTCTATAATTTGTTTTTCTTTCCTTGTTAATATTTGTACTATATATATTATACAACTATGATGAATGAAGAGACTTAGAAAATTATTCCACAATTGTGTTTGTTGATATGGTATCAGAGCCTCATTCAATATCCTTTTCTTAACCCTAGGAATTGAAGTAGGTCCTGTATTTACAATTCTTCTTGTTTCTGTTCATATCATTCCGCTGAAAAAATTTCTTTTAGTGCCATCATGACTGAAGTAGGTGGTGCTAAATCACTAACAAAGACCGAGTCTGGTCTACATTTGCCAGAAACTTCCTCTCTTATCACTCCAGAACGGCTTGACGGTACCAATTATGTGGAGTGGTCTTTGAATGCCCGAAATAAAATCCGTGGGAGAAAACGTTGGGGTTATATTTCGGGTACCAAGGCTGTTCCATTGAATAAAAAGTCGAAAGAGTATGAAGAATGGGAGGATGAAAACTGCTTGGTCAAGTCTTGGCTTCTTGATGTGATGACAAAGGATATTCGGTCTCTCTTTCTTCGATTGTCTACAACAAAGGAGACATGGGAGGTGGTTAAAAATACGTAATCGGTTGACTAGAATGCATCAAAAACTTATCAACTTCATTGCGAGGCATTTTCTGTCCGCCAGAATGGAGGTTATGTTATTTCTTATTTTGGAAAATTACAAAAAATATGGTAGGAGCTTGATGATATTGATGCCTGTATTATGGAGCGTACCAATGATATTGCTATATATACCACAAAGGTTAATTCCGAACGCGTGTATAAGTTTTTGGTTGGTCTTGATCCTCACTTAGATGGGGTTCGAGGTCGTGTACTGTCGACAAAACCACTTCCTAATTTATAGGCGACTTACGCTATGGTTTGTTCGGAAGCTAATCGCCAAGATGCTATGCTTGGAGGAAATATTGGAGAAGGGGGGGCCGTAATGGCTTCTTGGAAGACGACCATCTTAAAGAAGGATAAAAAATGTACTTACTGTCATGGTACTGGTGGACACGTGCTTCCGACTTCATGGGTATCCAGAATGGCATTCAAAGGGTAAGAAGGCATCTTATAAAGAGACGGACTCTAATCCAAAAGGAATTCTAGCCACAACTCTTGCATTCACTGCTAAGTCTGGTATGTCTTTTTCTAGAAATAGTGATTGGATAATTGACTCTGGCGCAATAGACCATATGACTTGTGATCGTTATAGGTTTAGTCATTTATTTTCTAAATGTTCCAAAGTCACTATTACCACTGCTAATGGTGTAGTTGGTATAGTTCCATTATCTTCCACATTAGAAATCGAGGATGTCTTATTTGTGCCATCGTTAAATTGTAATATTATTTCTGTGAATCAATGAACAAAATCTCATAATTGTGTTGCTCTATTTTTCCCTATTCACCGTGTCTTTCAGAACATCCATACTAGAGAGAAGATTGGCAGTGGTAGACAAATGGGAGGGTTGTACTATCTTGAAGACGGATTCCACCATTCCAATAAAAAGGGGCAAGCTCTTATGGTAAATGGAGATTCGGTGAATAAGAAAAATGAAGAAATTTGGCTATGGCATAGGAGACTGGGACACCCTTCCTTTGGCTATCTTAGGAGATTATTTCCATCATTGTTTCATGGCTATAATATTTCAGATTTTGTTTGCGAAACTTGAGTAAAGGCAAAAAGTCATCGTACTACTTTTTATTTGAGTGATCGTAAAACAGATTTACCTTTTTCATTAGTTCATTCAGATGTTTGGGGACCAACCCCAATTTCTACTCTTAATGGGATGAAGTGGTTTATAACTTTTGTTGATGATTGTACTCGCATGACTTGGTTTTATCAAATGAAACACAACAGTGATGTTTGTTCAATTTTTCGCCTATTCCATCAAATGATAACTACTCAATTTGGTGTTTGAATAAAAGTCTTTTGTTCTAATAATGGTGGTGAATACGAAAAGAAAGAATTGATGGAATTTATGCACTCTGAAGGGATTATACACCAAACATCTTGCACAGATTCTCCTCAACAAAATGGTATTGCCGAGCGAAAAGACCAACATTTATTGGCAGTTACTCGATCTCTTTTAATTGGGGGTCATGTTCCCATTTACTTGTGGGGGTGAAGCTTTGAATTCTGCAGTCTATTTAATAAACCGTACGCCATCCAGTGTTCTTAATTTTTGAAGACCATTGGATGACTTTTCTGATCATTGCATTCTTCCACTAGTAGTGTTTTTGGCTCCACGAATTTTTGGGTGTGTAGTTTATGTTCATTTGCATCCCCGCCAACGGACTAAGCTTGAGTCTCGGGTTTTGAAGTGTGTTTTTGTGTGCTATGGGAACACTAAAAAAGGCTAGAAGTGTTATGATCCTACTATTTAGAGGCTTTATGTTTCCATGGATATCACCTTCCACGAGAATGAACTTTTTTATCGGGCGCCGACTCCTAGCTTACCATTTCAGGGGGAAAATTTAGAAGGAGTGACAAATTATGAAGAACTTGAGGCATTTTTTACCAACAATTCGGGCAATATTTTTTCGTTCGGAGCTTCTTTAGGACATGGTGAATTTTTAGCTGAAAGGGAAGAGTTATCAATTGTTGAACCAGGGACTTCTCATACTGCAGATAATGTTGAACCAGAGACTTCTCATACTGAAGATAATGTTGAACCAAAGACTTCTCATACTAAAGATCCTACTCTTCATGACAGTACAATGCCTCCCAACAATTCAACACAACCACTAAGCCAGTTTTCTTCTGAGATTCCTCTAGAGGTATCCACTAATCCTAATTCCACTTGTAGTGATGATCTTTTTTCTGAATCTCACATGTCTCAATATTGTCTTCCACCTCATTCTACTCGTGGTATACCACCTGTTAAATATGAGCCTAATCTTAAATCCAAAGTTAGATATCCCATTAATAATCATGTGTCTTGTCACAAACTATCTGAGTCATATGCGTCTTATGTGCTACAGTTATCATTTGTCCATATTCCTAGTAACATACAGGAAGCTCTAGCAGATGATAGATGGACTTAAGCCATGGTAGAAGAACTGACAACGATTGAGAAAAATGATACTTGGGAGCTTGTGACTCTACCGAAAGGGAAAAAAACTCTGGGATGTAGATGGGTCTTTACAGTTAAGCATAAAACGGCTAGGTCGATTGAGAGGTATAAAGCTCTTAATTGGTTGCGAAAGGATATACGTAATCTTATGGGGTTGACTACCAAGACACTTTTGCATCTATTGCCAAACTTAATATAGTTCAAGTGCTCATGTCTTTGGTGGTGAACCGAGATGGGCCACTTCTTCAGTTTGATGTAAAAAATGCTTTTTTACATGGAGATCTTACAAAGGAAGTGTACACGGACCCTCCTCTAGGTGTGGAAAAATACGAAGATGTTACAATGGTGTGCAAGCTCAAAAAGGCATTGTATGGGTTAAAACAGTCTCTTAGAGCTTGGTTTAGGAGATTTACCAAGTCTATGAAGAGCTTCGGATATAAACAAAGCAACTCCGACCATACTTTATTTTTAAAGCACCAAATGGGTAAGGTCATTGCTTTGATTATATACGTTGATGATATGGTGGTGACAAGAGATGATCAAGAAGAAATTGAGAACTTACAAAGACACTTGGCCCTAGAATTTGAAATGAAACAACTTGGAGATTTAAAATACTTTCTTGAAATCGAGGTAGCCCGCTTAAAGAATGGTATTTTCTTATCTCAACAAAAATACATTCTTGATTTGTTAACTGAAACAGGTATGCTTGGTTGTAAGCTTGTGAATACCCTTATTGAACAAAAACACAAGTTGTTTAATTGTTTGCATGCAACTTCTACTGATAAAGCCAGGTACCAGAGACTTGCGGGAAAGTTAATTTATTTGTCCCATACTAGGCCGGATATTGCTTATTCAGTATGCGTAGTGAGCCAATTAATGCATGATCCTCGTAAACCTCACATGGATGTTGTGGAATGCATATTGCGATATTTGAAGTCTACTCCGGGTAAAGGGTTGTTGTTCATCAAGAATAACCACTTGAATGTGGATGGTTACACTGATGCAGATTGGGCTGGTTCATGTGATGACAGAAAATTTACATCAGGATACTTTACTTTTGTAGGGGGCAACCTTGTGACTTGGAGGAGGAAAAAACAACCGGTGGTAGCCAGGTCCAGTGCAGAAGCTGAATCTAGGGGCATGGCTTTTGGAGTATGTGAGTTACATGGTTGAAGAACTTGCTTAAGGATTTGGGTGTTCACTCTCAGGAGACAATGAAATTGTATTGTGATAACACTTCTGCTATAGAAATTGCTCATAATCCAGTTTAACACGATTGGACGAAGCATGTGGAAATTGATAGACATTTTATTAAGGAAAAACTTGAAGCTGGAATCATTGTTTTTTCGTTTGTGAAGTCTGAAAACCAACTAGCCGATGTTCTTACCAAAGCTGTAACTAGTAGTGGTTTTGGGTACTCTTTAGACAAGTTAGGCATCTGCAATAAACATGCTCCAACTTGAGGAGGAGTGCTAAAATTAAGGATATAATTTAGGCAATATCCTTAATTATGTAATTCCTTATCAATTCCTTAGTTATAGGATATTTCTATAATCTTTTATTCTTTCCTTGTTAATATTTGTACTATATATATTATACAACTATGATGAATGAAGAGACTCAGAAAATTATTCCACAATTGTGTTTGTTGATCATAGTGAATCCAAGGGCCTGGATTGGACAGTCCAATCCTCTTTGAGAACCGAAGAGAAGCGATGCCCAAAATAAAATTGCGAAACAAATACTGGAGATGTAATGGTAAACTTAGATTTGTGTAAAAATGGAGATTATTATTATTTTTGTTTAAAATTATTTTACAATTATTAATAGAAAAAAATATAGGATTGTAAAACTAATAGTATTAAATAGTAGTGAAATACTCAAATTTAAACATTAGGTGAATAATACCTGCTTGTAACTTGCAAACTGAAGGCAAGTTGGGTCGATGTAATGGTTTTCTCACTTCTTTTTTTGGTAAATTAGAGGGAATTGGAGTTGATAAAGAGCTTTCTCCAGCAAAAAGCATGATGGCTTGTGCCTGTTATTATATAAAATCCAAGTTTCAAAACAATGAAAATATAATATAGGAAGAGAGGGGGGGGGGGGGGAGATGAACCATCTAGTCTATAATTTGAAAAGTTTTATTTATATTTCTTTCAAGGGAAATTATAAAATTATCTTCAAAGGCATTTTCAATTGGCTCTCTAAGAGTTCATTATTGTCAAGACTGTAAATGAGTCGAACTTGTTGAAGATTTCCTTAAAAGTTTCAAAACTTTAATTGTTTTTTTATTTATTTATGTATGAATTTTTTTTAATAGTCTTTTTTATTTGAATTTTAAATAAGTGTTTGGTTTCAAAAGCAAAAGGTATGTATGTTCTTAATAGACATTCAAAAGCAAAAAGTGTGTTTGTTCTCAACAGACATGAAAGAGCAAGTAGGACTCTAACTTGGGCAAAAAATAATGTGCAACGTATTCTGATTCTCTCCCTTTCCTCTTTACTGTTTTTTCTTTATTCCATATTTTTGGACAACCAATACATACTTGGCAAATTTTTCTGGTTTTGGGTTGTATCTTGGAGTCATTTGTGGTCGTTAAAACCTGCGCGGAGAGAACACATAATGACTTTAGGATAACGTCTTTGACATGCCTCTCACAATTACATAGGCTATTTGTTTGCACCTATTTTCGTAAATTTTCTATCGACAGGTGGATCAATTAAATGATGACACATGGCAATAAAGTCAAAAGTAAAAGCCTTTCATTTGATCAAAGAGACACAAGGCAGGAAAGAATTGCTTAAATACATGAATTGTTAAAAGTAGTCATGGAGCAGTTATTAAATAATTGCTGGCTTAGTGGACTGATTTGTGTAAAAATTGGTTTATGAAGGAAAGGTTTTTTTTTTCTGTCGATTTAGTGTTCAAAATGATGAGGTGCATGTGACAGTATGGAGCAAAATTAGTTCGACAGGAAATATGAAGAATTGTTAAAGTTTGAAGGCTTGGAAGTGATGGAATAGTTGCAGCAGTAGTTGGAGGTTAGTGGCTTGCAGTTTCTAAGGGAAATGAGACAGTTGCAGCATCAATTAAAGGTTAGTGGCCTGCAGTTTCCAAGGGAAATGGGATCATAGATCAAGAAAAGAGGAGAAAGAAGAAGTATAAAGGCCAGAAGTTTGCAAAGAGAAGGGAGATCAACAATCCAACAATAACTTAGTCTTCATTTTATGAGTAGATTATCAAGTTATGAGTAGTTTTGTTCTCTGTAATTTGTGACTTGTAATTCTTGTAAACTTGGATAATTTCATTTGGAGTTATCTTTGTTTATTTGAATACTCTTTCTTTTGATTGTTAATTGTTCCAAAGAAGTCTTTATGCTTTCAAGGCATTTAGAACCTTTACACAATCGTCTGATTTTCTGTTTAAATTGTTCGTTTAAAATTATTGCTTAGTTGCTGTCGATCTAAGCCCAACATAATTTTTACTAACAATTTTTGGTACGCCCAATGAGACGTCTTTCTAATTTGGAATGATGACAAGAATTCGAAGGTAAGATGAAGTACAAGATGAAATGATTTGGTTTTGTGAAGAGGAGATGCGTTGGCGTGAAAATGAAATTTTATATTTACAAGAAAAAATTGATTATTTTGATTGGCAAGAATTTCAAACAATAGCGCCATTGTCATATTATTTGACATTAGGGATACGAAATCATTTTGATAAAGTAATTGGTCAACTTGGTGATCTAATTTAATATTATAGACTTAATGGATTAAAGATGAGAGAAAGTTGTGTAATATTTTGTGCTTGATTATATGCATTATGTGATTGTGTTAATTGATAAAATGGTGGATTAACCATGGTATTGGAATTATTCTTGATTAATCATGTTAATTGAGTTGAGTTATGGCTTTGACATTCATGGATTTGGTTTTCTAAAGCAAAGGGAATGGATTTTGGTTTTGTAAAACAAGGAGAATGGATTTAGTTTTATAAATTAAAGAGGATGGATTTTGGATAAAGATTTGAACATGTTAACTTGGAAAACAAAAGAGTTGATTTTCATAAGAGAAAGAGACCGTGGCATATTGTAAATCTAGAATTGATGCTTGGGGATGGATTTTAAAACTTTTGAATATTGTTATTATCATTATTGTTGGGACTTAAGGTCAAGTGAACGTCGGATTATTGTATTATGTGTGTTTAAATATTTATGCTCAGAGGTTTTGTCCTTGATCATCGGTGGAGGATGGAATTGTGATGTTGAATAGATTATATGTTTGTAGTACGCTTAGGTTATTTATATTTGTTAAATTATGTGATGGTTGAGAATGTGCTTGTGTTTCGAATAAGAGGTACCATTACCTTCCAGCTAGCGCCTGGAGAACTTGGTAGAGGTACCATTACCTTCCAACTTGTGTTTGGTAAATTGACATTTCATTATGAAAATGTGTATCCTTAGCTTACCGTGCTTAAGGCAAGTAGAGTAGAACTTATTTATCATTATTGTCTCAGTGTATCTGTGTATATTATAGGTTATGATGGTTATGGTTCAGGAAGGTCGAGTCGTCTCATTTGTTGAGTAGAGAGTTGCTGGTTGCTTGTTGTTTTCCTTTCGTATTAGATGTATATATGTATAGATATGAATGTGTATAAATTGGGCGTAGGTACTGTATTGAGATTGTGAATAATGTGAAGGACATCGAATACTTGTGAACATGTTTCAAAAAGGCAAACCAAATGTAAGTCTGGAAAGTGGGAGAAAACGTAATGGGCTTTGTGAAATGGTTTCCAGGAATTTGTTATTGTCATATGAATTTTGGTAAAAGGTAACAAGAAGAAAGAAAAGTGAATTGCTTATGTTGTTGAATGAAATGAATGATTTTGAAAAAAATTCTTATATAAGTATATTTTTGTATAAACCATCACATTATATATATGATACGATTTAAAGCATTTATGATCATAGCTATCTGTATGTTGTTATTGTTTAGGATCATATTGGGATCCTTACTGGACTTTATGTTCATCCCATGTTGCTAATCCTTTTTCAGGTGAACGTCAATAAGTGTTTCAAGATCGAGGATCGTCTTTATGTGTTGGCCACGGGACCTTTTATTTGTGGGCAGAATGTTATTGATGTAAAAGGGTTAAACCCTTTCTTTTAATTTAAAAGATGTAAGCCTACAGGCAATTTATTTATTTTTAACTCATGTCGCATTCACTTCATATTTGAATGAGAGAACCTTTAATAATAGTACTCGTTATTGTATTGAATTTCTGTGCATGATCTCTGAAATTGTGTTATAATAAAGGATTTGATAATAGTATCTGTTGGCATAAAAGTGTGACAAACCAACATTGTTTGGAAAATATACATTCAAAAAATGTATATAAAGCAAGCTAGATAATGGCCATTCGAGTGTGGCCTCTATTTTTGACTTCGAATCTTCAAAGTTATGACTAATTAAGCAAAATTGTGTTTTCACTATTGAATACTAACAGTTGAAAGTATGTAATCAGATTTTCAAGTGCATGAAGAAACCCTTTTGGTCTAAATTGTGTTAATCAAATATGAATACAAGACCAAGGAAATTGTAACAGTTGTATTTGCACAAAGATATTGTGTTTGTGGAATGTGGTTCTAATTAGCCATTTGCACATCATACACTTGAAATGTTTCTCATACGCTCTGTCGACTTTAGCTCACTTGGATTGAGTTGTGATTTTGCCAATTATGTGGCATATGATTATTAATAATGTGGTGTTTGATTACCAAATTTCTTGGCTTTTAGCATATATTTTATAGATGTTTGTTTGTTGAAAGGGTTGCTACCAATTTAATTTTTTATATACAACTCTCTAAGAATTCAAGACTTCTTATTCTTAAAGAGTTGGGGGGCATTGTTTGCACCCATTTTCATAAATTTCCCATCGATAGGTGGATCAATTAAATGATGACACATGGCAATAAAGTCAAAAGTAAAAGCCTTTCATTTGATCAAAGAGACACAAGGCATGAAAGATTTTTTTAAGTGCATAAATTGTTAAAAGTAGTCATGGAGCAGTTATTAAATAATTGTTGGCTTAGTGGACTGATTTGTGTGAAAATTGGTTTATGAAAAGGTTTTTTTTTTTTTTTTTTTTTATGTTGATTTAGTGTTCAAAATGCTGAGGAGCATGTGGCAATATGGAGGAAAATTAGTTCGACAGAAAATATGAAGAATTGTTAAAGTTTGAAGGCTTGGAAGTGATGGAGCAGTTGCAGTTGCAGTAGCAATTGGAGGTTAGTGGCCTGCAGTTTGTAAGGGAAATGGGACAGTTGCAGTAGCAGTTAAAGGTTAGTGGCCTGCAGTTTCCAAGGGAAATGAGATCATGGATCAAGGAAAGAGGATAAAGAAGAAGTATAAAGGCCAGAAGTTTGCAGAGAGAAGGGAGATTAACAATCCAACAATAATTTAGTCTTTATTTTAGGAGTAGATTATTAAGTTAAGAGTAGTTTTGTTCTTTGTAATTTGTGACTTGTAATTCTTATAAACTTTGATAATTTCATTTGAAGTTATCTTTGTTTATTTGAATACTCTTTCTTTTGATTGTTAATTGTTTTAAAAAAGTTCTTGTACTTTCAAGGCATTGAGAACCTCTATAAAATCGTCTGATTTTCTATTTAAATTGTTCGTTTAAAATTATTGTTTAGTTGCTGTCGATCTAAACCCAACATAATTTTTACTAACACTATTTTTCTTAACCGTTTTCTTCATATTCTTCTTATTCTGTTATGTATATATACATGGTTTTTTCAAATTGGAAAAAACCTAATTTCAAAATCTGTTTTATTTAATATCTTTATTTTGTAAAATTGATATAAAGTAATTCTTGTTTAATTTCCACAACAATCTAAAGTCATTATTCAGTAACATATTTAATTTTTTCATTATTTGTATTTTACAATTTAATTTGTTGATCCTGAACTGAATTTTTAAATGTTCAAACTTATTTTTTAAGAATTAGTCTAATTCAAGCTCCATCTTTTACCAATTGTGACACCACATTTAACTTGCCCAGAGAGATCTAGTGGTGCAGGTCGGTATGGGGATTCACTGTCCTTTTATATTATTGAATTAAAAAAAAAAAAAAAAGTTTCACATGTGACTTATGCCAATTTCAATATCTTCCAAAATTAAAATCCAATTTTTATTTTAATTCTGAAAATCACTTTCTAGCCTCTATTACTGTATGTTTGTCAAGCATGAAATTATGATTTAATTAAATTATGAATGGAAAATACAATCAATTTTAGCTATGGAGTTGGAACCTCACCCGTCCATCATCTAGAGTAGAGGGTGTTATTATTCAGTTTTGATGATCCATTTCAAATAATTCATTTTCTAAGGTATTTCGTATATATTATTTAAAAAAAAAAAAAATCCGATAATTATAAACATTAATGCTATATATATATACCTTGTGTTGGGGAACATCGTCATAGACGTTAACTTGACCACCATAGAAAATTGTTAGCTGCGCTGCTGAAGCCTTTGCACCTGATGGAGAAGATTGGACTGTCGCATTGCCACTATATATATGTATATAACAAGAAAATCATGATTAATCACATTTTTAGAGTAATCAATTATTATAATAAATTAAAGTTTTAGAAATAAAAATTAAGGGAGGGCATATCTTATTTGTCAAAATTGTGTATTTTTATTGACAAAATTAAATATTTAGGCTTCGTTTGGCTAGGATTTTTGAGACTAAAAAAACATAAAAGAAAAAATAGGCTAAATAAGTCAATAAAACAAAATGTCATATTATCATTTCACTTTTTCTCTCACACAAGTCAAAAAAATCAAAAAAGCTAACCCAAATGAATTTTTTAGTCCCGAGCTAAAAAAAGTCTTAACTCAAAAAAGTCAACCAAAAAAGTTTTTACCATACGACAACTTAGGACTGAATTATTATACTTTTAAGTGTAATTATCCAATCTCTCTTGTTCGCCAATTTCATTTGCCGCTCCCATACCCCCTTTTGTCCCTTTAATTTTAATTCAAAAATTGTCCAATATTTGCAAAACTAATCCCATTTACCAATAAGATTTAAATAAATAAAAAAAAAAAATTCAATTTAAAGAGATAGAGAGAAAAGAGTGTGGAAGAAAACAAGTGGTTTGAATTCCATCCCATATCCCTCTCTTAATTGTCACAACAGCACACTGGAACATTTCCCTAAAATCTAAGGCTAAGAGAGGAGACATGACCTTTATATGTATATATATATATTTCTTTATCTTAATATACTCTCAATTATTAGATCATATGCATTAAAAAAAATGAAGAATATAAAGTATTCCTTGGCCAAGAAAGGACGGGACAAGAGATGGTACAACAATTTTAGAATAGAGGATATGAGGCATTGTTTCTCTAGTAAAAACATGCACCACTTCCCCATACTTCACCATCAAAATTGAAACCCTAAATTCAACGAATCCAGATTCAGCACAGGTACATACCTGATTCCAGGAAGTAATGCTTTTTCCAAGAATGAAGGCGGCCGAGAACCATTACAAATTTTTGTCCCTAGAAAAGGCCGCAGCGGAGCCCTTTTAATGGCACTTGATTCCTCTTCATTAGTCTTGCCAAAGTTATGGGGAGTCTTTGGAACCAAGTATTTTCTGAACAAATCAAGTGTTTGAGTCTTGTCCTCTGATGACTTCAAGTTTTCCTTTTGATGATCAAGCTCTTCTTCAATTTGAGCAATGTCTAAGCTTAGGGTTGAGTTTTCCATCTTCATGAAGTCCTTTGCAACTACAGAGCTACAAAACATATGATAAAAACCCTTCAAAATCATTATTAAAAATGCAACCCAATTTTTTTTATAATGTAAATAGCATCTGTAATATGAAGGAGATTGCTTCAAATGAAAATAACCAACAGTAGGAATTCAATTATCAACTCCCCGATATTGAATGAACAATCCTCCTATAACATTAAAGGTCTTCATAGCAATGAAATATTTTTTGTTCAGGTATTAGGTCATAGTTTCTCACTAAAAATAAGTCATTTTTATTGTGCCTATCTATCTTCTATATTATGATCGACTGTTAAAATTAAGTAGGGTCGCTATAAACTGGATAGTCTTGATCAATTCAATAGATCATTTGATGTAGTTAGAGTAATCGAAGGTTTTCTTTTGTTCGGCCAAGTATGGGGAATTCGTTGAATTCAAACTATCTGAATGATATATTTCATTTTCTTTCTTTATTTTCGTCTTACTCACACACCAAAAAAATAATAATGAGAAAAGTACCCAAAATATAAAATGATATAATGATAAAATTAAAATTTTATTAAATTTCTATATAATTCTTCTTTTTTATTTTGTGTGTGTTCTGCGTAGCATTACTCACAATAGTATGATATTAGACTAAAATTATTCAACAACCCAACATATAATGAACAAAATTTCTAAGTGGGATTACTAATGTTGAAAGTTTGACAACAATTAATATAACTAATCAAACTCAAGCATATATACCTTTCTTTCTATGTTGGAAAAAACTTGACCATGCATGACATTAAAACAAAAAACAAAAAAGAACCACTATGCCTAAAGTATTGAACTTAAGCCTTGATGTCAATAAAATGAAATATTGTTTCACATAATCTTGCATATCATGAAGTTCTTATGCACATATATATGTTCAAAATAAATAAATAAAAAAATTAAAAATTAAAAAAATTAAAGAGAGAGAGAGAGAGAGAGAGAGAGAGAGAGAGAGAGAGAGAGAGAGGACCTGATGAACAAGGTGTTGGCCGATCTTCAATATGATCAATTTTAGAGTGTAATGAAGTCAGATGAAAGAGGTTTATATATCTACATATGTATGTATGTGTAGAGAGAGAGAGAGAGAGAGAGAGAGAGAGAGAGAGGCTGGGGAAAACGACCTTACTAGGGACGGAGGGAGGTTCGGTGAGCACAACAGAGTTCATCGATGGATTCGATATTAGAAACATTAATTATTGTTAGAGTCTCATCTGTTTGTTATTGTTATGTAATGACGCCACGTGTAAGACTTCAGCCATGAGAAAGATACACACAAGACTGCTTTTTCTTTTTATAAACGTGATAATAATTAAATTAAATAACGAAAAAGCATTGAGAATTGTTTGGAAATAGATTGTTTTAGTAATTTTTTGATTTTTTTTAAGAAGATATACACAAAAATAAAAAAAGTGATATGACTTAAAAAAGATAAAAAATATATGTTTTTTTAGTAATATTCCAAACAACCCCTAGTGTGGTGTGTTATCGCCGTGGAGTAAATTCATGTGGGATTTTAATTAGATTTTTATTGGTTTCATTATATTTGTATTGATTTTTGAGAGATAATACAACAATAACAATAAAAAAATATGATTGTATCATGATTATAGGGCAAATTCATGTGGTGTCCAAATTATTTGAGTGTTGTGTCTCGTTGTCTAGCTGAAAAATTATATTATGATTGTAAGACAAATCTATGTGATAAATAATTAGTTTTTTATTGATTAAAACAATGAGATTGATAACTTTTGTATTAACTTTTAAAGACAATAATAAGTGACACGATATGAATGGTATAGAGCAAATAATTTTTCATCATTGTGACTAGACTTATGATAAGTAGTTTACATGGCCTTACATAAGTCTTATTTTTAAAAATTAGTTATTGTCGAACTTTACTTCACACTCTCCTTATGTACTCACTTGCTGTGTCTATTGCGTGCATTGTGCAAGCAACTTAAAATTTCACTTCACAAGTCATGTTAAGACTCTTTAAATCGTACTTCTTAGTTGTTATAGTTAATATTATTATATTTTAGTCACTCGACTAGCTTAGCTATTATAATAATTATTTTAATAAAATTCTTTAAGACTAATTATATTTGAAGAGTTTTGGGGGATCTTTAAACAGTTTGTATATATAAATAGGTAAAATAAATAGTAACGTTGAAGTATGTAAATAAAAAAGGAATTAGGCAAAATAAAAAATTATTATTTTTTTTTTATAAATATTTTAGTTAATAAAAAGTAAAGAGTATGATTAAAGTTGCTCTTAAAAGGTATAAATGGCATGGTTATTTACACTAAAACTCCCTCAGCGGTTAGTAAATATCAATTTACCATTAATTTATGAACTCGTATATTTTAACCTACTCAATTATAAATGGTAGATTGAAAGGAAAGATCACGTTAACATACATGTTGAAAATTGAAGATTTAATTATTACAATTAAAAATTACAAGATTAAAATAAAATTTATGTAAAAGTTGAAGTATAAAATTATAATGTACTCATAAAAAATTAAAAAATTAAAAAAGAAAAAGAAAAAGAAAAATAGTTTAGACTATACCATCCCAAAAAGCGAGGATGGTAAACACATGCTTCAATGGTGAAAGAAAACAGTATTATTTTTTTGATCCGCTAAAGAAAAATTTTATTGACGGATGAAAATATACAACAATGTTGAAAGAAAACAGCATTGTTGTTGTCACTTTTACAAAATGGCACACTACAAAATATTTTTAGTTTAGTGACATTTGAAAGTGTCACAAAACTATTCTTCTAATGATATTTTTTGGTCTTGTGACATTTTGAACAAGTGTCACTTCTATCGGTGCCACGGTAGATACTTGCAAGTGCCACTGCACCATCATGGCTGAAAATTTTCAATGACATTTTAATGTCATGGTAGATATTATTTGTGGCACTATCAAGCGCCATTAAAAAAAGAGTTAGTGACACTTGTAAGTGTTATTACACCATTAAGACTAAAACCTTTCAGTGACACTTTAATGTCATGGTAGGCACTATTCGTGACGCTATCAAGTGCCATTCATGACGATAATTCGTTGTAGAACAATTTGATCCGCTCTTGCGGAGACTCGAACCGCCAACCTTCCGCACCATAAACCTTGTACATCACACTCTTCCCACTACACCTCTATAGCACCACATGATTATATATGCAACATATATTATTTATATAGTGCATACATCCATATTAATATAAAAGTATATGTATAAACATAATTATTTTATTGAACATAATTTATGTAAAATAAACTATTTACTACCAAAATAAAAAAGGGCCACTTTTGGCGACTAAAAATATTTTTTAGTCGCCAATTCTATACTTTTGACTACTAATTGTTTTTTAGTTGCTAAAAAACTTAATTTTTGTCGACCAAAATCGGATTTGGTCGCCGAAATTTTGGTCACCAAAAAATTTTATTCCCGCCTTAGGATTTTAGTTCTCCCGCGCTAAAAATGACCACTTTTGGCGACTAAACTTATTTTTTAGTCGCCAATTGTAGACTTTTGGCTACTAAAATTTTTTTTGGCACCAAAAAGCTTTACTTTTGGCTACTAAAATTTTTTTAGTTGGTAAAACCCATATAATCAGTGACCAAACTTATTTTTAGTCACCAATTGTAGACTTTTGGCTACTAAATTTTTTTAGTCACCAAAAAGTTTTACTTTGGGCTACTAAAAATTTTTTAGTCACTAAAACCCATATAATCAGCGACCAAACTTAGTTTTAGTCGCCAATTGTAAACTTTTGGCTACTAAAATTGTTTAGTCGCCAAAAAGCTTTACTTTTGGCAACTAATGCTGTTTTGGTCAGCGACCAAATTTTTTTGGTCAGGAAATTTAGTCGCCGAATATGCTTTTTCCTGTAGTGTATATTGAGTTTAATTCATTTATTTTTAATCATTTACTGCATTTTAAAAATTTGAAAAATATATTGGCATTTTTTGTTTTTTCAAAAATGTCATTATAAGCTTGGAAAGTTTTTGGCTTAGTGGCATTTCTCAAAATACTATAAAATATTTGTTTATGACACTTTTCACATAAGTGCCATAAAAAGTAATTTGCACCTACCTACTGTCCTGACATTTTTTAAAAAATACCATTGCAACTAAAGTTTATTGGCATCTGTTGGTAAATGTCACGAACATAATTTTGTGTCATTATTTTATAAAATGTCATAAAATTGATGTGACATTTCTTTATTGAAATGCCACTAAAGCCTTATATGTTTTGTGGTTCTGTGGCATTTTTCTAAAACATTTAATGCCAATTTTTATTTTTGTGGCATTTTCTAAAAACATGCTACTAGTGTAGTGTCACTAAAGTGTAAATTTGTTGTAGTGACATTTTTGTTGTAGTGAAGTGACACTTTTTTTAATTAAAATGCTACTAGAGGCTTGTATGTTTGTGGTTCTATGACATTTTTTTAAAAAATGCCACCAAATATTCTTTTTGTGGCATTTTTTAAGAACATGCCACTAGTATGATGTCACTAAAATATGTTTTTGTTGTAGTGTTGTGACACTTGTTCATTGAAATGTCATTAGAGCCTTTTATGTTTGTCGTTTTGTGGCATTTTTCAAAAACGTGCCACTAAATATCATTTTTGTGGCATTTTCTAAAAATATGCCACTAGTGCAATGCCACTAAAGTATGTTTTTGTTGTAGTTTTGTGACACTTGTTCATTGAAATGTCACTAGAGCCTTTTATGTTTGTCGTTTTGTGGCATTTTTAAAAAACGTGCCACTAAATATCATTTTTTGTGACATTTTCTAAAAATATGCCACTAGTGTAGTGCCACTAAAGTATATTTTTGTTGTAGTGGCATTTGAGTAGTGTAGTAGCTTGAAAATTCCATGTCACCATCAATGACAGAAAACCAGTTTACATTAATTTAATGCAAGACATTACGAAGTTTTGTACGCAGGTAGAAAAAAGTTCATGTGTTTCTCATGTCCCATGAATTGAAGGGCCAACGTCAATGGCACCTGCTTCACTACAGTTGTATATTACAGGAGAGATTGTTAAATCATGAGTCTCATCCAGATTCATTTTTTTAAATTGTTTATTTTATTTTACAAGATTGGTTTTTTTAATAGTTGTAAATGGTTATTTTTCCAAACAATACTTCTTGTTAGAAGGAAGATAAAATTGATAAAATATTGTTGTTATATATCGAATTAATATAATTTTTTAATATAAATATATTTACATAACTTGAATTATAAGATTAATACGGTTGTTTGATGTGGTTTTTAACAAGTTAAAAGTTGATAATAAAAAAATAAAACCAAAAGCATATCTTATTTTGAATAATCAATTTTATTTAAGTTACTCATGTCTCATAAACAAAAGTTGGATCAAATAGTATGATACATATTTTTTTTTAAAAAAATAATAATAAATCTATGGTGCCGTTTGATGTAACTTATATGAGCTAATTATATCTTATTTTATTTTAGAAATAAATATGTGTTGGACTATTTGATACAACTTTTAGGGTTTGGCTTCCCTCTCGTCCGATACGGACGGGAAGGTGCTGTTGGACCCATGGAGACCCACCATGGGATCCCGTTTTGATAATCTTAACCATTAAATGTATAGAACTCGTCGAGTACTATATACTGATACAAAATCACATTGATCGGATATCGATAATTACGTGATCAAATTGGTTTTGTATTAAAAAAATGGACGGTGAAAAAATAAATGGTTGACAAAAATCTAATCCGATGAAATAGCTATCGATATTCGATCAACGTGATATTTTACAAACATATAGTACTCGACAAGTTCTATATATTGAACGGTTCGAATTATCGAAATGAGATCTATGGTGGATTCCTACGAACTCAACAGCACCCTCCAGGGACTGGAGAGAAGCCAATCCCAACTTTTATGTACAACTTAGGCCTATTTTGGGAACCTATTATATTAGCCAAAAATATATTACAAAAAGGTCAACTATTCTCTCTAACTTTTTTTATATATTTTTTTCATTATAAATTGAAAGGTCACTAAAAATGTCAATTTTCAAAATAACCCTAAATAGGCATAAGCAATTTAAATAAGCTTCTAAAAATAATTGATTATCTAAGAATTAAGGAAAGAGTGTTTTTGACTTGTATTTTTTATTATCAGTTTTTAACTTACAATAAATTATATCAAGCAACCCATAATAAAATCTACCAACTCAATTAGAGAGAACCTTTGTTGGCTTATTTTTTTGTTTTTAGTAAACTTTTTAAAAAAAGATCAAAAAGTTTTCGAATTTTAGATTCTACTTGACAAAACAAAACGAAACGAAAAATTAAAAAAATAAAAATTTTCAAAAAAAAGTCCAAAAAATGCAAAAATAAACAATAAATAAATATTTTTTTTTAACATATTTTGGTTTTTAAATTTTTTTTCTTACTTTTTAAATTCGTTTATTCAAGACGGACAAAAAAATTAAAAATTATGACATAATTTTAAAGCTTTTTTTTTAAAAAAAAGGACTTATTTTTGTGTTTCCAAACCTCCCCCCTCCCCTCATAAGGCTATGTTTGGCATAAACTTTTTAGGCTAAAATAGTCACAAAATGACAAAATAAGCTAAAAGCTAATAAGACAAAATATTACATCCAAATCATAATCATTTCATTTTTTCTCTTACAAAAGTCAAAAAAATCAAAATGTCCATCCCAAACGAGGCTTTTTAACCCAAGCTAAAATAGTCAAAAATTCAAAAAGCCAACCCACATCCCAAATGAAGGCAATAAAATCTATAAACCCTATTGCGCAAAACCAAGGGGTGTTTTGGGAAGTTGGTAAAAAGTTGGCTTTTAGCTTTTTACCAAGTTTTTTGGCTTTTTTGAAAGTGATTTGGGAAGTTAGTAAAAAGCTGGCTTTTTTACTTTTTGGTTTAATATTTTTTTAAAGTGTCACATCACTCCAAAATGACTAAAATATCCTTACTTTTGATTTTTAAATTAATTAATCAAAATTTTCTAAAGGATAATTTGGTAAATTTGGGGGTGGCGTTTTTGGTCTTCCCAAATGGGAATTTGGGGCGTTTTTGGCAACTTGAGTTTTTGGCAACACACACAAAATGTTGGCTTTTTGCCAACTTGCCAAAATGGCACTAAGGCCTTGTTTGGGGAGTGGTTGAAATAGTCAAAAAGTCAATATAAATTGTTACATCACTCTCTCTACTTTTCTATACATTTTTTTATAATAAAAAAAAATAGTCAATTTTTAAACAAGCCCTAACTCCTGGCAACAATCTCTCGCTGCCACCAAGCCGTAACCCCTCCATGCATAGGCGTCACCCTGTGTTGAAAGAGGAATTTGTTAAATGCATGGCAAGCTAAAAGATTGTAATGAATGTCAAAACAAGCAAAGTACATGAAGGATCCAACAAGCCTTTGATGACGAATGACAACAAGCAAAATTAAAATACCTTTATAATATCCTTCTTTTGCAATATCTATTCTGGAGAGAGAGACCCTAACTTCTCTCGAATTGGTTTAAATGGAAATTTCTAAATTTCACTAAGAACACATTTATTAGTAAAATAATTTATATATATATTATAATATTATTTTTATTTTTATTTATCTGAATTCCACACTTTCCTTAGGCCCCTTTTGTTTTGGGGTATAGAAGAAGAGATAAGATTAAGATAGATGTGGGGCCCAGTTAATCTTCTATTTGTTTGTAGATTTGAACAACGGGTTGATAAGCCGGACGGTTTAAGATAGGCCTTGCTAACAGGTTTCACAGTCTGCGCCAACATTGGGTATTGAAAATTTAGTTTGTTGGTATTAGGAGAGTGATTACTTATTTACCCATCGTTGCCCTAGCTCATCCTTAGAGGAAGAAGCAGTAGCAGGAGGAAGGAGAGGCAAAAAGAGGCTCTCATCTTCTTCAGATTTTCGATTTGAAGAGTTTGCCCTACTCATCCTTGGAAGCAACAACAACAAGAAGGAGAGGCAAAAAAAAGCTCTTTTTTCTTCACAGTGTGCCCTAGCTCTCTATGATCTTCAGATTTTGCATTGGTAATTTTTTTTTGTTAAGCAAGTTATTATTTTTTATTACAAACCTCATTAGCGATATGAAAGCAATTTACACTTGTTAGAGATGCTCGCTCGTTATTCGTCCGCTAAAACACGTCTCAATCCACTCTGCATAGATGGGGTTGGAGCTAACAAAAAGTACAACAAAATGCAATTGTAGTTCGTAAACAAAGAAACATTAAAACAACCCAATAGATAAAACATAATTTGATTAGATACCGACTGATAAACAACTAAAACTTAATGGCAATGAGACAAGGCTGTAGGCAAAATCACTCCAGAAATTGGTCTGGGCATCCTCGTCAAAAATTTCAAATATGAAGGTCTCCCCAGACTTGACTTGACATGGTGAGCAATATAAGGAACTAGTATGTCAGCAAGACATAAGAACACTTCACCATTGTCTACCCAAGCAATTGGTTCAAGACATGAATTCTTGTCAGGCCAAGGAAACAAGCTGTTCAACATGCCATTCATTGTATATTTTTTAGCATCAAAGTCAATTTTGTAGAGCTTCCTCTACTCGTAACTTATGGGATCAGACAAGACAAACATGGGACAATATATATATAAAGATGTAACTCGATAAAGAAGCAAAAGAAGCAAAAAACAGATTGCAGCGGTAGCAGAGAGCAGCACATAATACAATATATTGCAGCCCAACACAAGAGCAACCTATAAATGGATTACAAGTTGCAAAAACCAGTCTTAACTAGCCTAACACAGAAGCAACGTTTACTCAACAAAAAGACCATCATACTTTGGTTTGCAGTAGATAAAGTATATGCATTAAAATTCCTCATCTTTTTCACTTCCCAGAACAAACCAACCATTGACCTCAGAAACAAATATTAAAAGGAGGATATATAAGGGAGTCATATAAATAGTTATTGCGTACAGGAACTTAATTCTTTTATGAGTAGCCCATTTTCTTACCCTCAGGAACAGATTTTGTCTTAACTGGGAAGACATTTAAAGCAAACAAATAAAAACCAAATCCATGAAAAGAAATGTAAAATAGATCAACCCATTTTGGAAATATTTGAGTTTGGGTTCCATAATTTTTAACATTAAGAAAAATGCAATATAATTTATAGAGCACTCATTGTAAAAAGCAGAATATGCATCACAACGCAAGCAATAGTCAAGGAGGATGGTGTACGAGGACTTCCACCGTAAGTGAAAGTCTGAGCTGGGCATCTGCAAAACTCTCAATTCTTTTCACGTTTTTGCCATTGTTGACTCTCACCATTAAGAGTGTAGAAATTTTGGTGGGTTTGCCTCCCTCTCCCTCACTCTCTTTGTGTATAAATAGAGACGGAAGGGAGAGGGTGAATTGTATCAGAAATTTGAGAGAGAGTTGTGAGTTGAGTGAGCATATTTCTCATCCTTTGTATTTGCTCTGTTTTCATGAAATTCTCATTTTTTCTCTGTGGACGTAGGCATTGGGCCGAACCATGTAAATATTTGTGTATTCTTGTGTGTGTGATTGGTTGTTGTTTATTAATCTGGGTGTCCATAAGCCTAACAAGTGGTATTAGAGTCGAGTTGGTTGTTTTTTCGACAAACAGAGTGTGTTCTCAAAAATTGCCCAAAATTCAAAGTGGTCGAAATCCACTTTTGATCATACTAGATTAAAGATCTCGACGAGACAAGCATGAAGGTGAAAATCGCGTCGCAAAAAGACGTTGGAAACTCCGTCACGCGCATTCATGCGCCATCTAACGTCGTGACCACGCACAGAGACATGTTACCACGTCCCCACGCGTCGTCCTTAGTTCGCTAGGCACTGATGTCATCCCATCGCCGTTAGTTGACATCACAATGAAGGCGCTGGCATTGTCTGAGTCGCCAAGCTGAGCCGCCGAGCCGAGCCGACAAGCCGAGTTGGAGCCGAGTCGGAGTCGTTAACCAAGCCACTGACCAGAGCCGCGCCACTGACCAAGCCGCTGTTGATCGAGCCATTGACCAAGCATTGCCGCCAGTAGCCAAGCGGCTGACGTCATCTTGACGCCATTCGAACCAGAGAAATTATCCAGTGCTTCTAAACCGCACCAAATTTCACTAATATGAACCGTTCAACCTCTTTTGGCTTGATCTGAGCCATTCTGAGTCTGTTTTTGACAATCCAATATTTCTTTCCAATTATTTGGAATATTTTGAACACATCTATATGATCAGATTTTGCAAATTAGATTCTAAAAATTTGTAGTTTTTATTTTGGCAATCTAAAGTGCTTTTCCAACTAATTTAACCAGTCCAGGTTCAACAGCGAAGCTTGATTTTCAAATAGAGATAATTTTCTGTAGAGACATGTGTTGATGGAGGACACAACGTCGACTTCGGGATCCATGATAAAGCTGAATGCTTCTAACTATGCAATTTGAAAGCCCATAATGGAGGATGTCCTGTATTACTGAGATTTGTTTGACCCTATTGAGCTTAATGAAGTCAAACTAGCAACGAAAAATGACAAAGACTAGAAGCGAAAGAATCGGAAAACCACTGACCAGATCAGACAATGGATCGATCAGAGTGTCTTCCACCATGTCGCCTAGGAAACTGAGGCTTATGCTCTTCGGACGAAGTTAGAAGGCATGTACCAGTCAAAGATTGCTCTGAACAAAGCCCTCTTAATGAGAAGACTTGTGAATTTGAAGTTGAAAGACGGTTGCTGAACACACTAGTGAGTTTCAAAATCTGGTGAACCAACTACCAACTGTCAAAATAGAGTTAGATGATGAAATGCAGGCCCTATTGCTGCTCAGTTCTTTGCCTGACAGTTGGGAGACATTGGTGGTGTCCCTCAACAACTCTATACCTGAAGGAAAACTGACCATGAGCATGGTTACAAATGCTCTATTCAGTGAAGAGGCAAGAAAGAAAGACATGGATGGAGATCAGTCCCATGTCCGCGTCATAGAAAATAGGGACAGAAGTGGATGCAAAGACAGAAGTAGAAGAAGAAACAAAAGTAGAGGACGCAGTAGAGGAAGATCTTAAGACAGAGGGAAGTCCAGAGATTGTAGAAGCTGGTTGAAGTTCAAGTGTTACCACTGTGGCCAGGAGGGTCACATAAAGAAATATTGCCATGCCTTGAAGGGAGAACAAAAATAAGGCAATAGACAGCCAAAGACCGAAGATGGGAACACTGCAGTTACTGTCTCAGAGGATATTGCATTATTCTCTGTTGGAGAAGAAGAATGCCTCCATATGTCAGACAATGACACCAAGTAGGTGGTAGATACAGCAGTTTCCTACCACGATACATCCCGGAAAGAGTTTTTCAATACATACTAAGCTAGAGATTTTGGTACAATGAAGATGGGTAACTCCAGTTTTTCCAAGATTATGGGGATCGGCGATGTTCGCATCCAAACCAAAGTTGGATGCACGATAGTGTTGAAAGATGTCAGACATGTTCCCGATTTACGCCTGAATCTTATCTCAGGAATAACCTTAAATTGACAAGGCTATGAGAACTACTTCGACAAAGGCATATGGAAGTTAAAAAAGGGATCTCTAGTGGAGGATAGGCAAGTGGCACGCTGTACAAGACTCATATGGAGGTGAATTCAAATTGCCTCGACGCAGCAGAAGATGAGGCATTACCAAATTTGTGGCACAAAAGGCTGGGTCACATGAATGAAAAAGAGTTGCAGATTCTGGCAAAGAAGTCTCATATTCCCTTTTCCAAAGATACGAAATTGAATCCTTGTGACAACTGCTTGTTTGGGAAACATCATAGAATCGCCTTCCATTCATCATCTAAAAGACAATCAGAGTTGTTGAGCAGAGTATACTCTGATGTGTGCGGTCCCATAGAAGTAGAATCTTTGGGTGGCAGAAAATACTTCTTGACGTTTATTGATGATGCATCACGGAAGGAATGAGTTTATGTCCTAAAGATCAACACTAAGGTGTTCCAGCATTTTAAGACATTGCATGCTATGGTGGAAAGGGAGATTGGAAAGAAGCTGAAGTGTCTCTAAACAGACAATGGAGACAAGTACACGTCAAAGGAGTTTGAAGTCTACTGTGCTACTAGCAGCATTCAGCTTGAGAAAATTGTTCCTGGAACCCTACAACACAATGGTGTAGCAGAGAGAATGAACCGGACCATTATGGAGAAGGTCAAATGTATGCTCAAAATGGCAAAGTTGCCAAAGCCATTTTGGGGAGAAGTTGTTCGTGTTGCTTGCTATTTGATCAATAGATCGCCATCAGTTCCATTGAATTTTCAGATTCCAGAAAAAGTATGGTTTGGAAAGGACATTTCTTACTCTCACCTGAGAGTGTTCAGGTGCAAAGCATTTATACATGTATTCGAGGAGCACAGGCATAAGCTAGATGATAAAGCTACTCCATGCATCTTTATTGGCTATGGAGATGAAGAATTTGGATACAAATTATGGGATCCGAAGACAAGAAGGCCATTCGAAGAAGAGATGTGGTATTTCAAGAAGGCCAGACCTTAGAAGACTTTGGGCAACTAGCCAAACCCAAAGTTGATGATGTTTCAAAAATTACTCTCAATCCTGCATTATCACAGCATGCCACTGATGAAGAAGAGCTACCGCAGTATGCAGCCAATGATGTAGAGTTGCAGGATGGATTTCCGAAAGAAGAAGAACCAGAAGAAGAGGGTGTTTGAGCAAGAGGAGCCACAACCCCCTCCATCAGAGACTGTTGGTCCACAGTTACGAAGATCAATAAGAGAGCCTAAGCTGTCAACAAAATACCCTTCTTTTGAATATATTTTGCTTACTGATGAGGGTGAGCCAAAAAGTTTTCAAAAAGCTCAGAATCATAAGGAGAAGAGTAGCTGGCAGCAAGCTATGCAAGAAGAGATGCAGTCCTTACTATGATTTGGTAAAACTTTCCCAGGGTTGAAACCCACTGAAGAACAAATGGGTTTTCAAGTTGAAGAAAGATGGTAACGGAAAGCTAGTCAAGTATAAGGCTCGATTGGTTGTCAAAGGTTTTGGGCAGAAGAAATGTATTGATTTTGATGAAATCTTCTCGTCAGTTGTGAAAATTATAGCCATTCAAGTAGTTTTGGAACTAGCTATAGAGACCTCATTTTTAACCGCCCTTATGACTTGGGCGCCACTGATTGCGCAGTCAATAATGAATGTGTATGCTTGTCAAATACTTGACTTCCTCAGCAGGAAACCTCAGTGTTTAATCTACAAACCTTGTCCTTTGTTTTGGACCAAAACAGTGTTTTTTAAGCCTAAACATCCAGGGACCTACGGACCCACTAGTGTGGCATGCCGTCCATTAATGTGTTCTACCGGCCAGTATTAGTGGCTTGCCGGCCACTAGTGCAAAAACTCAGATATTTTCTGCCAATTGTCTCCCCATGTGCATGCACCATTCCAGCTGTATGTATATAGATATTTTCAAGATGGACACATGGTTTTCTATATATAGATGACCTCCTCTCTTGGTTTCCAGGTTGGAAAAATTGAAGAGTGAGAAAATATTTTTGGAAGAACAAAATTCTCTCTCTCTACAACTCTTTCTCTCTCTTGTAACTTACATAGCCTTTGCTCAAACACTCTAAACCAAATCTAGAGAGTTCCTTGCTGAGGTGATTTGCGCTTGAATTTTAGCTCTTGAGGCACTTGAGAGTATGAAATTGATGGTTTGTAACTCAGGGGTTCATTCCTCTTCAAGAGGTATACCTTTTAGTACTTTTTGTACCATCTTTACACTCCTTGTTTTCTATTATTTCTTGCTGTTTTTGAACTATTTATTACCTGTGTTTTGGGCTGAAACTTGCGGTTAACATTTAAGCAATTAGCCTTAAGCATGCTAGACATGACAACAATCGCACTCATGCAATATGCTAAAGTACAAAAATGCTCACCTCATACTCCAAGGCAAGCCAAATGAAACAAAAAAGTTAGAAAACATGCATGCTTCTAACTAATGCAACATGGCTAATGCAACGCATGCAATGAAGCAACTAATAGGCTCAGCTACTAATTATGACATGTGAATCAATTTGATAACATGTGTTTTAACACGTTTTCAACAAAGTAATAAATGACAATACTTTGTTAGAATGATGAATCGAGCCTCGATGTAGGCAAGACAAGTGGATGCAAACACGAATAATGCTAAATGAAATATGATGTTCTAAACTACCCATCATAAGCAAGTAAATAAAAGGGAGAAAGACGTGGGTTGGAAGGCATACACAATATTACATTGTTGCCCTCGCACATGAGGGTCCAAATGAATGAAGTAGCTAATTACTACGAATTAAATAATTAACTAACTATTACAAACCAAATGAAATAAACTAACTATGTTACAACACCATAATTAATTAACTATTTTAGCTAATTATTACAAAGTTGGAACTAACTAATTAATTAATTACAAATTAACAACACGAATACAACCAAAAGAAATAGCTAAGTTAAGTAATTAACTATTCTAACTAATCAACCTCGAGAAGTGAGGAACGCTCATGCATGCACGCTGATTTTCACCAAAAAAAAGTCCACTGTTTCGCTGCCAGAATACCGCTGTTGCATAGTTAGAAAATTGCATTGTTTTCCATCTCAGCCTCTGCTCTGCTCTGCAGGAAAAAGGACACTGCCTGTCTGAAAAAAGTGGCTGGCAACCCAAAAGTAGTGGCCAGCAGGGCACTAATAGTGCAATTTTCATGCATGCACGCGGAAAAGATCTCAAATAGAACAACATATATACATTGGGCCCACCTAGGTTTGTAAAGTTAACATTCACGCATCTATTAAGAGAGAACAACAGATTTCCTGATGCTTTAGCAACTCTATCTTCTATGGTAGACATCCCACTTGGAGTCCGGATGCGTCCGATTATCATCGAACAGAAATACACGTCGGCTTATGAAACTATTGCCACAATGGATCAAGTGTAAGACAAAACCCCTGGTATTACGATATTTGGAACTTTCTGGAAAATGAGACCTATCCACCAGGTGTAAATGCCAAAGACAAACGGGGAATATGACGTATTGATTGAAATGGCCCAATGTCTGAAAGAAGGTAAAAGTTGTATCGGTTTGACGCTGGCTGAGACCGTAATGGGCTTAGATGCTTTTCATCGGTGAAAGACCACCAGGTTTGCGGGGAGTCCGTTACTTCTTCAACTATTGTTTCCCACCCTTTCTGATATATGCCTCGCACATCACTCGGCACTCATGCTTTATTTTCTCTCAAAACCCTTTCTTTACTTTTCTCTCCACGTACATCTCTCCATCTACGTCGGCTTCTGAAACTATTGTCGCGATAGATGAAGTGCAAGATAAAAACTCTGGTATTACGATATTTGGAACTTTCTGGAAAAGGAGACGTATCCACCAGGGGCAAATACCAAAGACAAATAGGGAATATGGCATATGGCTGTCTAATTTATCATCTGTGGAGGTAAGCCATATAAAAGAGGTTATCTGGGAATGCATAAGCTGTGTGTCAAGGAAGAAGAATCGAAGCGCCCTATGGAGGCTATCCATGGCGGAGAAACTAAAGTGCCCAAGGACCGAAAGGGTAATTGAAATGGATCCTTCCAAAATTAAGGCCGTCTTAGAAATGTCACCACCAAGGACCGAAAAGGAGGTGCGTGGCTTTCTAGGTAAAGTGTAATTCATAAGACGATTTGTTTCCAAATTAACCTTGACTTGTGAACCACTATTTGGTCTCCTCAAGAAAGGGAAGAAATTCTGATGGGATGATCGATGTCTATTTGCCTTCGAACAAGTTAAGATGTACCTCCAGAATCCGCCTGTGTTGTCGCCACCAAAGCCGGGGAAGCTTTTGATTTTGTTCCTGTAAATAATAGATATGACCATGGAACATATGCTCACTCAGGAATCTGAAGATAGGGTGGAGAAAACCATCTATTACTCGAGCAAGAAAATGTTAGACTACGAGACCCGGTACAGAATCAAAACCCTTGTGCTTTCTTGCATAACTTTTCCAGTTTGTTGACCTTGAGTACAATTGGGTCAACTTCGAACTCGAATGGAGCCTTGGTTTGATAAACAGGGGTTTTGGAGGCTTGTGCTGGGATTGGCTCTGTTGGATTGCCCTGGTTCTTTTGAACATTGACAGTATGAGCGGTGGCTCCGGGTGCTAGGATAGCCGTGGTAGGTGCATGGAATGCAGAGGCCACAGTCGACTAAGTTTACTGTTATTGTAGCCTGGTTATAACCTTGGCCTAACGGGCTGTGACCCCTCGGCCTGACGAACCGCATCCTGTTGTAGGGCCTCGACTGTCTATTGCAGATGGTGTATCAGTTCTTCCATACTGGCTGGGGGATACTGTGCCATTGGTATAAGTGAGTGATCTCGTGTTGGACTAGAAGTAGATGATCGTTCCCGAACTAAACTGGACACAGGTGAGCTGAGGGGTGACTATTGTAAAAAATGAATTGGTGAACTCTGCTTGATTCTCCTCTGTCTTGTAACCCGTAGGAGTGAGGTAAACACGAGTTGTCCCTGAACAAGATCCTTGGCTTTACAAAGTCTTCTGACTCGGGTCCAGAGTACTCGGGGGATATCCGAACTTTCTGAAGCTATGGTTATAAACTACCTAGCAAAAGAGCAGTAATCAGAAACCGCACAGCACCTTAACTAAGATGCTATCAACATAGACATGATCAAAGTTGTAGGACTGCACTTCACACTGAATTTTGCCCCCCCCAAAAAAAAACAAACACCAAATTTGCAACTGATATACACATTCCTGTACAGTTTCACTGTAAAGCACATACCAGTTAAAAGAGAGCCAAAACACCCCTATAACGGAGTAGGGTTACCCTGTCCTAGTTTTGTTATAGACTAGGTTTCATTATTTCAATCAAGTGGTTTCACGCAATTTTGAATTTTGGGTGAGCATCCTGTCCTTGTTTGGAATAGTCACTAAGGCTTTACTATATGTAGTTAGGCCGAATGGTCAAAGGGGGTGCCTTAGCAAGACTACCTAATATACTTCTCACACCTAACACCGAGAAGTGAAAGAAGGATCAAACGGTACATCGGTAGTCTAGATCCAAGGGTTGTGTTCCCAACATGGTAGAGCCTACGACTGGTCAGCCTTTTGGCAAGCTTTTAGACAAGCCTCTGGCAAACCGTCTAGGAATAGCAGATGGTAACCACAGTGACTTAAGCACAATGCAATGCAAAGAACATATAAGTGTAGATAAAATTCACATCATGAAGTTCGAGTCAAGTTTTCTAAATCCCCAGCAGAGTCGCCAGAAACTGTAGCTTGACTTTTCGTGCTCCTTTCGGATACGACTAGCTCTACAGTTCGGACTCCTGTGGTTCTAAATCTGATTCTACAAGTGCAATGTGAAATAGATGAACACCAAAGAGCCCAAATCTGGCAAATCTTTTGGAAAATCGATTTTGAATCAAATTACCAAAAATGGATTGCTTTTCCAAATATAGAGTCGCAACCTAAATATTTTTGAGAAATTTAGAAAACCCATAACTCGTGCCAAAGGCCATGTGTTTGTCATCACCAAGATTGTCTCGGCTCGGGAACTTAGGTACAAGGGGGGAAGGTCATGAATTGAGCACCCCACTTGCCCAATCAAAGATCGGCCTCTACTAATCATGATGTGATTATTATTTACATTATATGCTCTTACTCCGGTTATTAGGCTAACATCACTATGTGATGCACATACAAGTATAGACTAATTTGTAAAAATTGGAACACTTTGATTTATGTTTGTTTGAAAATTGTTTCGAATATGTATCACTTGAAAAAGTGATCGCATATGTACAGTACTCAAATTATTCCAATTCAAGTAATTAGCCTTCATCCACAGGCATTCAAGCAATTATAGTATTTAAGCAATTAGCCTCATGGCAAGCATGCTAGACATGGCAACATTCACACTCATGTAATATGCTAAAGTACAAAAATGCTCACCTCATACTCCAAGGCAAACCAAAAGAAATAAAAGAGTTAGAAAACATTCAAGCCCCTAGTTAATGCAACATGGCTAATGCAACACATGCAATGATGCAACTAATAGGCTTGGCTACTAATTATGACATGTGAATCAATTTGATAGCATGCGTTTTAACATGTGAATCTCTCATTTTGTGCTTTAACTTTTGCCAAAGTCGCCCTTTAGGGTTTTCAACCTTGTGAGCTCAATTTTTCTTTATTTCTAATTTTTCATACTCTAACTTTGCCTAGGTCGCCCTTCTGGGTTTTCGGCCTAGCGAGCCTCTCTGGGGTAGTATTTCTTCAACTTGTCCATATTGATTGGCTGTGAAAATTTTAGGCCATCTAGGTCCATGAGAATAACCGCACGGCCACCATTCTGCATGACATGATCCACAAAGAGGTTGAGGTGTATGTAGACGACATGATTGTCAAGTCCAAAGAATGAGAGGGCAACTACACCGCCTTGGAGAAATTCGTTCAATGGATCAGGGAATACAGATTGAGATTAAACCCGCAAAAATGCACCTTTGGCGTAACAACAGGAAAAATGTTTGGCTTTCTGATCACATAGAGGGGAATTGAATTAGATCCTTCTAAAATTAAGGCCATCTTAGAAATGCCACCACCAAGGACCGAAAAGGAGGTGCGTGGCTTTCTAGGTAAAGTGCAATTCATAAGACGATTTATTTCCCAATTAACATTGACTTGTGAACTATTATTTGGTCTCTTGAAGAAAGGGAGGAAATTTCGATGGGATGATTGATGTCAATTTGCCTTTGAACAAGTTAAATAGTACCCCCAGAATTCGCCTGTACTGTCACCACCAGAGCCGGGGAAGCCTTTGATTTTGTACATGTCAATAACAGATACGACCATGGAATGCATGCTCGCTTAGAAATCTGAAGATAGGGTGGAGAAAACTATGTACTACTTAAGCAAGAAAATGTTAGACTACAAGACTCGGTACACTTCGTTGAAGAAAGCTTGCCTAGCCTTGGTATGGGCTATTAAGAAGTTGAGGCACTACTTGTGCTTGTATGCTAGTTTTAATTCCTTCTTGTGTTTGAGGCACTACTGGTGTCTCTTTTGTGCTTGTATGCTAGTTTTGAAGTCCCAAAAGTGGGGGATTAGCCTCCTTTCCTTGTGCTTGTATGCTAGTTTTAATTCCTCAATATTTTAGCTAGTTGTTTTTGTCTTACTTCCACCACTTTTTTAGATTGTTGTAAGACTGTTTTAGGATTGTTTTTAGTTGTTCATTGCATTTGAGCTTTGTATAGCATGCTTGCAGTGTAATGGTCCTCATAGGCTTGGTGGTTTAGGCCTTAGCCACCAACCTATTTAAGTTGATAGTGTTTATTTCTTGCTTTTCATACTTGTTTTCATTTCTAACCATATCTGCAACTTCCCTCCTTTCTTGGCTTTTTCTTTGTTTTGAAAGTTGTTTCAAACAAATTACTTGTTTAAGCTTGAGATAGAGGTATCATGCTTAATGGTTTAATCCCTTTGGGGGTTCAGTACTAATGGCATGGTGTCTTTCTCATGCCCAGCATCATCACCTCCGCCCTCAGACTCAGAATATCGGCTCATTGCCTCCTCAAAGTCGCGGGTCTTGGTATCATCCCCGCTCAATACGAGCTCGGACTCCCTGCTTTAGCTCCGAGCACCCCTGCCTCTGTCTCGGCCTCGGCCTCGACTTCGACTTCGGTGCTCATCTCGGCCATGTGCTGGGGTTTGTCTACCTCTCCTCCCTGTCGCCGAAGGAGGTGCTGTTGGTGCTGGCGTCCTCGGTACATATGGGATTTGGAAAACAAGTGTTGACATATCAGATACAGTGTATATATGCGGAATGAGTGCAAAAGGTACAGTATGAGTATAGTGTGTCAGCGCAGTGAATCAGTGCAGTGTGGGGTGGTGTAAATGTTACGGTATGTGTATCAGTGTATCAGTGGGAATGTGATAGTGTGATCCACAATAGTATAAGATAGCAGTGAAATGTATATGGAAAACAGGAAAAAATACCTGGATACCGTGGAGATCAAGCAACATCTCCCTCCTCTGCACCATGCCAATCAGAGAAGCAACCAACTAGAGCAGGCCCTCTGTGTACTCCGTCGGTGTCTGCAAGTGCATTTGAATGATTAGTATCGGGAATAATTAATATCTGGAAAGGGAGAGTTCAGTTACAAGATATAAATGCTATAATTGCTTGAATGCCTGTGGATGAAGGTTAATTGCTTGAATTGGAATAATTTGAGTAATGTACATATGTGATCACTTTTTCAAGTGATACATATTCGAAACAATTTTCAAACAAACATAAATCAAAGTGTTTCAATTTTTACAAATTAGTCTATACTTGTGTGCACATCACATAGTAATGTTAGCCTAATAACCGGAACAAGAGCATATAATGTAAATAAGAATCACATCATGATTAGTAGAGGTCGATCTTTGATCAGACCAGTGGGGTGCTCAATTCTTGACCTTGCCCTCTCGTACCTAAGTTCCCGAGCTGAGACAATCTTGGTGATAACGGACACTTGGCCTTTGGCACGAGTCATGGGTTTCCTAAATTTTCCAAAATATTTAGGTGGCGACTCTGTATTTGACAAAGCAGTCCATTTTTGTCAATTTGATTCAAAATCGATTTTTCAAAAGATTTGCTGGATTTGGACTCTTTGATATTTATCTATTTCACATTGCATTTGTGGAATCAGATTCAGAATCGTGGAAGTCCGAACTGTAAGGCTAGTCGTATTTAAAAAGAGCACGAAAAGTCAAGCTACACTAGCGGCCAGTTTGAATTTGGAACTTGAACAGATGAATGTGAAGACATCATTTCTCTATGGTGATCTGAAAGAAGAAATTTACATGGAGCATCCAGAAGGTTTTGAAGTTAGAGGGAAAGAAAACTTAGTCTGCAAATTAAAGAAGAGTCTCTACGGCCTCAAACAAGCACCAAGACAGTGGTACAAGAAGTTTGACTCATTCATGGTGGGTCATGAGTGCAAGAGAACTACTATAGACCAGTGTGTATATGTTAGGAAATTTTTCAGTGGAAACTTTATCATATTCTAGCTCTATATTAATGACATGCTAATTGTTGAACAGGATGCCACAGCAATCAGATCATTGAAGAATGAGTTATCATTGTCCTTTGACATGAAGGATTTAGGCCTTGCACAACAAATTTTGGGCATGAAAATTAAGCGCGACAGGAAAGCCAAGAAGTTGTAGTTGTCACAGGAGAAGTATGTTGAATGGGTGATTGAGAAGTTCAACATGAAAGATACCAAGCCGGTCAGTACTCCGCTGGCTAATCATTTCAAGCTGAGCAAGAGTTCTTGTCCCTCCTCTATTAAAGAAAGAGAAGAGATGGAGGCTATTCCCTACTCATCCGCTATAGAGAGTTTAATGTATGCAATGGTATCCACCTGACCAGATATTGCTCATGTTGTTAGAGTAGTAAGCAGATTTTTTTTTAATTCAGGAAAAGAGCATTGAGAAACAATCAAGTGGATTCTAAGATACCTTAAGGGTACGACTAACATGTGTTTGTGCTTTAGAGATGCTAAACCAGTCTTGGAAGGCTATACGGATTCAAATATGGCCGGAGATATTGACAATAGGAAATCTACATCAGGATTTATGTTCACTTTTGCAGGGGAGCTGTGTCTTGGCAGTCCAAGTTGCAGAAATGTGTTGCTTTATCCACAACCGAAGCAGAATATATTGCCGCAGCAGAAGCTGGGAAATAAATGTTGTAGTTAAAGCGGTTTCTCCAAGAGTTGGAATTAAAACAAGAAAAGTTCACTGTACATTGTGATAGCCAGAGTGCCATAGACCCGAGCAAGAATTCAATATACCATTCTCGCACAAAGTACATTGATGTTCGGTATCATTGGATACACGAAGTGATGGAAAAGCAGTTATTGGAACTTATCAAGATCCATACAAATAAGAATTCAGCTGACATGCTTACAAAGGTGGCCTCGAGAGACAAACTTGAAATTTGCAGAGACATTGCAGGGATAGACTTCAAGTGAGAAGTCAGTCATGCATGTGGCTATGAAGGGGGAGAATTGTTAGCTCTAACCCCATGCATGCAGAGTAGAAAGTCAAGGAGGATGGCGTACGAGGACTTCCACCACAAGTAAAAGTCTGAGCTGGGCATCTGCAAAACTCTCCATTCTCTTCACATTCTTGCCATTGTTGACTCTCACCATTAAGAAGGTAGAAATTTTGGTGGGTTTGCCTCCCTTTCTCTCACTCTCTTTGTGTATAAATAGAGACGGGAGTGAGAGGGTGAATTGTATTAGAAATTTGAGAGAGAGAGTTGTGAGTTGAGTGAGAATATTTCTCCTCCTTTGTATTTGCTCTGTTTTAGTGAAATTCTTATTTCTGCTCCGTAGACGTAGGCATTGGGCCGAACTACGTAAATATTTGTCTCTCCTTGTATGTGTGATTGGTTGTTGTTTATTAATCTGAGTGTCCATAAGCCTAACACTTTTGAGGTTAGTGCAGTTGTAGCTTGTACATTATACTATCAGTGGGCTTGAATAGATCTCTGTAATTGCCATAGTTGCGTAGTCAGTATTTTACTGCTTTGCTTTTTATCAAATGAGGTGCATGTCTACTGCTTTGCTTTCTATCAAATGAGGTATCAAATGGGGTACAAATCTACTATTTGGGTGGCAAATCTGCTTTGCTATTGCATTCATTAATATTAAAAATAAATAAATAAATAACATTGACTAAATATTTTTTGATAATTGGATTCTTTAATATTTAAAAAAAAAATAAAAAAAAGAAGAATAATAACATTGAGTAAAAATTTATTTATTCTTTACTTGGTATAAGTCCAAATTTGATAATAATACAAAAAGAGTATTTGTGGAATTTCACATGATTAATCCCATTCGTATCTCTCAAAATAAATATGAACTATTACTATTCCATTGCTTATCAAACAAACGCAATTTTTTTTAATCCCCTCACTAATAGTTCTCTCACTAACAATTTTCTTATTAATAATTCCTTCCATTGTATTTTTAAAAACAAACAGGTCCTTAGTATGTATTTCAAACAAGGAAGACAAAACTAAACCTGATAAAATAAAAAACAAGACAAACAACGCAACAAAAACCTCACTTCGGACATTGCAAAGTGTTGTCCTTGTGGGCCCCCCTCACACACCAATGTAAGATCGTTGAACACAAACCAAAGAAGGCCTTGGTTTTTCATTTTTTTAATCTTTTACCAAAAAATATAATTAAAAAAAGAGAGCATTCAGTGTGTTTGGTTTAAATTTTTTAAATTAAGTTTTTTGAAAATTAAATTTTTTAATTTTTCATATTTTTTTATTTTTAGTAAATATTTTTAAAATTTTATACATTTTTTTTTACTTTTTTAGATGTACCTTACTTAGATGTATCTAAAAAGTAAAAAATTTGTAAAAAAATATTTTAAAAAATTAATAAATACATAAAAATATAAAAAATGAATTGAATTCTCATATTTTTTTTATATATATTTTTGGTATTTAGTAAATTTTTAAAATATTTTTTTATAAATTTTTTACTTTTTAGGTATATTTATGTTAGGTATGTCTAAAAATTAAAAAAATTACTTAAAATATTAAAAAAATTCAGTAAAAACAAAAAAAAGTAAGAAAAACAAGAAAATAAAAAAGTGTTTTTAGAAAACTCTAACCAAGAAAAGTATTCAAAATATTACGGTTGATTTACAAATCACTTCCCAATTTTGATAAAAATATGAAGTAAAAAAATTAAAATATTTTTTAAAAAAAATTAATTTTTTTTATCAATAGACGTGCAAAATACAATGAATAAGAAGAAATTTTTAAATTTTGTTTTATGATTGTTTGACATTTTTCAGGGTTTTATAGAATAATTTAAATAAGTATACTTTTTAATTTTTTATAAAAATATATATAAAATAACAAAGAGGTGATATAATCTAAATAAAAAATAAAGTGACTCAAATAAAATAAAATAAAATAATATATTAAAAAAGATTATACCAAACAACCTCTTGATAACTTTTTAACTAACCACATGCCAAACAAAGCCAACAAAAATTTAAACATGATGCTTGGTGCAGAACTGCTTCAAACCACCAGACCAATTTCTAGATCTTCTTGCAAATTTTATAGGTTAATTAACATGAAATAAATAAATAAAAAGACTTATCACGTATGATTCTAAACATAAGGTGTATTAAAAAATAAAAATACTTGGGTAAATTACACTGACCTTTCTTGAGATTTGAAAAAAATATAATAAATCTCACAGTTTTAACATAATTACACAACTTTCTTTTAAAATTATTTTAATAACTTTTTAACTTTTTATGAAAAGATGACCATTTATAGTGACTTTTTGACTAAACTAGTTACTCTCCAAACGAGGCTTAAGTCTAAGGAAACTGAAACCAGCGCAAATTGAATAAAGACACAAAGATAAATATATACATTTCAATGTAAAAAGATAGCAGCATCAATTTTGGATCCAAATGATTAACAAATTTCTGATGAAAAGGAAATTAAGTGTTATGTGAAATAAATTTTTTAAAGAGCTTAATCTAATTATGTCAAATTTATAATACTTATTGTATTTTTTTTCTAAATATCAAAGAAGGTTATTATAATTTACCCAAAAATTATATATTAGAACTGACAATATTATTATTAATTTTTAAAAAAAAAATTATTGAGGACGAATTCATATAATTTGAAAATATTTTTAATTAATATTATTATAATAAGCGGGATTTTTGAAATTTTGATAAGCTACTGCACATCACTAGAGGTGTAAAAGTCGCTTGCAGTCCGTGGACTGTCTGAAGTTTGCCAACGGTTGGGGTGGGCCGACTTGCTTAGGCCCGGGCTCGGGCCCAATCTTGGGCCCGGTCCTAGACCATCATTTTGAAACCCGGTTTGTCCCGTGGGCCTAACTCACCTAGCCCAACCCATCAGTTCGTTCAAGGTCCACTCAAAACTTGGCTCACCCAAGGTCTAGTGTTATTTTTAATGAAAATAATAAAATTTTAGTAGAAAAAATAGAAATTAAAAAAAAAAAAAATGTTCAGACCCACCTAGGCTCGCCCTCGAATACCCCTTGGATCTGGGCCTAATTTTCTGACTCGTGAGCTGGCCCGAGCCTAAGTCAGACCCAATTTACACCCCTACACATCACCCATGCAGGTTACATCAACATTGTTTTGCATAATTATTTTATGTTCTTTAATTTTAATGTTGACTTGGGATACCGTTGTGACTATTGCAATAGCGGGGTCCCGTGGTGTCTTGGTGGAGGATTTTTTCAAATTTTTTCAATAATTTGAATAGTTCATTTTGTATAGTTCGTCGAGTATATTATTTTTATAAAAAATCAAGTTAATTGAAAATAAGTAACCATATGATCCAATTCTAATTGTTTTAAAAAAATTATCAAAATCATATTAATCATTTATTTTTTAAAAAACAAATGTGCCCTTGTCACGAAACTATAGATGAGAGGGTAATTTATACTGAAAGTGGGCCGAGCTGGGTAAATGGGCTGACATGGGCCCCAGTGCAAAGAGAAGTAGGGTTACTCCGGTCCTAGAGAGAGGTAGAGTTACTCCGGTCCTAGAGGGAAGTAGAATTACTCCGGTCCGAAGAAGAGACGTTGGAGTTAGACCGGTCATACGGCCGTGGTGGTTAGCCCGGTCACGTAAGGTCTTATTTTCTACTCCGGTTGAGTAAAGTAGCAAGAATGTTTCGGTCTTCAGTGATTACTTCGGTCGAAGCGTGTGGAAAACCGAGGTAGGCCATGGTGCTGAATGTAGTTCGGCTTAACTCCCTTTTGGATAGCTCGGTCTTAGTATGGGAAAGCCGAGGTATGGGGGAGTATAGCGAGGGCCGAACTAGCAGTCACTCCGGTCATCTTGGAGCCCGACCATGGAAAACCATCTCACTTGGTTTAAGCAGTGAGGGGGGTGTTGAAGGATAAGCATTATCCTTCAAGAATGTGAGTCCTAGTAGGACTCTACATGGAAGAGTTAGAATCCTACTAGGATTGTGCCACACGAAACCTATATAAGCTCACCAATATCACCTAAGAAGAGGTAATGCAACTTTTGCTCCCTGACTACATTGAGCTTTTGCCTACTTGTCTTGCTTACTGACTTAGGCATCGGAGAGGTTTCCGGCATACACCCGCCGGCCAGCTCACGTTTGTGTTTTCAGGTGGAAGACCGACGACGTACAGAGGAACGCAGGCTTGATCAACAGGATTATACGAGAAGGTGTATCTCTTTCCCGTACAATTGGCGCCGTCTGTGGGAAGAACAGACAAGAACAACCTCTTGATCAAGCTTTTTCTCTCAAAATTCAATGGCGCACAACGAAGATGTATCGCAGTCTGCCATCGACGGACAAACACCACAGGGAGGTGCAAGACGCGAAGGACTACCTTTGATCCCTCCTATGGCGGACTTGGAGCAACGACAAGATTCCAGGAGGGATGCCAGGGGTAGAAGGAGGAATAACAGCCCTCATCCCTCTCGTTCGCAAAGCCCAGAAAGACAAAGGCGCAGGGTTGATCCTCAAACATTGGAGGATCGCGTCAGGGAACAAGACGAGTTGATACGACGGATGGCGGCAGACATGGAATCTCTAAAACGCCAGATGAAAGGAAAAGAAGTGGCGACAGGAGAGGGGCGCAACAACAAGACGCCCCCTCGCCGCTCAGAGGGGCGCAGTAGAAATTCTACTCCCTCCCAAGCAGAAAACAGAAGCCTCAGGACAGGCGACACGCAAGCCAGATCTTCCAGGACTCGTCACTCCAGGTCTGAGAGGACGAGATCTGAAAGGTCTTACACGGAAGGAAGCACTTACTGGCTCTCACATACGCACTAAACAAGGTCCAGACAGACAGAGCTACCCAAATCGTCCGACCTACGAACCGTGCTAGATGAAAAGGCACGATGCAGGGAAGACGCTAGGGCACGTGATCCACATAGAGTTTCTGCCTTACAGCGGTTGGCTCCTCGGACGCATGGAAGCGTCGAGGTTGGAATGCCACTACCGCGCCCGGCCTACGAACCAGCGGATAAGGCATTGGCGAGGCTGCAGACCTCACCATTCGTCCCAGCAATAGAGAACGCGCCCCTACCATCAGGCTTCCTTCAGCCCAAATTCAATACATACGAGGGGAAGACGGACCCCTACTCGCACTTGAGCCACTTTCGCCAGGTCATGGCTGTATACCGGCGGAATGAGGCCTTGATGTGCATCCTATTCCCTTCAAGCCTTGGAGACCTGGGCCTTACTTGGTTTGAGAAACTCCCAGAAGGCAGCATAGCCTCCTGGGCGTAATTGGCGGAGGCGTTCGTCACAAGGTTCCGAACAAACACTAAGACCCCGATGGAGATCGACCAGCTACTCTCCATCGACATGGGCGACAAAGAGACCCTAAGGTCATACAACAGTCGCTACTGGGAGACATTCAATCAGATTGGGGATTGCCCAACCAATCTCGCCATTGCACAATACAAGAGAGGACTCCCAGTCGGGAACAGACTAAGGGATTCTATCACCATGACGCCACCCCTCACCATGGAGGCCCTGATGGAAAGAGTGCATCAGCACATCAGGGTGGAGGAGGACGGCGCCCGTGCTAAAGCAAAGTCTAGCACAACCGCAGTACCAGAAAAGAAGGCCTCAGCAAAGGTCAATACGGTAGATCGGCCGAACAGAAACGGGCGTGGCAGACGGGACAATGGAGAAGACCAGGACAAAAGATGGTTGAGAGTCCGCACTGCCATCACCACGGTCTTCAAGAAACCGATCTACCGAATACTTAGTGAGATTCGCGACGAGCCTTTCGTCAAGTGGCCAGCCAAGTTAGGCGAAGCTCAGAAGGACTACGACGACAGATCACGGTGCACCTTCCACAAAGAAAAAGGGCACCGCACCGAGAACTGCACCCCGTTGAGGCAACACTTGGAGGAGTTGGTGGCGGCAGACCACTTAGACAAATACATTGAAGGCGGGGCGCAGCCAGCCCCCCAGGACCATAATAACCCCAATGGGATGCCAATCGACGCTCCACCTCAAGGCATTATCAATGTGATACATGGAGTCTTCGAACCTGAGCGTGTATGTGAGCTCAGAGGTTCGATCAAGAAGGCTGAGCACTTAAGGGAGGTACTAAATGCCCAACCTGTCGTCAAGAAGGGGAAGACAGAGGCCACAAATGTTATGTCTTTTTCGGATAAAGACTTGGACAGAATATATTGCCCTTACAATGATGCCCTGGTCGTCACTCTCCGAGTCAAGGATTTTGACGTCAAGCGGATTCTGATTGACCAGGGTAGTTCATGCGAAATCATGTACTATGAGACGTTCAAACAATTGAAGCTGCAAGACAAAGACTTAGCACCTGCAGTGTCACCCTTGATTGGATTTAACTCGATGCCAGAATGGCCAGTTGGCAAGATCATCCTTCCAGTCAGAGCAGGGAGTGTGACGAAGCAAGTAGAGTTCTGGGTGTTAAAGGTCCCATCCACCTATAACATCATCTTGGGCAGAACATGGCTGCATGCCATGCGCTCGGTGGCGTCATCCTACCACCAAGTGATGCGGTTCCCAAACGACACCGGAGTAATAGAGGAAGTCTATGGAGACCAAATCATGTCCAAGCAATGTTTTGTCATGGTGAACGGAAGCCGCGCTGCGAAGGGGTATGTTCATTCGGTGGAAGAACCTGAGAGTAATGAACTATTCGCAGACGTCGGCAAAGCAGCAAGCCAAAAAGCGGTGGAAGACTTGGTGGAAGTCAGAATAGATGAAAAGAACTCGGATAAGTTCTTTCTGCTCGGTTCGTCGTTGTCCAGCGCTGAGAGGTTAGAGGTCTTGGAATTTTTGACCTCTAACATCGAAGTGTTTGCCTGGACTCCATACGACATGCCAAGCATTGATCCCAACTTCATCTACCACCAACTTAATGTCCACCCATCTCCAGGCCAATCATTCAGCGCACCCGTAGATCGGCACTCCACCACGCCGAGATAGTGGCGGAAGAAGTGGGAAACTTGTTAGAAGCAGGGGCAATCAGAGAGGTGCACTACCCCAGATGGATCTCCAACACAGTCGTAGTGCCAAAGAAGAATGGCAAGTGGCGCGTCTGCGTCGACTATAAAACTGTCAACAAAGCATGCCCTAAAGATAGCTTTCCTCTACCACGGATTGACCAACTGGTAGACCTGACGGCGGGGCACAACCGACTAAGCTTCCTGGATGCATACAGAGGCTACCACCAGATCGCAATGCATGAACCGGACCAGGAGGTCACATCTTTCACCACACCAAGAGGACTCTACTGCTACAAGGTCATGCCATTTGGCCTAAAGAACGCTGGGGCAACATTCCAGAGAATGGTCACCAAGATGTTTGAGCCGTTGTTAGGCAGAACAATGGAAGCTTACATCGACGACATGGTGGTCAAGAGCAAGGATGAAAATGACCACCTCAAGGACCTAAGTGAGATGTTTGAGATTCTGAAGAAGCATAAGTTACGCCTCAACGCGTCGAAGTGTGCATTCGGAGTAGGATCAGGCAAATTCTTAGGCTTCTTGGTGACCAACCGAGGTATAGAAGCAGATCCTTCTCAAATCAAGGCAATTCAGGATCTGGAGAGACCAAACTCAGTAAAAGAAGTACAGCATCTCACCGGCATGGCAGCCGCGCTCAATCGGTTCATTAGCCGATCGTCAGACAGGCTACGACCATTTTTTCATGCCCTCAAGGCCAAGTTTGAGTGGGACGAATAATGTGACCGAGCTCTGGAAAGCTTGAAGGAATACATGTCTTCTCCACCACTACTTGTAACACCAATTCCTGGAGAAGAACTCTTCCTGTACCTGGCAGTCTCACAGCACGCAATCAGCACAGTGTTGGTCCGTGCAGAAGGAGTCCAACATCTGCCCATCTACTATGTTAGCAAGACACTGCTGGGCACCGAAACAAGGTATTTGCCACTGGAGAAACTGGCATTGGCCTTGATGATGGCCGCAAGGAAGCTATCACACTACTTTCACGCTCACACCATTGTTGTCCTCACAGCCTTCCCACTAAAGGCTTTGTTTGAAAGGGCGAACTTCTCCGGGCGAATTCTGAAGCGGGCAGTAGAGTTGGGACAATACGACATCAAGTACCAACCCAGGACGGCAATAAAAGCCCAAGCATTGGCAGATTTCGTCGCGGAATTCACACCAGGAAGTCATCCCATCTGCCCAGTCGACCTAACTGAAACAACCGAACTAGGGATGGAAGTTGACGTCGGAATAACGCAACCCCTAGTACTGGTTACTCAGTCAGGCCCCAAGGCGGACCAGAGTAAAGAAAGGAGGGAAGAAGCCAACCATGCTATACCAAGTCCAGACTCGCCAACACACAAAGACTTGGTACAATCAAATAGCAAGGGGCAGGCGGCAGGCCTGGACTTAGAAGAAGAAATCAGCAACATGGAAGATCCCAAGGCATCATCCGATCCCTCCGCTTGTTGGAAGTTGTTCGTTGGGGAGATGTGGAAGCTCTTCGTGGATGGAGCATCCAACCGACATGGAGCAGGACTTGGCATAGTCCTCATCTCTCCAGACGGCCTAGTAGTGGAGCAGGCAATCAACCTTGGCTTCCCAGCTTCAAACAACGAAGCGGAGTATGAAGCACTTCTTGCAGGTCTCAAATCAGCATTCTACATGAAGGACACTGAGCTAATGGTTTACAGCGACTCACAGCTGGTGGTAAACCAAATATCTGGCGACTATGAAGCAAAGGATGACAGAATGGCTAAGTACCAAGAGCTAATCAGAACCGAAATCAAGAAGTTTGAAGTGGTGAGGATAGAACAGATCGGCAGGGAGGAAAACAGCAGAGCAGACGAACTAGCAGGCTTCGCCTCAATGGCAGATACCTCCATCCCTCATGCACTACTGATCGACTACCTGCCTAGACCAAGCATTGAAAATCCAGAAGCAGAAGAGGTATGTTGCGCCGATCTAGGCCCTTCCTGGATGGATCCTATCATCCTGTTCTTAAAAGACGGCACCTTACCGGAAGAAAAGAAAGAAGCCAACAGAATCAAAGCAAAGTCGCAGCGGTTTTGGCTCTCTCCATCCTTGGCATTGTACAAGAAGTCGTTCTCAGGACCTTACTTAAAGTGTGTTCATCCCAGCAAGGTAGAAGCATTCCTGTTCGAAATACATGAGGGTGTATGTGGCAGCCATCAAGGAGGAAGATCACTGGCATACCGAGCTATCTCACAAGGGTATTGGTGGCCATACATGCAAGCGGATTCGGAGAAGTATGTCAAAAAATGCGAAAAGTGTCAGAAGTTTGCGCATCAAATACACCAACCTGCCAGAGAACTTCTACCTCTCACTAGTCCATGGCCTTTCGCAATGTGGGGCTTAGACATAGTGGGACCACTCCCAACAGCACCAGGCAACAGGAAGTTCTTTCTTGCGGCAACCGACTACTTCACAAAGTGGGTGGAAGTAGAAGCGTTGGCGTCAATCAAGGAAAAAGATGTGAAGAAGTTTGTCTGGTAGAACATCATTACTCGCTTCGGTATACCAAAAGCACTGATCTCAGACAACGGCACGCAGTTCAACGGTAAAATTTTCAGAAGCTTTTGTGAGGAGTACAAGATAGAATTCTACAATTCTACACCGGCGTATCCCCAAGCGAATGGACAAGCAGAAGCTTCAAACAAGGTAGTCTTGGATGGACTGAAGAAAAGACTAGAGAAAGCTAAAGGCAAGTGGGCAGAAGAACTCCCTCATGTTCTATGGGCTTACCGCACCACGCCTCGGCGATCAACAGGAGAAACACCATTCTCCTTAGCTTATGGCATGGAAGCAGTCATCCCATTAGAAGTTGGTCTCCCCACAATTCGGAGTGAAAACTTTGATCCAGACTTAAACGCCGAAGCAATAGCATTAGAACTTGATCTCGCGGAAGAACGAAGAGACAGAGCATTGGTTCACATCGCCCCCTATCAACAAGAGTTGTCTAGAAAGTACAACAAAACGGTGCATCCAAGACAGTTCAAGATCGGCGATTGGGTACTTCGCAAAGTGATGGGAAACACCCTGGTTCTAGGAGATGGCAAGTTGGGGCCGAATTGGGAAGGACCTTACAAAGTGGTCGGCTTAGCAGGCAAAGGGGCATACCACTTGGAAGACAAGGACGTCAAAGCAATCCCAAGGCCATGGAACACTGCCAATCTTAAATTATTTTATTTTTAGCTTTTTTCCTTTCCAGCATGTGTAATTTTTTCCTTTCTCAATAAAACAAGTTGATTCTTTTCAGCATGTTTGTTTGTTTTTCTGTAAAGGATAGCTTTAGCAAGTTAGGAGCATTGTAAACATAATTGGCCGGAATAACCAACTATGGACCCTTCCTAAGCCCCGGATAAGGATCCAGGCTGCAGGACGTTTGGCCGAAATAACCAAACACTTTATTCTAGGTTGGCTGGAAAAACCAACCTAGAGGTTGGCTAGATTAAACCAACACTCTGTACTCTTCAGCCGAAGTATGGGCACGGCTGAAGAGTGGTTGGCTGGATTAAACCAACTCTTGGTACTCTTCAGCCGAAGTATGGGCATGGCTGAAGAGTGGTCAGCTGGATTAAACCAACTCTTGGTACTCTTCAGCCGAAGTATGGGCATGGCTGAAGAGTGGTTGGCTGGATTAAACCAACACTCTGTACTCTTCAGCCGAAGTATGGGCACGGCTGAAGAGTGGTTGGCTGGATTAAACCAACACGGTGTACTCTTCAGCCGAAGTATGGGCATGGCTAAAGAATGGTTGGCTGGATTAAACCAACACTCTGTACTCTTTAGCCGAAGTATGGGCATGGCTGAAGAGTGGTTGGCTGGATTAAACCAACACTCTGTACTCTTCAGCCGAAGTATGGGCACGGCTGAACAGTGGTTGGCTGGATTAAACCAACTCTTGGTACTCTTCAGCCGAAGTATGGGCATGGCTGAAGAGTGGTTGGTTGGATTAAACCAACACTCTGTACTCTTCAGCCGAAGTATGGATATGGCTGAAGAGTGGTTGGCTGGATTAAACCAACACTCTGTGCTCTTCAGCCGAAGTATGTGTATGGCTGAGGCGTGGTTGACTGGATTAAACCAACTCTTTGTACTCTTCAGCCGAAGTCATTATATCGGCTAAAGAGTGGTTGGCTAGTAAGTTATATAGCTAAAACCGGAATAAGGTATATCGGCCCAAAACCGAAATAGCAGCTTGCAAGCAAACATTCAAAACCGAGATCACAGTTCAACAAAGGAGTTCATGGAAAATTCAACAAATGCAAGCATATATGCACAAAGCCGGAATAAAAGTTCAAGAAATTTTTCATTAAAGTGCAAACCAAGTACAGTTGAGGGGCCGCAGCCCGATTACAAAAGTCCAAAAACAAAAGAAAGAAAACAAAATCAACGGAAGAGTTCATCAAGCTCGACATCGAATTCTGCATCATCATTTGTCCGGAGTCCTGTGTCAGCTGCGAGCACGGTTTGATCGGGGAGCTCGGTTTCGGCTTGAACCTCGATTTCTGTTGGCTGTGTGTTGTCAACCAGCAGCTCGTCAGTTAAGACCTCAATAACCGGCTCCGACCGAACTTCCTGACTGTTTGTTTGTTCGTTGACGGCCGGAGTAAGAGTTTGCTCATCTTCACTAGAATCTTCATCATCATCTTCATCAGAGCCTTGGCCTTCGAGAAATTGCTTCTGCAGATCGGCAGCATATTAGGAGAGCGAGGCCGGAATAGAATAAGCCGAAGCATTGTACACCTCGGTCTCGGCCCCAGAGTTGAGCTTCTCCACAGCGCTCCTCCAACCGCACTTGAAGAACAGGTCCTTCGCAGCGTCGCACTGAAGGGTGTATGCGTCCTCTGCTTCTTTAAAGCCTTGTTTTTTGGCGGCCTTGACGTCCTTCTTCAACTGTGTTATTTCAGCGTCCTTCTTCTTCTCAATCCTGGCCAGAAGGCGCAGGTACTTGTCTTTTGCTTCGGCGGCTATCTTTTTCTTTTCGGCTTCAACCGAATTCGATACTCCGGTCAGTCGATCATTTTTGGCCTGGAGTTCGGCCATTTGTTTTTTGGTCTCCTCCAGCTCGGCCCTCTTTGCTTCGGCCTCCGCCATGGCTTCCCTGGTACTTCGCCTAAGTTCCATGACCTTCCTGTGGGTAACATGATTTTTCTAGATGGCCTGCAAAGGAGAAGTGACGTTAGCCGGACTCAAAGTTTGAAAAAATTCACATAGAAAGAAGAAAGATGTTTACCAGGATCATAGACTTCGTAGAAGACCGGATTGACTTCAGCTCGGTGTTAAGCTGTTTGTAGTGGTGCTCCATGTCCTTGGGGAGGCACACACTTTTGGCTAAGTTGAAAGCCATCAAGTGGTCCTTCTCCGCAACAACCGAGTCAGTCTCCTGGATATCTCGGTTGTTGAAGGACAGCTCTGGAACCCACTTGGAAGAGGTAGCACGGTCGGATTGCTCCGGTTGGATTCTTGGCTGGGGGCCGGGAGGCTGGATTGGTGGTAGAACGATCTCGTCCTCATCAACAAGTTGTTGCTCGGTTTGGCTAGTCCGGGCGCGCTTGCGTTGACGGGATGAGGAAGGCTGTTGGGATGGGAGAGCTACCACGGTCTCAGTCGTTCGTCCGGTTTGTGGCACCTCGGCTGGTGTTGTTGCGGTCAGCATGGCCTTCAGTCTGTTCTTCTTTGCCATTTCTTGTTCGGCGATTAATGGCACCAAGTTGACTTGCGGTAAGTTTGGGTCCGGTTCCGGTGCTTCTTCAAGCAAGAAGTCAGTCACCTTTGCTTTTCGGCGACCGGAGTATCGGTAAGTCGGTTCGAAGTTGAGAAGTTTAGCCCAACTTCTTTCCCGAACTCGTAGTGCGGCGCGCAGAAGACCGAGGTTGGGGTAGTTATAGTTTGAGAGGAGATGGGCTTTATCTGCAAAGAGAAAACAAGTGTTAGTTCGATTCAAAGTAGAGAGCCGAAGTAAAGAAAAGAGAAAAAATATGAAATGCAACCGAAGTATGTATACCGGGCTCTCCGAATTTCCAGTTTATTCTCCAGCCAGGAATTTGGGCTTGAAGGTCTTCAAAATTCCCAGAGACCCAAAAGAAGTCGTCATCATTTACATCTTTGTCCGGTGTGTGTTTTATTATTTTCTCTCGGCCTCGGTGTATTCTCAAGTAATAGCACCAGCCTTCATTCTTGGATCCTAATGAGTATTGGTGGAATATTTCGGCTAGGCCTAGGTTGAGACCGGTTTGGCGGTTTAGGGCGTCTATGCCCATTATTATACGGTATGTGTTGGTGGAGAGCTGGGTTGGGCATAGTCTGGTTTGCCTAAGAAACTCACAAATTAAAGGCTGGACTGGGAATCGTAGTCCGGTCTCTACTATTGACTGAATGGTAAAGGGGACAAAGCCCTCGTTATCCCATGGGTCGACATCTCGGTCTGCTAGGGTAAGGTGTACATCGTCTGGTATACGGTGGTCCTGGCAGAATTCGGCCAGCCCTCCTGGGGTTTCTACTAGGAACCTATACTTCCCCATTTATTTTATAAGTTAAAAATAATTTATTTCGGTTGATAGAAAGTGCTTAGTAGCTCGGTTGAGCGCAGTGGAGTGCATAGCAACCTAAGTCTGCAAAGTGGAAAAACAAGGTGTTAAGCACAGATCATCGACCGTGTTACAGAAGCAAAGCAAGAAAAGAAGACTTATTGCGGCTGCAAAGGATGCTACAGGATTTACTTCGTTTCTCAAATGGTGTTATCTCGGTTCGGCAGATTTTTTGGTTACCTCGGTTCCAACTAGGCGTTTGTTACTCCGGATGGGCATCAAGGGGCAGCTTCTAGTTCGGTTTGGAAACTAAAAGCTGGCCTAGCCCCTAGGCTTACCTCGGTCAAGGGCCGAAATTTTCTAGTTCGGTGCATCTTTATTTCGGCTAAGGTGAATCATGTGGTGGCCTATTGAATCTACTGAGATATGCACAAGTGCTAGTCCGGTTCCTATATGTGCATAATTGCAAACAGTATCCTAGTTCGGTTGCTTCGTGACTTTGGATCAAAATCAGTGTTCTACAGGTTATCGTGTGCATTCATATCTGCTATGGCTAAGTTTTTCAGAAACAATGCAAAAAATGTTTTGCAAAAACACATTCTACAAACGGATTGAACAGAGCAAGAGAAACAGAAACAAATTTCTGATGCTTACTTGGTAGGGAGGAAAATCTAGAGGACGGAAGCAAACGCAGCAATGGGAAGCACGAACACAGCAAGCTCGAAGAACTCAAGAGCAGGAGAGAGAAAGAGTAAAAGTGAGTAATTCAGAAGTGAAAGGGTTTGTTTGTTTTGTGGAGAGAGAAGAGGCAAAAGGCGGGAACTGTTCAAATTCGCGAAGTACGAAGAACGGTGTTACAGCTGGGGATAACCAATGAGAGCCTGCCGCGTGTCATTGGAAGGACAATCAATTCAGTTTCTGCAAACTGAAGGGACGTTTTGACCGGACGCGCACAGTACGGCTCAAGTTTAGCTCGGCTGGATAAGCTAAATGGTTTTTAGCTCAGCTGGATAAGTTAACTGGGTCTTAGCTCGGCTGGAGAGGCTTAAAGTTTAGCTTGGCTAGAGTGATTGGAACTGTAGCTCGGCCGGAACATGGGTAATCCCTATCATGCTTTGCAGATGGAATTAAGGGGCAATTGAGAGGGTAATTTATACTGAAAGTGGGCCGAGCTGGGTAAATGGCCTGACATGGGCCCCAGTGCAAAGAGAAGTAGGGTTACTCCGGTCCTAGAGAGAGGTAGAGTTACTCCGGTCCCAGAGGGAAGTAGAATTACTCCGATCCGAAGAAGAGACGTTGGAGTTAGACCGGTCATACGGCCGTGGTGGTTAGCCCGGTCACGTAAGGTCTTATTTTCTACTCCGGTTGAGTAAAGTTGCAAGAATGTTTCGGTCTTCAGTGATTACTTTGGTCGAAGCGTGTGGAAAACCGAGGTAGGCCATGGTGCTGAATGTAGTTCGGCTTAACTCCCTTTTGGATAGCTCGGTCTTAGTATGGGAAAGCCGAGGTAGGGGGGAGTATAGCGAGGGCCGAACTAGCAGTCACTCCGGTCATCTTGGAGCTCGACCATGGAAAACCATCTCACTTGGTTTAAGCAGTGAGGGGGGTGTTGAAGGATAAGCATTATCCTTCAAGAATGTGAGTCCTAGCAGGACTCTACATGGAAGAGTTAGAATCCTACTAGGATTGTGCCACACGAAACCTATATAAGCTCACCAATATCACCTAAGAAGAGGTAATGCAACTTTTGCTCCCTGACTACATTGAGCTTTTGCCTACTTGTCTTGCTTACTGACTTAGGCATCGGAGAGGTTTCCGGCATACACCCGCCGGCCAGCTCACGTTTGTGTTTTCAGGTGGAAGACCGACGACGTACAGAGGAACGCAAGCTTGATCAACAGGATTATACGAGAAGGTGTATCTCTTTCCCGTACAATAGATATTCAATCAATTTAATTTTTTGAATATATAATCTATTCAACAAAATCTATAAATGTGAATGGTTCATATTATTGAAAAAACTCAAAAACATCTCCCATCGAGATACCATAGAACTCTACTATAATTTACTCACAGCAACATCCCCAGGTGGAGTCTGTGTTTGTCACCTTGCTGGCAAGATGAAGAGCAAATGAATGCTCTTTGCCCAAAAAAAAAAAAAAAAAATCCATTATTTTAATTCATTTACCCATAAATTAGGAATTGTCGTCATTCTCTCCCTTGTATATAATCTGAATCGTTTAAGTTGTAAATTTATCTAAAAATTAGGTTGAGTCATATAATTATATTGTATTTGTTTTTAAAAATTGACAAGTTTATTTTTAAAATCACATTTGTCAGTCATTTTTTCTTTCTTTTAAAAATATAATCTGATCATATGACTGTCAATGTTCTATTAATATGATTTTTTACATAAATAATTTATTCATCTTATTTTACAAGATGATTGATTCAAATCATCTTCATGTTTCCCATCCAATTGAGACAACAAATCCTAGCAATAATGCCCAACAAATTAAAAATGAATTTGGGAAAAATATTATTATCTTTTCCCAAAAAAAATTTGCGAATACTGTGAGAGTTAATTTTCACTTTGCACCTTTACATTTTAAATTTAATCTCACTTTACTCTTAACTTTTGGATTATCTTGGTTAATTCTTAAAATTCGAGTCAAGTTGCAATTTGGTCCATTTGCATAAGGTCATTGTGAAAATTTACGAAGAACAGTCACATGATAGCATTAATTACACATAACACATTTGTTCTTTTATTAAAATTTCACTTTAATCCCTGAACTTTAATTCTTAACATTTTTGTACTTTTACCAAAATCTTACTTTAATTCCTCCATTTTAGTTTCTCCATCAATTTTTTAAACAACATTATTCTATTGGACTTACTTATATCTTGACTTGAAATATAGGGGTTGACTGAAACAATTAAAAGATCAGAGTAAACTGAAATTGGTGGTAAAATACAAGGATACAAAGTGTAATTTGCCCATACTACAGTAACACCAAGAATCAGAATAAGCCCACATGAAACAACTAACTATATGTTGCTAGACCTCATAAAACACATGCAACTTTCATATATTAATTAAAGGCCATTTCTTTTTTTTCTTTTTTTTTTTTCTTTTTTAAGTCTCCCTCTAACTTCCCCCCAAATAAATAAAATAGTTTTAGTTTAAATCGATGGTCTTGGTGCTACTTGTAGAACATTCACCTTGTAGTTGTGTCTTTTATTGAAAAGAACACAATGTGATATTGAGATCATCACTAAGAAAGTAAAGAAATTTCATCATTGTCAATGTCACATGCAATAAAGAGACCATGGTAAACCTAGTTTTCTAGGTCCTTGTGCTGTTTGGATTGAGAGAGAAGAAAATCTATCATCATGGAGTTTTTCACATTTGGATTATGGCTTTTTATGGGCACTACTTTGATCACTGCTCATGCTTATTTTTTTTGGAAGGTTTGTAATAGAGAACCTAATGATAATGGGAGTGATGTGGTTGATTCGAAGAAGTTGCCTTGTTTTGAGTACAAAGTGGAAGAGAAGAGTAATGGTCCTGAAATGGATTGTGTTGTGTGTTTGGAGAGTTTCAAGAAGGGTGATCTTTGCAAGTTGTTGCCAATTTGCAAGCACACTTTCCATGCTCAATGCATAGATTCATGGTTGATCAAAACACCCAATTGTCCGATCTGTCGAACATGCGCGAATTCAAAGTAGATCGATTTGCAAAGCAACATTGATGCTCATGTGGTACAATAGTGCTCAATTCTACTACAAACACGGAAACTAAACATGTTCAGTACCTCGTAGGATTATGTCAAGGTATAGTAGGGGTAAGCAATAACAATAGGGTAACAAAGGATTTGAATTGACCGAATGCTAATTCAGATCTATTAGTTCTATGTTTTGTCTCTTTAAACACTCTTCATCTTGTTATGTTTGATTATGTAGTACTTAATAGAATTGTGTGGTTGAAAACTCAAAAAGGTAATAAGTGCATATACTATAACAATTTGGGTACATCGGTGAGAAATTTCACAATACGATAGTGGGAATTACATAATTAAGGGGTTGTTTGGGATGACCTAAATAAGTGTACTTTTTATCTTTTTATGAAAAGATATGCAGAAAAGTAGAGAGGTGATGTGATAGAAAAAAGATTAAAAAATAAAAAGATGAATTATTTTGTAGTAGCCAAACTTGGCCTAAATTAGGGGTTATTTCGCATGTGCTATATAAGTGTACTTTTGAATTTTTGGCTAAAAAAGTAAAGAAAAAAAAAAAAGATATATGTTTGGAATAACTTTTAAATTTTTTATGAAAAAATGTGTAATAAAATATTGTAGTAAATATCAAAATTACTGTTCTACCCTTCCTGACATATGTAGCAGCACTATTTTCATTCCGTGCATTTTAAATTTTTTTTATAATGGGAATTCGTGGCTTACATTGTGTCATGCCATTGCATTTGGGGAAATGTAGATGCAAAGTAATCTGCAACACTGAGCTGCACTGTTGGGCTATTGAATTCAAAGGACAAAATTATAATTTTTCCCTCTGGGCTTCCCCCATACACTTCCCCCAAATAGTAGGGATTTTTTTTTGACTTTTTGTACTATCGTAGATTATACCAAACAAGACCTAAGTCAAAGAAAGAGTATATCTAATCAAATTTGTAATTTTTTATTAATTAACATCACTATGTAAGATGATGTTAGTGTTACACTTTATATTATTTGATCATCACACCATTTACACAATTTATCAAAACATGCGAATCGAGGCTTAGTGACATTGGATTTGAATTGACAAAGAGAGACAATTCAGCACCTTTTGGATTAGTTTTGTTACATCGTGTACCATTTTTAAGTTATTATGCAGAGATAAATGGTGTTAGGTTATGTAGTATTTATTTATCATCGCATTTAATTCACTTCTTGTGTGTATTCATGTAATAAATAGTGAAACTCATCATGCTACCACACAAACCACATAGGAAGTAAAAAGTTTTGGTGAAATATTTAGATAATGTATATAGCATTGAGCATGTTAAGAAAGAGCCAAATTATAAAATACCATTAAATAAGTACATAACAACGAAATATTTTAGACTCATGTGATAATTTTTTACTTCAATGATATTCTCGTATCAACTAAGCTAAACTATAAAGGGCTTGGTTTCCCTCCAGTCCTTGATCGAATTAGAGAGTACTGTTAGGCCTGTGAAGGCTTATCACGGGTCCCATTTTAATAATCTGAACCATTCAATGTGTAGAACTCATCGAATACTATATATTTGTAAAAAATCACGTTGATCGGATATTGATAGCTATCTCATCGGATCAGTTTTCTGTCAACCGTTTATTTTTTTACCGTCTATTTTTTTTTATACAAAACTGATTTGATCAAGTAACTATAGATATTTGATCAACGTGATTTTTTACGAATATATAGTACTCGACGAGTTCTACAAATTGAACGGTTCAAATTATCAAAATGAGTCCTATGGTGAATCCTCACAAGTCCAACAGCACCCTCCAATCCAAGCCCAATTATAAAATACTATTAGATAGACACAATTCAAGTAATATTCCAGACAAATGTAATAATTTTCTGAGTTTGAACGACATTCTAGTATCGGACCCAACTTATACGGCGATTACAGCATTAACAAGTAATGCAAATGTTGACCATTAAGCACACAAGTACTATCAAGCGATACAGAAAATGTTGAATTTGATATGTTTTTTAGAAATATCTTTACGAAAAAAGTCCTCTATTACGCACACTAGTACCATCAAGCCATACAGAAAAGGTAGCAAAAACTCTAATTTAGGGTTGGTTTGATATTGGCTAATATAATAAATTGTTTTGTATTGAAATTTTTTTAGCCTGACTCTTTTAGTCTCGTTTGGTTTTTATTTTGGAGTTTTTTTCAACTTTTATGAGAGAAAAGTGTAATGATTATGGTTAAAAAATAATATTTTGTCTTATTGACTTTTGTAGTCAATTTTGTCTTTTTATGATTATTTAGGCCCCAAAAGAATGCCAAACCAGGACTAATTTTACTTATAATTTATTTGGGTGTATCTTAGAGGATAATTTAGATAAAAACACAAGATATATTGAAAGTAAATTATAATTCTAAACAATTTAATAGTAGTACTGAGAAATTAGGCGTACAATTTTTTTTTGTGTAAATAGAATCCCCCACCAAGTTTGGCCCAATATAGTTTTTATATTTAAACTCCATTTGTTTAGATTGAAAATATTTTTATTTATTTTTGAAGTGTAGTATAGTACAATGAAAATGAAAATTAACCTAAAACAATTTTTATGATCAACAAAAAAAAATAAGTCTATATGAGTAAAACTATTTTTCAATGTCTGTATGAGAAAATATTTTTCACTTTCAAAAAAGTAGAAAATATTCTCTTTGTAGAATATTTATAAAAAAAAATTCATACAAAATAATTTATGTTCAATTTTTTTTTTTTTTCACATATTACATAATTTTCTTTTTCAGAAGGGAAGGAGTGTTGTTGAGATTTGTTGGGATTGATGAGACTTATGGGTGTTATTCTAACGATTGGAATAATTCATTCTGTAAAATTTTGTATGTAGATTTTCATTAAAAAAAATTGAAAAATAAAAGATCAAATTGATTTGGTATTTTTAATCATATAATTTCATCGTAATTGTCTTAAAAAATAAATAATTTATTTTTAAAATTATATTTCTCATACACTCTCTGAAGTTTATTTAAAATACAAATTACTCCTGTTGTTTGAGAAATTACAAATATCATTCGTCAGAATTTTTTATTTAACAAAACTAACCAAAAAAATAAAATTTCTAATGGTTAATAATTCATTCTGTAAAATTTTGTATGTAGATTTTCATTAAAAAAAATTTGAAAAATAAAAGATCAAATTGATTTGGTATTTTTAATCATATAATTTCATCGAAATTGTCTTAAAAAATAAATAATTTATTTTTAAAATTATACTTCTCATACACTCTCCGAAGTTTACTTAAAATACAAATTACTTCTATTGTTTGAAAAATTACAAATATCATTTGTCAGAATTTTTTATTTAACAAAACTAATAGAAAAAATAAAATTTCTAATGGTTAATAATATAATTACCTAAATTATTAATTGAAATAAATTTAAAACATTATTACAAATTGTTAATTGACTTAATAATTTATTAATAAAATATGTCATTTATTATTAAATTAAAAACTTTAAGAGATGAACTGTAATTTTCAGAGCCATAGGAAGACAATTTGTATTTTAAGCAAATCTCAATAAATGTATTTATAATTTATCCTAAAATGAAATAGCTTTGAATATCAAATCAACTTAAATTCTTTTGTGACTGATTTACATATAAAATCAAGAAAGTGCTATCAACCTCAAATGAAATTTTTTTATTAAACCTGACATGGGTGTTCACCCATGTGAGAGGTTTGATAGAAAATTTGATAATTAGTTTAGAATTTCTAATATTACTCTAAAATCAAACAAAATAAAACCTGTGATAGGCCCCCATCACTCTCAACATTAACCCTTCAATCCAAAAGTGAACCGGAAAGAATCTTTCTTTTTTGTAATTTTTTTTTTCAAATTTATTTATAATGATATAAAATGATAAGTATTAATTTTTAATTTATCACGCAATCAATCATATAAAATTCACATTTCTTATCACATCATTATAAGCCAATTAGGTGTGATTGAAATTAAATAATTGAAATTTCAATGCATATCCCATCAGTTTCAGTTGTTGGAGCCAATTCTAAGCTGCTTAAAACCTATATATACAAATCCAGAAACAAAAGTAGAGACTTATTTAGAGTTTATAATCTAGAGCCAAAATTTATTCATGATTTAAGTCCCATAACAACATAGGTAATTTATGACCCTTTTTTTTTTTTTCTTTTTTCTTCATGGTTAGTTTCTGTCACGTAAAAATGATGCTCATTGCTCAGACAAGCGGGCTGAAATCGTGATTAGGGGTCAACATTGGTGTGATAGCCCGTTCAATCTGTCCAATTCAGTTCGATATTTTTAAAATTTAAAAAAATTATTTTGTCTACATAACGAACTAAATTAAAATTTTATATTCATTTAATATTTAAGTTAAACTTGGAATAAAGAGTTTCACCCACCTCAACTCGACCTATCCATTTATAAAAGAGTCATTTACACTGAGATCCGTACACTATTAAGAATTATAGCTTTAGAAAAATAGCTTGTAACTCGAAAATTTCTGGGCTCGAATGCCCCCGACTGTCCAAAACGACGATGGGCAGTTTTTTTTTTCCGTTTATATCTGAAACAGAGGAAGGGCAAGAGAGAGAGAGAGGGAAACAAAGAGAGAAGGCTCCACCCACGGGCGCCATCACCGGTGATGGCGAGGGTTTTGCGACGGTGACGGTGACCTTGCGACGATGAGCGACTTCCTCCGCTCTTCTCTCATTTTTGATGTTAATGATGATGATGATCTGGTGTTGATGTTGATGTTGATGACGATGATGATGATGTATAGATGTCTCTCATATATATATATAGATATGTATGTGTATAGATGATGATCTAGTGTTGATGATGATGATGATGATTTGGCTCATTTTTTATGTTGATGATGATGATGATGATGTATAGATCTCTGTCATATATATATATAGATCTGGTGTTGACGATGATGATTTGGCTCATTTTTTCTCTTTCCTCTTCTCTCTTTTCTCTTCTTTCTTCGAACAGAGAAAGTGAGAGAAAAAAAAAAAAATCATCAAAATGACGTCGTTTTGATTTTCGGGCCAGTCAAGCCACACTGATTTCAAGCTACGAAATGGGCTTGATAACTTTAACCTTTAAGAATTATAACCCTTCCATTATTGCAGGTGTTAAACCAAACTTTTTAAGAACATCTATACTGTTGAATAAAAAATTTCGTTGAATTAAAATAAAAAATTTGATTTAACATCGTTTACTCCAATACTAGAATTAAAATTTTCATTAAATTTTTTCATGTCTCTAATTGTCTAGGAGGACGTCGGACAAAATGCCTTGGAAGTCATCCAGAAATGAAAAAAAAAAGTTGTCAAATTGCAACATCGTGTCCGACAATAACAATTTAAATTTGATGAAAGATCAAATCTCCCTTCATTTTTGATGAAATATTTACTTCTCCCTCTAATTCATATCACTTTGATGAAATTATTGGAATTCAAAGACTTTTCCATCAAATTTAAATTTAATAACAAATTTGAGTAAAGGTCGGAGATGATATAACACAAGTTAATATTTACAAAGATGTATTCTGATTTTGTTATCACAGCAAGAAGTTTAAATTCACACCATAAATTTTCATAATTCATAGTAGTTTTGGGAACATAGTACTTAATTCAGACAAAATATTCAAAAATGAGAGAGAAACATTTGCCTGATCATGGAGAAACAGGGTAGCCAATTCCATGTCTTCTAGTAGGAAACACAACAAACAGCAAGCTACAAATCAACCCAATCGCAATCGGAACAATGTCCAGAACCTCCTCAGTTTCATGTCCAGTACTCGGATACAAGCACTTCACCACATTCTTATCTCTAAAAGCCACAGAACCAAACACAAGCACAGACAGAATCGCATGAACCCAATCGATGAACCTGAGGCGATACTTGCTGAGATCTGGAATTCCATTCGAAGAAGAAGATGGATAATCGAAGAGGAACATGCCTTTGATTGTTGCGAATCCGTAGTAGATTTGGTTGTTGGATGAGGATTTGAAGCTGTCGGTGAAGGAGGCGAGGAAGCAGGAGGCGGAGAGGAAGAGGAGGAGGAGGAGAGTGAGGGAGGCGGTGGCGGAGTCGCAGGCGCCGTTGGAGGTGAAGATTGGGGTGAGGAGTTGGAAGGCTAGGAGAGTGCCTGTTGGGAGGAGGTTGGCTAGGTTGGCTGTGATTGCTAGGGTTTGTGATACGGCGGAGGGAGGTGGCGGAGGGGGTTTTATGGTGGTGGTGGTGGTGGTTGGATCGGTGGTGGATGGTTCAGTGGTAGGTGGTGTTGGTCTTGATCTAAGAGACATGTTTAGAGATCTCGGTGGTGGTGGTGGTGGTGGTGGTGGAGTCAACAGCGGCCGAGGAGGTGGTGGAAGGCGGCAATTGGACTGGGGACGAGCTAAGAGAACCTTGGCGTATGGGAGGGAGTTCTTGGGGGTGGGTGTGAGAAAACTAATTTGATGAGGTTTGTCAAAATAAAGTTGATTGACTTGCTTGACTTACATGAAAAAATTTCGATACAAGTTAAAATTGAAAATTTTAATTTTATAGGTAAAATTAGTGCGTTACATTAATTTATATTATATTATATTTTTGTTTTAAAAAATTAATTTATATTTATGTTAATGATTTGAATGGTCCACAAGTTGAAGAGAATATATATATATATAAATTTAAATTGTTCACATCGTAAGATTAAATCACATATATGTTATAATTCGTGAATAGTTTATTTTTTAAAATATATAAATTGTATAAATAAAAATAATCTAATAATATATCAATTTATTTTTTGCATTAATAATTTTTTTTTTCATAAAAACCCCACATATAATATCTACGGGGAGCAAATATTCAGGCGAGTCCGTACTCCTTTCTTCCAAGCTCCTGTTTGTCCGATCGACCTGCGAGCACAACGGCGGTGAGCTACCCGGCGGTGTATGGCCGAAAAACCCTTTCGACAATCAAGTTAGCACACACTCAGGGATAGAGAGAGAGAAAAGAGAGAGTTGAGTGTAAGTGTATATCTCACCAAATGTTCATCTGTCTCAGCATGGGGGGCGCAGACATGCTTATATACCTTCTGCGCCCCAAATCTACTCACAGTAGTCTCTCGACACGTGGTGCTGCTATCCCATCTGTCAGCACAAATCCAGCAATCACCACTTAACCAATTTGTCAGGCCATCTTGGAGGAGCCCGGCAGATCGGCGGAAGCACTTCGTCCTCTCATAGCCGTGCTGTGCTGCATGCTCGAGTGCTCTCCCAGCCGAGCTCCATAACAACCAAGCTCGGTTGCATTCCGGCATAGCCGAGCTCAAGATGGGTCGAGCTGGTGAACCGAAGGCCTTCGGACCGAGCTAAATGTGCCACCCGCAGAAACCGGAGCAGCCGGCTACCATCTCGACTGGGCAATCTCAAGTAGCTCGGTTCCCACATAAACAAGCCAAGTAGCTCGGCTATTCCCCGGCCAAGCCGAAACTATCTCGGCCCAAAAACATATTCGGCCCTCGATTTGCTCGGCCCTAACCACGGCCCATTCCGGCTCATAAATCTCCCTCTCATATATTATATTATATTTTTGTTTTAAAAAATTAATTTATATTTATGTTAATGATTTGAATGGTCGACAAGTTGAAAAGAATATATATATATATAAATTTAAATTGTTCACATCGTAAGATTAAATCACATATATGTTATAATACGTGAATAGTTTATTTTTTAAAATATATAAATTGTATAAATAAAAATAATCTAATAATATATCAATTTATTTTTTGCATTAATAATTTTTTTTTTCTTCATAAAAACCCCACATATAATACATAAACATCAAGAGAAATTTTCTCCTTATAATAGTACTAGTTCAAAAAAATGTAATAGTACAAGAATAATAATAAAGAAAAATGTATATATAGTATTTGTTGTTCATGATCTTTAATTTTTTTTACCATGCAAAAAAAATTAATATGTTTAAAAATATATTTTTTAGATGAATGAGTATTTGTAAGAAAGAAAAAAAAAAATGAATCATATGTACAATGTGAGTTTTTGTTAGTATTTTTTATTTTTTGGGTTGCTCTCCAAAATGAATGGAAATGACACCCCTCCATTCTATTATCATTCATACTCTATTTGTGAGCTCTACTTTAATCTGCAATGACGATATATGATGATACAGCGAGTTCCTAGTAAAACGGGTCGGACTGATCCACGCTCCTCAACCCCGTGCCCGAATGACCAAGCCCACCAGAAGACCTGCACAAGAGTTCAACGGGGAACGGGAAGTCTCCTAGCGAACCCTCCGACGAGTAAGTTAGAGAGAGAAGTTGAATGTACAGATAGATTAGAGATAGAAAAACTTAACCTTCTTCTTATCTTTAACGTCTGCTTATATCCTTTGGTAATCATTTCATTGTCCCTTCCGACCTGCCATCTAGACCGAAAGTCTATGCTCTAGCTTGCCTTGTTCATGGTGAGGCCGTTCTATCTCCACGGGGAGGGCTTATCACAATAAATGCTGTAAGGGGTTTCATCAATGGCGATGTGCAGTGGCAATAACTTTGCAGATCTTTGTCTGCTTATGTGGCTTGCCATTCTCTTGTCATGTGTCTTGATGCCATTGGTTCTTATTGCTACGTGGGGCTTCATTAATGCTGGGCTGCAGTATTTGAGCTATGTATTGGGCCCTAACTGGTGGGCTATAATCTTTATGGGTTTACCCATGTCAATATATATTGTTCATTTCATAAACATCTCAATGAAGATTGTCCATACAAAAAATTAACTTCATCAGATATTAATGAATAAATAAACAAATTGTCCTTTTTAATATGATGAATAGTTTAAATTTAAACTTGTATTGTAGTTGTAGTTGTCGTGCATTATAAAAAATAAATTATTCATTTGTTTAATAATATTCGATAAAACTAATTTTTTATATAAATGATTTTTATTATAAGATTTATGAGATAAACAATTCAGATTATTATTATAGACCTAAAATAAAGTTTACAAAATAGAGTACGAAAGATTTCAATATTTTTCATACAAAAAGTTTATACTAAACATTCATTTTAATAGCTTATTTTTCATTTTACATCTTTTGACTGTCATAATTTATAAAATATTAACCATAATATAGGACATTATCTTTCTTATTTATTAATACCGTTATTCTAAAAGTTACAAATCCACCATCACTTTGATTAGTTCCGTCTGGTGTGGGTAGACTACCAAACCACTTCTATCTCACTCTTGTCATTCCTTCCTACTCGGGGTGAGAATTTGATAGGACTATAGTTGTGAATTTTGGTTGTGAAAGGAATTTGACGTGGTGGTAGTTGAATTTAGATTTGGGATTTTGAGGGCTTCATTTGAAGAATAAAAAGATGTGATCTGGAGAAAAATTATGGAAATGTTCTAATTTTTGGCTTATTTATATGAATATTCTTTGAGTTATTTGATAGTTTAAAAAACTTTCTCCTAAGATTTATGAAATGAAAAATAACCCCAAAAGTTTTATTAAATTTTATACTAAATATCTCATATGGGTGTGAGATTCACATTATGTGGTCTTATGTAAATTCTACACCCATGTGGTCTTATGTGGGCTTCATTTGAAGAATAAAAAGATGTGATCCGGAGAAAAATGATGGAAATGTTCTAATTTTTGGCTTATTTATATGAATATTCTTTGAGTTATTTGATAGTTTAAAAAGCTTTCTCCTAAGATTTATGAAATGAAAAATGACCCCAAAAGTTTTATTAAATTTTATACTAAATATCTCATATGGGTGTGAGACTCACATCATGTGGTCTTATGTAAGTCCTACACCCATGTGGTCTTTTGTGGGCTTCATTTGAAGAATAAAAAGATGTGATCTGGAGAAAAATTATGGAAATGTTCTAATTTTTGGCTTATTTATATGAATATTCTTTGAGTTATTTGATAGTTTAAAAAACTTTCTCCTAAGATTTATGAAATGAAAAATGACCCCAAAAGTTTTATTAAATTTTATACTAAATATCTCATATGGGTGTGAGACTCACATCATGTGGTCTTATGTAAGTCCTACACCCATGTGGTCTTATGTGGGCTTCATTTGAAGAATAAAAAGATGTGATCTGGAGAAAAATTATGGAAATGTTCTAATTTTTGGCTTATTTATATGAATATTCTTTGAGTTATTTGATAGTTTAAAAAGCTTTCTCCTAAGATTTATGAAATGAAAAATGACCCCAAAAGTTTTATTAAATTTTATATTAAATATCTCATATCGGTGTGAGACTCACATCATGTGGTCATATGTAAGTCCTACACCCATATAAGACATTTGATAAAAAAAATTGGTAAAATTTTTGAAATCTCTAACAATACCTTTATGAAATTACACTGTCCTTTTTTGTCAAATTTATAGAGAAACCATGGGAAATTCTATTTCCACCACCCTAATAAACTCAATGAACACACTTAATGAAAAATTAGATTAATCACAATTATATCCTAATTAAAAATTACTATAATAGCCATTGATCAACACTCCTAATATTATATATACAAATTCTCTATACACATCTTTTAGAAATAAAAATATCTCAATATACACTTTTTGAAACAAAAAAATTAAACCCTAATTTTTCTTTTGTAGTCACTTTACTTCTTACACACTCTGTACTCCTCTCTGTTATTTACAAACAAAACATCTCATCTATTGCTTTAATCTTTAAGTTTATACTCAATTATTAACATCGTTTAATTATTAGTTCAATAATTTTTTTTATTTGATTTTGATATGGAAGAGTTGCAAACCTATGACAGTTCAAACTCAAGCAATGGTGACAGCAAAATCAATGTTGAAAAGGTAAAATCGTGGAGTATTTTTTTTTTTTTTGGTTACGTTTTTTAGTCGGAAATGCAGTGCCGAATTTGTTAAATTAATTCAGTAATCAAATACCGAAATAATATGAATAGTTCGTCACTGGGATTACGATTTTTTAAATTTATTTCGGTCTTAGAGTTCCGAACAAAATCAATATTTTTGGTAGTAGATTGCCGAAGTTTGTTATTATTTTCATTTTTTAATGGCCGAATTTTTTTATTTATTTCGGATCTGTAGAACCGAAGTAAAATTTTCCCCCTCCTCTTTAGATGGCATGCACTGAAGAACCTGAGGTTCGATCGGATATTATGGTGGATTGTACTAGTCATTTTACAGCTAAACAGGTAATTTTTAACATAAAATTTGTAAGTTCATAAATTTGTATTAGTTAGTTTGTTTAGTTTGTTATTATGAAAGTTATGTGACATCATATATATGTTTTCGACAATAAAGATGACTTGCTCACTTGGGTACGAGACATTGGAATGATAAATGGCTTTGTTATTATTACAAGGACGTCGGACTATGGTGGCGGTCGTAAAAGACTAAGAATTTATCTTGCTTGTGAGCGGAGTGGGAAGTATAGATTGCGTAAAAAGTTGAAAGATGGCCCAAAAGACTTATTGAGACAAACTAGTACGAAGAAGTGCAAATGTCCATTTGATTTGAGGGCATTCAAGTTGAAAATAGACAATGAATGGACATTGAATGTAGTTTGCGGACTACATAATCATCCAGCTGCGGAGCATCTCCAAGGACATTCATATGCAGGGAGATTGTCAGCTAATGAAAAGTCGCTATTAGTTGATATGTCAAAGAGTCTAGTAAGACCAAAAAAGATACTCATTACACTCAAACAGAGGGATGCCCTTAATATGAGCACAATGAAGACAGTTTACAATGTACGACATCGATGTAGGGTTCTACAGAAAGCTGGTAGATCCCAGATGCAACAACTGCTGGGTGAATTAGCGAAACATAAGTACATTGAGCGTCATCGATGTGAGGAAGGCTCTATGACTGTCACGGTTGTTTTGGGCACATCCAGTGAGTTTGGATTTGCTTCGTACATTCCCTCGTGTGTTGATTATGGATTGCACATATAAGACGAATAGATATCAGCTTCCTCTTCTTGATATTGTGGGAGTAACATCAACTCATATGACATTCTTCGTGGCTATCACATATTTGCAAACTGAGTGGGTTGATAATTATGTATGGGCGTTACAAACATTGCGTGATCTTATGGACGACAATGTTTTACCTGAAGTCATTGTCACAGACAGAGAGCTTGCTTTGATGAATGCCATTGACAACACCTTTCCGAATGCTCGACATTTGTTATGTCGTTGGCATATTAATAAGAATGTATTGACAAAATGCAAGAAAATGTTTGAAATAAAAGAAAAATGGGATAAGTTTAACACTGCATGGAACTATTTGATATTGTCATCGACTGAAGAGGAATACAATGATCACCTTGCAACACTACATAAGGATTTCAGTAACTATCCAGAGGCAATCAAATATGTTACTGTGAGTTGGTTGAATCCGTATCAAGAAAAATTCATTGCGGTACATACAGACATGTGTATGCATTTTGGCAATGTTACAACCAATCGGTAAGATTTGTTTTTTTTTTTTTAATTTATTATAAATCATATTGTTATTTTTAATTATTATGCTTGACTATTTTGGTTTACATCCATATGAACAGGGTTGAGAGTGCTCATGCTAGATTGAAGAGGCAATTAGGTTCAAGTCAAATGACATTTGAGGTTTCATTTGAAAAAATACATTGTCTACTTGAGTTGCAGCACATTCAAGTTAAAGCATCATTCGAGAAGAGTTTGACAACTGTACAACATCAATTCAAACCTTTTCAATTCAGAGAGCTCCGGGGTAATGTGTCTATTTGTGCACTAGAGTACGTGTTAGCAGAGAGTAAGAGAGCAAATTCAGTTGGAATTGATGTTGCAACATGTGGGTGTGTTCTTAGGTGCACACATGGTTTACCTTGTGCTCACGAGATTGCAGATTACATGAGACAAGGCCGTCCTATTCCACTCAGTAGCATACATGTACATTGGACGCACCTTACTATATGTGTGTATAATCCAAAGGAACAGAAGTTGGAATTAACTTGTATCCCAAAACTTGAGTTGATTTTAAAGCGGTTCGAAGAGTCTGATATTGCCACATAATTGGATATGTTGAAGAAGTTGAGGGAAATTGCAAATCCAGCGAGCACTTTTCTTATTGAGCCCGATGTGAAACCTAATCCACGTCGAGGACATAAGAAAATTGATATATCTTGTCGTCGTGACCCGTGTGCATTTGAGTTGGTTGACGATAAGCATGATAGCCAGAGCACATTAGCTTCCAGTCAGTCAAAGAAAAAGAGAGCTTCAAAAGTGCATGAGAAAAAGCGGAATGTGAAGACAAAGACATATCGTACAAGAACAAGTTTACCGAGTGCATATGCTGCTGACTTCCCGCCTATGTTAATACCATTCATAAAGTTGATGAAGGATGTAGATAGTGATGGGCATTGTGGATTTAGAGCTATTGCAGGTTTACTTGGTCTTCGAGAGAATGACTGGGTGCAAGTTAGGCGTGATCTGCTACTTGAATTGAATAATCACAGAGATGAATACGTCGTACTATATGGATCGCATGAGAGGGTTAAAGAGCTGACACACATCTTTTCATATTTTGAAAATAGCCCAGGCTTTGATCGTTGGATAACTATGCCTGACATGGGGTATCTTATTGCATCATTTTATAATGTAGTCTTGTACCACTTGTCATTGCAACAGTGTCTCACTTTCTTACCTTTGAGATCACCGCTGGTAACCCTAGCTGATCGTCGCGAGATTGCCATTGGATTTGTCAATGGAAATCATTTTGTGCAGGTATAAGTTATGACAATAAGCAAGCATTGTTGTCTAATATTTTTGTAATTACAAATTTTATGTATTTGGTAAAGATATGTAATTTTTTGGATGTATGTGCAGGTGTTTTTGGAAGCCGGTCATCCAGTTCCTCCCATTGTCGTGCTTTGGCGAGTTCACCATCACCCTTGTGTGTCAGAATGGGAGAATGCATATGTTAGCCGTGTTCAAAAATTCAAAGACAACATAGGACCTAATGTAGCTACTCGAGAGACATTTGATGTAGTTGACATAGATTGAGGTATTACAGAGTAGTAATGAGAGGGTTAAGACATTAGTTTTTATGATTTGCTAGTATAGAGTAACGAGGTATATAGCATTTTGCCATTGGATTTTGTAATGGTCAGTTTTGTTTTAAAAAATAGAATATTATATGCGTTATAGTTCTCTAATTTATGGAATGGATGTCATATTATTTTTACATTGTCTGAACACAAAACGTAATGAAAATAATATTAACCAAGTGCAATTGCTGTTAAAATGCCATTGGATTAAACAAGTATGTAAATAAAATATATATATATACTAAATAGTAGTTCAATCCATCTACACCATCACAAACGACATGTGTGCTTGTACATAATCCAAAAGATACATAATTCGAAGATAATAATAATAATTGTCTCCTTATACATCTACCAACATCATCAGAAACTACTTGTGCTAACATTATGAATTACTATTAACTACGTGACTGACGAGTGTAATGTGCTTCAAAACGATGTGCAGTGGAAGAGCTGGGTGCAGACCGACCCTGAGTGGATGTGCTGGGCGCAGCTTCACTAATGTGCTGATCTTGAAGAAGTTGTTCGATTGCATCAATCGCGTAGTAAAACCTATCAGGATGTTGAACATTGTCCTCATAGCCAGCCTCAATGAAAGGATGAGTAATCTGATGTATCTGTGACATACGCTGCATTACGAGAACAAATATAACATTATGTACAAACTTGTAACAGTTTACATAAATAATTTGCAATCTAAATGAAAAAAAGGATACCTGTGCGTCTTGGCTAGGATACTGATAATGATGGATATTCGGATCCACTTGAGAACGACGCGCTGGGTTTTGTACGTACATATGGGTAATGGTTTGGTACCAATCCATGTAACCAGGAACACAATCCCAAGGTTGCCGTACCGGTGTACTCCTCATTCGATCAGATAACACATGGTTGTCCCATGCCTCCCAAATGATGTCCAAGTATGCATACATAACATTGTAGCGTGGAGCTGTGGTTCCTCGAGAAGCACGCATAGGGCCAAGTGGTGGATTTAGGATTGTCTGCACTCTGCCAAACTGTCTCAACACTCTATCAGGGTGATATGGTTCAACTACTTCCAAATACTTTAGGCAACCGTGGTAGAACGTAACTGGATGACATGGATAGACATCTCTGCAACTCTGGTACGGGTCCCAAATAACCTACAAACAATAAAAACTGTAAGATATGACAACTGTAAATTTTGTATGACATAGAGTTTCAAATTTTGAAGGACGTTTCAACTTACATCATGTACACCCAACCTATCAAGCTCCTCTCAAAAAGCCTGCAACTGTGTCTCTTTACCACACTCTCTCCGAGAAGTCCAACGGTAAACATGTGGCATGTCTCGAGTGTAATTCATATTCAAGTGTGGTCGGAATCCACGAAAGTGCTCATAAATCCATCCCTCAAGGAGTGTCATGTAACCGGCTATTTATTTCACGCCGGACTTGCTAGCGTACCCCAACTGTCTATATAAGTATGCCAATGCAGCAGCACCCCAAGCATATAAAGATACAGTCGTCAAATCGGACAACAAACTCAAATAAATAACGGGGACCCTAGTACAAGTCTTATCACTGAAAAGTGTACAACCCAACAAAAATAGCAAGTATGCTCTACCTGCACATGCAATTCTTTCCATTGAATCATTGTCTGTGACATTATGAAAGTGTGCCCTCAACCACTCAAGCCTCACTGAATTGCCTCCAGCAGTAGACATCTCATGTCTGACTTCTTACTCATCAATTTCCAAGGTATTAACTACTAATGTAACAGCCCGCCTTTCTGACAACTTACGCACGCTAATAGATTTGCCTACAATGGAAAGCCCTAGGATAGTGGCGACATCATCCAATGTGATAATCATCTCTCCAACAGTCAAATAGAAGGTGTTTGTCTCCAGTTGCCATCTCTCAACAAAACTAGACACTACAATTTTATTGACAAAGCGGTACGTGCAACGAGCTAATTGTGCAAGTCCTGACATCTCCACAATGTTTACAAATGTAGCGTTGTTTCCTTGTTTCCACCACGGCCACGAACGAATCTTAGATGAGTGATTATAACACTTTAAGGGCCCCCTTTCATCAGCACCATTCCAAATAGCTGCGGCAACATGACTTTTAAAACTTTTAAGGATTGATGGATCAGTTGGACCTCTTGGAAATGGCTGGGTAAGGATATCTTCATCAACAATGTCAGCATCATCACCAGTAGGGTCATCATCCATAGCAATATCATCCATAACTGGTGCACCATGTATAGGATCATCATCCATGGCAATGTGCATGTCATCATCATGCACTCGAGCACGTCCACGTCCACGTCTCTGACGTTCACTAGGACCGACATCCATCTGCATAAGAAAAGTTGTTCTTATCAACCCAATATAATGAAACATAATAAGCACTCCCATAAAAGGATCACATCGATGTGGATAATAAGTAGCCTAACCATGCCACCTTAATGAAATCTAATACGCAGTTATAGACCATTAAATTCACAATTTGGATGATGTGAAATTAACTCAAGCTTTTAATACTCTATATAATGCAATTGTTTTGTTCAGCTATTTAGCTAACAAAATTTATGAAGACCCAACTACTAAGCTAACAATATTATGTGAAAATACCAATACTGCACAGCTTTTTGTTTCTATTGTTATGCATTCAATTTGGGGGGGGGGGAAATACATAAACATACCCATAAAATAAAATTGTTGGAAAAGAACCTAAAGTAAAACAAATATTGGTGGCCTATGTAACCTGGTTGTATATCCAAAAAAAAAAACCCCTTCTGCACTTCAGGACCGAACTTACAAAAATACTTCGACAATTAAGTGCCGAAATTATTGTATTTATTCGGCTTAAGATCACCGAAAATATAGAATATATTTGGAAGTCAAACTACGAAGTTATGTATTTTTTTCAGAATTTATTGGACGAAATTATACACAATATTCGGAAATCAAGTGCCGAATGAAACACACATATTCGGAAACCCAGTGCTGAGGACTACACAGCACTTCCAGCTACGGAAAACACATACTTTCATGCCAATGGAGTGAAGAGAGATCCGAAAATTGTCAATCTAATAACAAAATGATAAATGTAATAATAAAATTGAAAGATTTCTTACCTTAAACAAGGTTTTCAACAGTGTTTAGTAGATATTCAATGGAGCTCTTGAAATCTTCAGTGGAGGTGAGGAAAGTACAGATTTTATTTATTTTTATTTTTTTTGGTTTCTTGTTTGAACTTCTTCTTCTTACTTCCTGTTTGAAGTAGAAATGCAAATTGGGGTCACTTTGGTCTTCACGAAAGTGGGTGGAAGTAGAATTATAAATTGGGGTAAATTAAAGTGTGTGTATTTTGAGGGTAAAGTATGTGTACATATGAGTGAAGGATTTATTTGTAATTTTAAGGATGTGGGTTAAGATAATTACTTAATAATTAAATTAATAGAGATGTGTATTGAGAAAAGATTTGCCTTGAGTTTATTAGGGTAGTGGAAATAGAATTCCCCAGAAACCATCGTTAATAATAGATGTGATTTTACACATTTAACATCCTAATAATCTTCTCCACCTCTTAGATCAAAATAACATGAAAAATAAGTATTTATAAGTTGTTCAAATTTTTGATTGAATTTTTCAAGGGAAAATTAGAGATAGATTCCTCTATATATTTCTGTAAGTGTTTGAGGAGACCAACAATTTACTTCCTAGTTAAAATCCTTAGGATTTCAATTCCACAGGATAATCACAAAATTTAATATAAATTGTCAAAATTAATCTTATAGTCCTAGAAACATCACTGTGTTTGATTTTAATTTTCTAAAAATTGAATTTTTTGTTTTTCGTATTTTTCTTAGTGAATATTTTTAAAATTTTAAGCAATTTTTTCACAAATATTATACTTTTTAAATGTATTTATGTTAGGTGTATCTAGAAATTAAAAAAATTGCTTATATTAGATAAATTCAGTGAAAACAAAAAAATATGAAAACAAAAACTTTCAATTTTCTAAAAAGTGAATCCTGAAAAATCAAACCAAACAAGCTTGTACCTTACTGTTTATCTCTCTCTCTCTCTCTCTCTCTCTCTCTCTCTCTCTCTCTCTCTCTCTCTCTATCGTTTCCTTCCCTTTGTATCATCTATCTCTTATTTATCTATCTCTAGTGTTGTCTTTACTGTGTGTAATGGTGTCGTCTCAACAACATCTACCACCATCTCAATCGCATTCACCACCGCTGCTGCTGTTTCTATTATTTACACTCAAAATCATTATTGCCACCATCGATCTTTTATCCTCTTCTATCATTCTGCGTTGGACGTGTTTTATTCACTTAAAGCATTCATTATCATCATCGATCTGTCAAGCATCGGTTCTATCTCTCTGTTTGATGCATCTCACCATTTCAGATCTAGACGTTGCTCATTTTCCATGAAATTTCTTGTTCTCTATTTTATTTTATTTATCAGTTTGTTAATCTTTATGTTATTAGTTGACAAAATTTGATTATTGTTATTTTTTTTGTATTTTTTTCAATCTACTTTTTTTTTACCATTTATCATACATAGTGAAATTTTATTGACTTAAAACTAAAAATTTGTGAAATTTCTCTCACCAAAATCCTCTAAAATTTCACTAATTTTCTTTTGCAGCTATAAATATAAACTTTCTAGTCTTAAATTTGGAAGCATGGACCTAATTTGTATTTAATCCTCAATTTTATAATTTGTAGCACTTAAATAGAATTTTCATAGATATTTGGAGAATAAAATTTCACTGTTATTTTTTTTTAAAACAAATTTTTTTTTTTGTGGTCATTTTAAAGTAACTAATTTGTATTTATTAGTTCTAAATCTGGAATTAGTAACCTATTCTTTCTAATTGGTCCTTAAATTTACCCTTTTTTGTGTGAAAATTTAAAATTTCTCTTAGTAAAATTTTATTATGACGTAACAACGAACATAGTAAATTGTTAATATAATTGTGAGGGCTTTTTGGTCCAAAATTGCTTTCTTGTTTTGTTGGAGGTATTGCCCTAGTACTGTAAAATTGTTTGTCCTTGAGCTAATACAATTTGTTATCCAAGGAGTTGAATAAAAAATTTATTTTTTCTTCTCCTCAAATTAAGTTTTAACAATTATTGACGTGTACAATCATCTCTAATTAAACCACATTAACTGGAATAAGAAACTTCCGTGGCTAACTGAATGAAATTAACAATTTAAGAACAAAAAATAAAAATTAATGATAGTATAAAGTGAAATTAACAATTTTTAAAAGATCTGTTACTCATTACTTCTATAAAAAAAAATTATACCGAGAAATAAAATAAGCTTCTATTTATACAACATTTGTATCTCCTTCCACCAATTTTTTAATTATAAATTAAAATTTTCCATTTGTTTATCTCATTGCATTATCCACAATTTTAAGTACATATTTACTCTTATGGCATGTTTGATTGGAAGGATTAGAGCATAGGATTGGGATTATTAATTCGTGGGCCCAATTATCCTATGTTTGTTTTGACATTTTGTTTTAGGATTATTAATTCAATGGATAATTAATCCAACAAATTTGTAGGATTAGTAGTAATGGGGTTACGTCATTACTGTTCTGCCTTTTTTTTTTTATAATTTTTTTCTCTACTTCTATTGTAAAGTCTACGTAATGTAACCGTTATTTAGCATCTTCTAATGGTAAAAAAATGTGTGCAACACCAAATAGTCAACGCTTCCAATCACAATCTAGAATCTACTAATAAAATATAGATAAAATCTACAATCTAAATGTAATTAGTTATCATTCAACACAATCTAATAACTTGGATTAACAAAAGATAAATGGTACGAGAGATTAATGGATTAATGGTGTCTCACTCAATTCCATTTGAGAGAATACTTTTATATCTCTCTCTCTCTCTATATATATATATATAATTAGATGACCGAATGCACTCCAATTAATTCTAAAGTCTAGAGTTAACAATCGAATAATTCTGAAGTCTAGAGTTAACAACTGAACAAATCTCCTATGGTCTTAAGATTTGAGATATTTAGCCTTTATAAAATTTACAATCTCTTAAGTTGTATTTGGTTCAAAAATTTAGGAGAGATTTTAAATCTCTCTCTAAATTCTTAAACCAAACACAATCTTAGATGATAAACCCTTTGAGAAGTGATTTGCAATTTTTGAATAAATTTATGAATCCACCCTTATCTACCTGGATAATATTGTATTGTTAAAATTTAATTCGTATAATGTGTGATACATGTATAAAAATCAATATGAATCCTGGCATAATAATTTTAGATAATTTTTAATAATTAAATATGACTTTTTAGTATTACTTGCAATTTTGACATGATAATTGTAAAATCAAACACAATTTTGCAACCACAAAAAAGAAAAGAAGTAAAAAGTGAAACACATTTGCTATGAAAAATTTATATCCGTTCTTGTAATTGATTTAATTGTGAATAAATTTTTCAGTATAGATACAACGTTGTATCATCATTTTATTCCCACGACGAAAATGACATGAAAGAACAATTTTGCTATATATATATATAAAACAGAACCAGTTATTATTATAAAAGTGAATGAAAGACATGAGTAAACAAACATATTATAAAACATGCTTTATTTATTATTATAAAACATATTTTAAACCAACCACAAACGATGACCTGACATAAAGACATAAAACTACAAAAGACTGCAGAAAGAGAGAGAGAGAATAGAAACATGAGAACTTAAGAGGGGGGGAACCCACACAAAACATAAATAAAGACATGAAATGAAAGTTCAATTTTATGCAGATATCTCAAGACTTGTTGTGCTCTTCTACTATGAAAGTTCAATGGATTTTTCACTAATTTGATAAGATTATTAATACCTCACTATTAGTTTTGTGGAATCAAACATAGCCTTAATCTCTTATCCTTTTTTTGCACTTCTAAATATTTAAAACCTTAACTCTTACATTGATATCAACCGCGACCTTCAACTAATTACTACTTTCAGCTCGTTCCTAACCCATGACCATCACCCTGTCAGTCCTCATTAACGTGACCTTACCTACACAACCACTCATATGACGAACGCCTTGATGCTTCCACCCCTTGTGACCTTCACCTTAAAGATCACTCAATAACAAAATAAAAAACGATGAACTGTAATGATGATGGCCGATAGAAATAATAGAGAATGAAGGTAGAAAGAAAATTTTAAATTTTAAATTTTAAATTTTTAGAATTTAACTTTTAGATAGCAAATCAAAAAATGATAACCATTTTCATAATTTCAAATTTTAACTAATGATAAATTGCAATAAAAGAGTAAAGATTTGAGATTATGAAAGGTGTTAGAGCATTTCCAACGGTTCACTATTTTTTCAACAAATTTGAATAAAAAAAAAAAGGCGAGTTCTTCAATTTGATATCAGCCGCTCTAACGGTACTCATCAAAAGACAGTGGATGTTCAGGGGACGACCGGCCGGTTGACCAGACATGGAAAATGAAATTTTTTTTTTCCCCACACTCAGAAGCATCATTCGCCAAGTCCTCTGCTTCTCTGTTGCTCTCCGGAATTGGACTAACAAAACCCTCTCCGATCCACCAATACAGCATAAACCTCTTCTTTGTGATTTGGTTTTCTGGGAACACATAAAAACACAACAGACAAACCTTTTTTTGGATGTCAAGTTCATCATAAAGTGCTTTAAAATCTTTAAATTCCAAGCTATTCTGAAACGTTTTGTTCTTGCACAAGTCAGGCATTTTGTCGAACACCTTGCGGGCACGAAATAACCTTTCCTGGGCAGAAGAAAGATCATTAGCCCTCTGATTCTTATTGGCGTCGTACTCAGACCCAGATTGAGGCTTGTACTTGGATGGGATTTGAGGCTTCAGTTTCATCACACCCTTGTTCAATTCGCGAAGCTCTTCTAGAAGATCCGTTTCGATGGAGTCCTTAGGAGGAGCTTCTGTGATGCAATTTACAGATTCTTTAAGGCTATTCAGAGTTGTGGAGACAGATTCGATTTGGGTTTTGACGCGAGTTCCATAGTGGTCGAGATCTTCAGAGGCTTTCTTGACGTGATCGAGAGTGGAGAGTTTGTTTCCTCAAAAAAAGATATGGTCGACGGGGGGTCAACCGGGGGGTTGACCGCGAGGTCAAGTGTAAAATTTTCACAAAATTTTGCTTGAAGTGGTTGTTGCTCGTTGGGACATCTGGCCGGACGTCCGGATTTGAAGTGGTCGGTGGGACATCTGGCCGGACGTCTGGACGGTCATCCGGTGGGTCCATACTCAACGACTACATAATAAATTGTTGAAAGGTTGAAGAGATTTTCAGTTTTGTGAAAATTTTGAAGCGTTCTCAATTTGATACCGTTTTGGTGAAACTGTTAGAGGACAAAAGGTGTCTCTTTTTTACTAAATTTAAATTTGATGATAGATTTAGTGAATGGTCGGAGATGTTCTTTAATGTTTGTCCTTAAATAGAACCTCCTAGAAGGAAAGATGGACACAGCGACGCAAGGAGCGGGAATGGTATCTCACTAACACCTATTTCTTTGTTAAGGGGACACACGCACAGTTGACTAACTTTCTACTCACCATTATTAGAATTCCCAAATCCTCCATGAATTTTCTTATCATAACCCATCAAATTTCTAGTTCTCTGCAAGTTCAAATCTGTGTTGTTTCTTGCTGGGCATCTCACAGGTATCAAGACACCAATCATCTTTGATGGGTTTTGGTTAATTTTATCTAGTTTTTATTTATTTATTTGAGATTGTGCTCATGTTGTGATTTGTTGTAAACCCTATATAGATATGTCTTTAAATTGTATTTGGGTGACTATGCTACTTGTGAAAATCTTATTCTTGAAATTTTTATTTTCCCTATCAAACCCAAGTATTATCCATAAACAGAATGCTTTTAACTTTTTTAGTAGCTGTATTTCCTCATACCCACAATTAGGGATAGCAATCTGAACCCGGCCCGACGGGAACCCGATCCCCCGACCCCGATTTAAGCGGTTTTTCCTTGAAAAATATCCCTAACGGGACGGGGATGGTATTCAAAAATCAATCCCTGATCAATTTCGGGGCGAGGACGGGGATAAGTGTCCCAGCCCCGTACCCGTCCCCGTCCCCGTTCCCGTTCATCCCCGAAGCAAAATTACTATTTTACCCCTTTATATATATATATAAACCAAACACCTCTCTCTCTCTGAGTCTCACGCGTATCAGTTCTCTCTCTCTCACTCACTGACTCAGATCTCTCTGAGTCTCACCACCAGTTCTTTCATCTCTCCCTCCCTCACTCACTCAGATCTCTCTCATCTCTCTCATTTCTTATCAGCATCAACATTATCCAGATCTACCACCACCACCGATCTGAACAGATCGGTGAAGCCGCTGATCTGAAGCCACCGATCTGAAGCCACCACCACTACCGATCCCTCCGTTGCCACTGATCTGAAGCCACGACCATGAGCAGGACCGTGAAGCCACCGATCGATGTCTTGATGCTGATAAGAAGCCACCAATCTGAAGCCACCGACCGTGAAGCCACCGATCGTGAAGCCCCCCTTCTCTCTCTCTCTATATATATATCTGTTGTTGATTGATGAACAAATTTTTTTTTTCCAAGTTGTTATCTATATTATATTTGTTGTCTGTTCTTGTTGATGAACAATATTATATCTGTTGTGTGTGTGTATGTGTGTTGAACAGATCTATATACATACAGATTAAATTTTTTGTTGTTGTTTTGTTCTTGTGTTTGTATGTGTGTTGAGCAGATTTATCGAGGATTTTTCGGGGTTGGGAAAACCCGATCCCCGTTAGGGAACGGGGACGGGGGAGGTGAAGTGCTCCCCGCCGGGGATCGGGGGCGGGGCCAGAGATTTTGTTACTATCTGGGATCGGGGACAGAGAGGGTCATCCCCGACCCCGCCCCGTTGCCATTCCTACCCACAACTCTCAACAGTTTTGGCAATTATGTTAGTGGTCAACAATTTCTGAAACTTTATGATTTGGGTAGGAAATTCATGATTCAAACACCGCAATGGCAAAATTGTGATTTTTAGCTTTGATTTTTTAACATGGAAACAATTGATAAAGCTCTGTGATGGCAATTTTTGTTGGGAAATGATAGAGACCACTAAAAGTGGTGCTTTAAAGCAACCATTAATGATGTGGCATCTATTTTTTTTTAAAAAAAAAAAAAAAAAAAAAACAAACACAACAACACTATGGCAGTGGATGGGATCCGCTGCCACATCATTAGTGGTAGCACTAATTAATACTCCCACTCATTTTCCATTTTTGTTGAAACTTTTTTTAGTGTGTATTTATTCCTTTGTTGCACGTGGGCATCGAATTTATTTATATATTATATAAGAAAAAGTGGAGTTTTTAACCCACAAATTTTGTGGAGTTTCAATATCTCAATCATAATTTCTTAATTTTTTGATTTAATAAAATAAATAACCTTAATATTTATTGACTTCTCCCAATTTACAAACTTTTTTTACTTCTCTCATAGTTACTGTATCACATTTTTCAACTTCTTTCATATACTATGGTTAGTGATAGGTTTGTTAAATTGTTTTTACAAAAAAATTGAAAAAAAATAATTTGTATATTAAAAAAATATCTAAAACAAATATAAATATATATATATTATATAAGAAAAATGAGGTTTCTAATAAGAAGCCTCTTAAGAGTTCTAAACTTTCATTCTAAAATTATTGATTTTTTAATTTATAAAATAGATTAAAAAAAATCTATTGGCTGATTTATTTATTTAATTATTTTAGAAATAATAATTATCCTTTAATTTATGAATTTCAAATGAAAAGATAACAAAAATATTTCATAATCTCTCTATCCTAATCTCTCTATCCTAATCTCTCTCACTGATTTCCAAAAAAAAATATTAAAACTTGTATGCATTCTCTCTTCCCAAAAAATCAGATAATATTTTTCATGAAAGTTGTGAATATCTATATATATCTTATATATTATATTATAACATAACCAAAAAAAACTAATTAGATATACAACAGATAAAATTAATAAATTAGATTTCTATTTATTCAGTTAAAATCTTTTTGTTGCATCTCAATATCCAGTTTTAAATTTTAAAAATCTTTAAAGTTTATTTGAACAAATCTAATTTTAAAATATCTCCCACCATCATATTTTAAATCAATAAAACTCACATGTCTATCACATATTTAATTCACATCATAACTTACTTAAATAATAATAATTAAAAACAAATAGAAACCATAGATAAATTAAATTGGAAAAAAAATAGAAGCCCACAATTTCATTTTAAATAAAAAGAAAAACAAAAAAAGCAAACCAAATAGAAACCACACAAAAATAAAAAGATAAGAATTTAGATATAGATCTCAAAAAAATATGATAATATCTAAATTTGAATTATGATTTAATAATATAATTATCTATTTTTCTAATGTATATTTATCAAAATTTTAAATCACTTAATCAAATAAATTAATCAATTTTTTAGTCTTATTTAAAAAATAATATGATTAGTCATTCCAACTCCTAGATTTCACGGGCCCTGACGAATGAGCTAACGGATTGGGTTAGGTGAGGTCTAAGTTGTTGGAGGCAACATTCTCTCATTCCATAAATTTATTTGTTTTTTATTTTTATTTTTTTCCATGTGTGATTCTCTTTCTCTGCTGTTGGTTTGGTTTCGATTTCGATTTTAGTGAGGTTTATATGTTTGTTTACCGGTTTGCATGGTAGAGAATAATTATTGGTGATTATGGTTGCGATCGCAGTATCTATGTCCGTTTTGTGTAAAGGATTTTGATCGGATTTTGTTTTCTTCAATGAAGACCATAAAATTGAAGTAAAAAAGATGGGTATCAAATTTTTTTATTTTTTATTATCATTTTATTTTATAGAAAATATGAAAATTTATTGAGAATTCAAGATTTTACTATAACATTAGGTAAATTTAAAACTTTTAAATATCATTGTGTTATTTATTTTTATCATCTTTCTATCTCATTATACAATTATAGCTATTTGTTAGTTTGCTAATTATAATTCAATTAATTGAAAATAAAAGCTTAATATAACTTTTCATATATATTATAATTAATTTGTTACAGTTATAGTTGTATATAATAGCATAATATATAGGGATAATCTCTAAATATAATTTCTGTTTTTTTATGTAATTAAATAATCCATCTTAAATAGTATATAGAAGAGTTAGATACCTTCTTTTATCTCTAAAACATCTAGGGCTTGTTTGGTTTGTTTTTGGGAGAGTTATTTTTGAAAAAAATTTGAGAGAGTTGTTTTAGAAATTTTTTGGTTTGTTTGGTTGTATATTTTGAAAGTAGTTTTGGAGTTTGGGAGTTTGGAATGATTTGATATTTTGTTGTAATTGAGTAGATGTGTGTAAGAAAGAAAAAGTGATTGAGAAGGAGAGAAGAGAGAGAAAAAGTGATTGATTGATGTGTAAGAGAGAGAAAGTGATTTTGGAAATTTTTTGAGAAAAATCTTTTCTTTTTTTTTTACTTTTTAATTTTTAAATTGAAACATCAATTATTTATATCCATAAAACAAAACTGATAAACACATATCTAAAAGCTAACACATTTTTTATTTTTATTTTTAATATGTAAGATATTTGACACCTGAAATTTTTTTTCCATAATCTGACTTATAATGTTGTAGTCATAAGTGTCAATTTTTATACAAATATGAAAAGAAAATTAATTAAATTATACATTTCAATCAACCACATACTCAAACTTTGACTATTTCAATATGTTATTTCACTGTAATTCTAATTAAGTGAATCTTCAACCCTTAATATTTTTTTTATTAAATTATAATTTGATAAAAATTTAAAAAGATAAAATGTTGAAAATTATTGTTTTTTCCATCAAAATTGGTGAAAAGAGAAAAAAAAAATTGGGATAAGAATGAAATTATTTTAAAAATTGATAAAAATTTATTGAAAAAGTTAAAGTAATTCATATAAAATCAAAAAATTTATTCAAATTTAAAATTAATTAGATAAAAAAAAATTTAAAAAAAATGATGAAAGGTTGAAAATATTTTGAAACTTCTTATAATTAAATACTAGAAATTTATGTGTATATTATATTCATATTGTATTTTTAGTTATGAAATTGGAATCAAAAGAAATATAACTTAAATTATTGGATTAATAATATAAATATCATATTAATTATTGTTAAATATCACTTTACTTCACATTTAGTAATTAATTGTATATTTGTCTTAATTATAACTTTTAAATTTGTATATTTTCATAATAAGAAAAGATATGTCATAACTCATTTAATCTCATTTAATTAGATTTAACTTTTTTTTAATACAAATTATCAAAATTGCACTAATTGAACTTATATATATTTTAATTTTTTTAAACTAATAATTTAAAAAGTTATAAACATAAAAATTAACTTATAAATTTTATGTATACCACAAGACAAAATATTAAATTATTTCAAAATAATTATAATAATTTTTTTAAATTTATAACATCTCGTGCATGGGTTACCACTAATTGTCGATTATTTGCAAGGATGGTTTAAATTTTGGAATCTTATTGATTGATAGCAATTCTATAGAATATGCTACGATGGCAATTTACTTGGATTTTAGTTTTCAAGACACGTAGAGCAAAAAAAGAAAGTATGCATTACTGAAGCATGCGTCGGTTGAGATCCATTGGTTGAAGTCATAATCCAATTGAAGAAATCCAACTAAAATGACGCCAAATTCAATTTATTTGTCTAATTCAGAACAGAATCTGTTTTTTTTTTTTTTTAATCAGCAAGAACAGAATCTGTTGAATGTGTGTTTACTGCTAGTGGGTGGGTGTGGAGTTCAATTTATTACATCATCTTGGCATTTATTGGCCGTTGGATAAACGGAACTGTCGGAGTATGGATATCGAAGCAAAGGGTTCATAGTGATCTAGAAATTCAAAGAAGACTATTAGTGTCAAGCCGAGCTCGTGGATTGTTGAAAATAAGTTGGATGTGGTATCTTCGCATTAGAAGTTTAAATTAGTATCATGACTTATTTTATGTAAACCACTATAAATAGGAAATAATTGTTGCAAATAAAATGTAATACGTCATGAATGAAAGTTACTAGTCACTAAAAGGAGTATATTTTTCTCTAAAGACCTCTCCCCATAATATTTTTTTTGTCTTGTGACTAAATCGAGGGAACCTAACCAAAAAATTGATTAATTTCATAGAAATTATAACCTTAGAAATCATACATGGATTAATTTTTCTTAATATTAATGGGGAAATGAATTAATATAACTTATCTAACTCCCAAAATGATTGATAACCCTCTAATGATAAGTGTAGAGGGTCAGAAATTAAATCTCAAATTAAGTATAGGCCTAAGTGCTGAGGTCGCCCTTCTGAGATGACTAGGAATGAAAAAAAAAAAAGAATGGGCCCAACGGAAGTGGGCCAACAGTGGGCTAAAGCAGGTCTGACCGACCAAGGGTCCAAACGAACTCTATGAAGGAAAATGCCTAAGTCAAGTTGCAGAGACAACACATGCAACAGTCAAGTTGCAGAGGGAACACTTGCGGCGGTCAAGTTGCTGAGGCACTTTGCCTCAGCGCTGCCATTCCCCAATAATATCGGTTCAACCGCCATCTGAAGTTGCTGAGGGAAAGAGAAAGCCGAAGCAACTAAGTTACAGAAGCAACACTTGCGACGGCCAAGTTGCGGAGGCACTTTGTCTCAGCGCCACCATTCCAAGTATTGTCGGTTTCGCCGCTACCTAGACTTGCTGAAGGATAGAGAGAACCAAAGCAACTAAGTTGCAGAGGCATTATTTGCAGCACCCAAGTTGTAAAGACACTTTGTCGACACCGCCATATCCAATATTGTCGGTTTTGCCATTTGAACTTGTCGCGAGAAATAACTGCCGCAGCAACTACAACCGCCGTAACCAACTTGCGAAGAGAACATCCCGCCAAGGTGATAACAGCCTTTGGGGAAAGCTTTCCCTCTGCATGTAGAGGCCAATGCTTGGCGCTGATAGCAAGCCTCACGGCATAACTAGACTTGGGCTGATAGCAGACCTCAAGACTTACTGGTTGAAGTTGATAATAAGCCCAGAGATACCAGCTTACTGCGGCAACCTCGCGAAGATGGGAGCAGGGCAGCCCGAGCGCAAGGAACTTCCTTTCCATTTACCTAGGTCACGAACCTACCTTAGTCGTATAGGCAAGACTAAGGTGCGACATTGATAAACGACTTCCAGTTACGTGTACCCGAGCATGACCATGGCTTGCACATCAAGGAAAGTGTTGCAATATTCATTCATGTGCTCAAAAACTTGTCAAACCGAAAACTACAAGAAAGATTTCAACACTTCGGTGAAACAATTTCATGGCATTTTCATAACGTATTGAAAGTAATGAAAAAATTCACCGTCGCTCACTGCAAGCCCCCCTCTAATTTCGAAAACTGGAAGGATCCCTATTTACAATCCTAACCACAATAATTTCTGTTTAAGGGGCACAAAACTATGCTTTCATTTTTTGGATAATGTTGTGTATAAAGATGTTAGTTTTACTTACCCAAAAAAAAGATGTTAGTTTAACATATTCAATCAAAAATTGTGAGTTATTTTTTAATTTTAATGTGCAATTACCATTTACATGATGTGAAGGATTGCTCAGGTGCCTTGGATGGGACACACATGCCAGCATACATATAGGAGTCAGCGGCAGCCCCACATTTCAATCGAAAGGGGTGCCACACTCAAAATATTTTGGCAGTGTATGATTTCAACATGTGTTTCATGTTCGTATTGTCCGGTTAGGAGGGCAACATGCATGACAGCCTTGTTTTAAGTAATGTCACCGAGGATTCACAATACAATTTTCCTACTCCAGTTGATGGTACGTACACATAACCCAAAATCTTTTTCAATAAATTGATTTCTTCACATACAATTGTTGAACTTTAATTTACTTTGTTATGATGAACTAAAATTTATCTTGTATGAAAAATTACAAATCTTTCACAAGTAAAATATGTGTACCCCATTTTTTTTTTCAAAAATAAACAAACACCAATTAGTTTTATAATTTACATTTGTCGTGGTTGTTGAAATTTGTGAACACAAGTTAAGTTGAAAGCATATAAAAGATTTGACAAAATCTTACAACGTAAAAAAAATTGAACAACTGCAATGTAAATAAATAACTTGTAAATTATTTCGTACAAAGTGTACATTTAAGTATTAAAACTATGTTCATTTTTTACCGCAATTGGTTCAATTTGTTTGGATGTGAAACAATATAAATGTTATTAACATGTGGACATTGGTAGGCTGATATTACTTTATAGATAATGGATACAAAAATAAGAAAGGTTTTCTGGCAGCATACAAGGGGAGCCGCTACCACCAACCAAAATTTCAAAGGAACAATCCAAGGAACCATGATGAGTTATTCAACCACATGCACTCTTCTTTACGAAGTGTGATTCAACGGACCTTTGGCACTTGGAAGGTGCGGTGGAGATTTCTTAAAGACATGTCCCGGTTTAACTTCCATAAAATGCAGATGCCATTGGTTGCGGCGTCCATGGCTTTACATAATTTTATACGCAGAAAATAATCAAGATGATGTGATAGTTATTTCTGTCACCAATGCGGCCGAGTACACTTATCCGGATATGCCTGACTGGGATGATTTGGCTGCCCTTGACGATGTAATGTTGCCTGGTGACAACGACATTAAGATGGAGCAGGTGAAGGTTCGGATCAAGGCGAAGTTGGTCCAAATTAGGCGAAATGCTCGATAGTTGGAAATGTTATGTCATGCATGTAAACACTGTGTTATGTTTCATGTAATGGGAGAAGACAATTTGTGTATCTTTAAAACTTTTTATTTATATTCAGGAAGTTGTTGGTGGCAAACACTTTATGCTAGACAAGGTAACTTGTTTTTTCTTTTTTTTTTTCATCCTCTATATGTTGTGTAACATTTTCCGAAAGTATTCGTGTCGAAACCATTATGCAATTTTATTCAAAAAACAAAGGAATATCATTTTACACATGCCACAATATTTTAGTTCTATTTTTTAAAAAATTTCTAATAAATTTGTTTTCACAATTTCATAATTTTCCAAATTTTTATGAAGGAGTTGGGTTGGCCACTACAAAATTCATTAAAAAAAAAAATTGCAAAATAAATAACATGAAAATAATTTGTTCCAAGAAACAAGCGAAAACCTACTGTTATTACGCAAACAATACCTATTGTTATTACGCGAACAATATTACTTTGAAAAAAAAAACATTTTTCCACAAAACCAGGAAACATATACTTAAAATTTATTCCGTATATTTTTATTTATTATTATTATTATTATTATTATTATTTGGAAAAATAGAGTTTCGCGGAGACTTTGGGTAGAGTATGATGGTGACTTTTAAATGGAGGTTTCAAAAGAGTTCGGAAATATTTATTATGAATGAAGTTCTGAAAAGATTTTGGCTGTGAGTTTTGCAAAGACTTCTTTTACAAAAGAATTTAACAAAATTATTCACCTTGCTTGTTTTTATTTTTCAAAAAATACTTTTTAAAAAATTCTACTTTCTTATTTTTTGTATTTTTTTGTTTTTACTGAATTTTTTTAATATTTTAAGCAATTTTTTTACTTTTCAGACACACCTAACATAAATACATCTAAAAAGTAAAAAAATTGTTAAAAAAATCTTTTAAAAATTCACTAAATATCAAAAATACAAAAAAAATACAAGAATTCAGTATATTTTTTATATTTTTATGTATTTGTCAATTTTTAAAAATATTTTGTCACAAATTTTTTATTTTTTAGATACATCTAAGTAAGATGCATCTAAAAAAGAAAAAAAAATGTTTAAAATTTAAAAAATATTCACTAAAAACAAAAAAAACAGGAAAACCAAAAAAGTCAATTTTCAAAAAACTTAATCCAGAAAACTCAAACCAAACACACTAATTACATTCCACAAATTAGAACTATATATTTTCGTTAACGAAGGATGTTACAGATTTTATTTGTCAGTATTTTTTAGGAAAATAAAAGTTGGTCAAGTCCAATATTAGATTTATTTTTATATCTTTTTTTGCTCAAATCGAGTTTTGCAGATAAGTTTGTTCATTACTTTTGAATGGAGTTTTGAAAAGAGTTTGGAAATAATTTTGAATGAAATTCAAAAAACAATTTGATTGTAAATTTTGAAAAGAGTTTTTCAAAAAAAAATATTATTCATCAAAATTATTACATTCCACAAGTTACGACTAAACATTTCGTCAATCAAGGATTTAATAGTTTTTTATTTATTGGTATTCTTTCGGAAAAAATAATCAGGAGGAAGTCCATATTAGATTTTATTTTTATATATTTGTTTTGAAAAATAGAGTTTTGTAAAGATTTTGGTCATATTTGTTCATGAGTTTTGTATGGAGTTTTGAAAAGAGTTTAGATGTAATTTTGAATGAAGTTTTGAAAACATTTTGGTAATGAATTTTGAAAAGACTTTTTTGAACAGAAGATTAACAAAATTATTCACTGTGTTTGGTTTAAATTTTTTGGATTCTCAATTTATTGGAAATTGAGTTTTTGGTTTTTGGTTTTTCTTTTTTTTTTTTAGTGAATACATTTAAAATTTTAAGTGATTTTTTTTACTTTTTTAGAAGCACCTTTTTGTACATGTATCTTAAAAGTAAAATATTTGTAAAACACTATATTAAAAAATTAATAAATACACAAAAACACAAAAATGTATTGCATTCTTGTAATTTTTCTTTTAATGTTGGTATTTAATTTTGTAAAGATTTTTTTTACAAGTATTATATTTTTTAGTGTATTTATGTTTGGTGTATCTAAAAATTGAATAAATTGCTTAGAATATTAAAATAATTTAGTGGAAAAAAAAAACACGAAAAACTGAAAATTTCAATTTTCTGATAAGTGAATCATGAAAAATCAAACCAAACAGACTAATTACATTTCACAAATTACAACATAATATTTTCGTAAATTAATAGTTTTTTTAATAATGAGAACTTTTTCAGGATACAAAATTGCTGAAGTCCAATATTTGATTTATTTTTATATATTAAGAGTTTGTTAATTTTAAAGAGTGAGTGGTGATGCAATGTATGTGTTAAAAGGTGTGTTAAGGTGTTTGTTAAATATATATATGTGTGTGTGTATATAATAAATAAAATAAATAAATAATTTAGTTTAATCAAAAATTTCAAATCCAAAATTAAATTTCAAGTCCAAAAAAAAAATCCCAACAAGTAAAAAAAAAAAAAAAATTTGCCGTTGACCGGTCAACCAGTAACACAAACAAACACACTCCTTCGCTAGCTAAAACGCTAGTTGCAGATTACAAACAAATTAACACACACCACTAACACACACGCTAACAGCTTCATTGCAGCCCCAAACAATACCCTAAGTTAGCCAAAATTTAACACCTGACACTAACACACTGGTTAGTGTCCATTGTGGATGCTTTTCGTAAGCCAAACGTTTAGAAAGAAAAATTATTGGTTGATCTGGACAGTCATGCTAGCAAATTATCGCTTGGTTTGGGAAGTGGGTTGGTTTTTAATTTTTTTTTTTGTATTTTTTGATTATTTTAGTCTGGGTCAAAAAGCTTGATTTAGAAAAGATTTTTGAATTTTTTGATTTTTTTAGAGAAAGAATGTAATAATTATGAATTGGATGTGATATTTTATCTTAGAATCCTGCTACATACCCCCAGTGGGGGTCGACCCCCAGTGACGTGGGGCTCCCCCACTGGCCAATTTTCTATTTTTTATTTTTTTTTTCTTTCCTGCCAATCACCCACAGCCACGTGGGCTGGGGGTCGCTGGGGGTCGCCCATTACTGGGTGTAGCCCGCATTTTCCTTTATCTTATTAGGTTAAAAAGTCTATTTTACTTTTTGTGACTATTTTAATCAAAAAAATCACAAAACTCACTTCTCAAACATAGGCTACATGTGTTCTTATATATTTTTTTTAATTGTTTAATATAAAATAAATTTTTTTTTATTAATTATAATATAAAATGTCACGTGATGTTCTTGTTCGAAAATAGATTAGTTTAATAATTTTTGATTTTTTATAAAATATTATGTAAAAAAATAGAAAAATTAATATAATAATTTATAATAATTTTTTAACTTCTTAACTAAATTATATAGTCGATAAACGAAATGTAACTAATAACAAGCTCTGCTGGGGACCCCCATTGGGGGTTGATCCCAGCACCCCCACCTCCACGTGGAGAGTTGCGAGAGCAATTTAAAAAAAAAAAAATAATTTTGAGCCAATCAAAAATCAATAGGGGTGATGGGTGTCCAAGGTATTTTTCAACTAATAACCTCGTTTAGAAGGCTGACGTTAATGCTCCGATGTTTGTCCTTTCAACTTTTTGACTTCTCTCTCATTTCCTATGTTTTTTAGGGCATCTCCAACTTAACATTCTTAATTAGAGCATAAAAATACTTTTTTTATTCAAAAAGTGAATATAAAGTATCTTATTATTCACTCAAACTCTAACCATAAATCATCATTTTCTTCTCTAAAGATTTCTCTTGAAAAATTTTTTATCAAAAAGTGAATAATTTTTGTTCATTAACAAATATTTAATTTTGAAATATTTGAAAAATATATTAAATATTATACTCATTTTAAATGTATGATTTCACCCTTTTTAATGATGCAAATTTTATAAAAATTAAATTTACATATTAAAAGTTATTTGTAATATAATAAAAAAATATAAAATGAATAGTATTTTAGAGATGGTCCTCTATTTTTCATCCTTCCTCCAAATATGGAGGATCAATCCATCCTCCTTCCAAATAGAGATGGATTTAGGAGATGGGTTGGAGGTGAAAATCTTTCAAAAATGAAAAAATAAAGGATGGGTTGGAGATGCTCTTAGGTAGGGGTGCAACTCGGGCGGATTCGGTCGGGTTAAGAGGTTGTCCAAGCCCAGCCCAAATTGTGCTGAGACCTGATCAAGCCCGAATTGTAACCCGAGGTTGCATGTCTAAGCCGGACCCGAGTTAAATCCGATTTGTCCAAATTGTAAATGATTTTTTTTTTTTTGTGCAGCTGCTTTATTAAATTATTAAAATTTGACTCTATTTATATTTTTTTATATAGAAAATTATTAATACCATCAAAATAAATAATTTATATAATGTTAGAGAGATGCCGCTATAGTAGTTCTTACAATTTATGAGTGAAAATAAATTAAAAAAAAAAGAGTATGATTTTATGTTATTTATATATATATAATATATATTCAATATGATTTAATAATCTAAATTACTTTAATATCATGTAAATGACTAATAATTTATATGTATATTTAATATTTATATATATATATATATATGTATAATTCAGGTTTCAGGTTGCTCGAGTTGTTCGACATCTTTGCCCAAACCCGCCCAAATTTAATTCGGGTTTCTAAATTTTTGTCCAAATTCGTACCGAATTTGAAAATATCTTATCCAAGTCCTAAAAAAATTCAAGCCGAGTTCGGATTACTCGGGTTAAGCTCGTCCAAGTTCCACCCCTACGCTTAGGCTTTGCTCCTCCTTTTCCTCCACTTCTTTTTTTTTTTTTTTTGGGTTCTTTTCTTTGGAATAAATTATAAATACACATCAGTTAAAGTATAAATTATTTTTTATAATTTAAAAATTATAAATATTTTTTATAAAAAAAAAAATTATTTAGGATTCATTTGGGGAAAAAAAATTAAGTTGACTTTTTAAATTTTTAGCTAATTTAACCTAGTTAAATTAGTTCCGTTTGAATTTTTTTTATTATTTTGAGAAAAAAAAAGTTAAATAATTATGATTTAAATGTGATATTTTATCTTGTTGACTTATTTAACCTATTTTATTTTTTTGTGTTTTTTTAATCCCAACTAACTTCCAATTGACAGCTAAACAAAATTGACTAAAAAAATAAAGGTTTTTTTTACTGGCTGGTCTTGCTCTGAAGATTTATTCCTATTTCAATCTTGAAGTTTGATTTTATGCACCAATAAGTCTTGGGGCTCTTTTTTTTCTTTATGTTTTACCCTTGCTCTCTATTCGTTGCTCTCTCTCTCTCTCTCTCTCTCTCTCTCTCTTCCTCTAATGATTTCTCCAGTCGGCACACGTCCTCCTCCGTTGCCTTCAACGCCGCTCACTTCAACCACCACTGTTCTCTATCACTTTCAACGCCGCTCGCCTCAACCACCACTGTCACAATCATTCTCTTCCATCTTCGATCTGCTATATTCACGTTAAGTTTATATATTGTTTTGAATGAATGTGGAGATTGTTTGTGTGATTTTTTCTTCAATTATTTGTTAAACACAATGTGGAGATTGTTGTGTGTTTTTTGACGATTGTTGTGTATATATTTACAGCATTATATATTTTTAGTTATAGTTTCAGTGATAAATTTATCATTGAAAAGCTAATTTGTTTAATATGTTGTGGGCTGTTGCTATGTTAAATTTTAATATTAATATAGTGATAAATTTATCACTGATTTTGTTCGATATGTGGTTGTTATTGTGATGAAATTTAATATTAATATAGTGATAAATTTATGATTTTTGTCAATGTAAAGAGATAAGTATGCAGGATGGTCAATTAATCATTTTTATCATTCTATGATCAATAATCAAATTAATTTGTGATTCAATCATCATTCAACAATCACTAACACTGTACAACCAACACACTAATGAATTAATAGTAAAGAATTCAACAAATTTATTGATAAATTTATTAGTGATAATCAATAATAATCAATGGTAAATTATAGTGATAAATTTATCACTGATGAATTTATTCAGGCCGATTCCTTCAGTTTTTATACACAATATATCTAGTTATAAAGTTGAAGATTGTAGATCGGCATTGAAATTGGCCAGATCTGAAGTCCCTAGTGAAGATCGTATCAAAGATAATAGATTGGTAATGGAGGAGGATGATGGTAGCAACGACGATATTGAAGATAGTTGATGGATGGGGAAGGAGTGGCAGCGATGGCAACGAAGAAAAGGATGGTAGTGTGAGGCGAGCGGCAACGAGGAAGAAGATGAGAATGATGGTTGAGGCCAATGATGTTGACGATGACAGAGGAGGACGGGTGGTTGAGGCTAGGGGTAAAATTGCAAAAATGACTTCATTAAATTGGGCTGGACCTGGCAAGTAATAAGTTTTCTAAGCAAGATTGACCTGTAACTCCCTCAAAAATAAAATTACTAACTACTCTTTTATACAATAATAAAATTATTTGAATTATTAATTAAAATATATTTATTGCATTATTAAAAACTGTTAATTGACTTTTTAATTTGTTGATAAAATGGGTCATTTATTATGAAATTAGAAATTTCAGAGGGCGAGATATAATTTCTAAAAACCACAAGAAATAATTTGTATTATAAACAAATTTCAGTAAGTGTATTTATAATTTACCCTTTTCTTTAACTACTTTTCTAAAGAAAAATGTTTGGTTTAGTTTTGAAAATTTTGTTTTAGAAATTTTTTCTAAAAAATTAAAAATTAATTTAGTGAAAAAAATATAAAAAATAAAAAATACTTATTATTTTTATATAATTTTATCTTTTTAGAGGTTATATATAATTTTTAAAATTTTAAAATATTTTTTGATATTTATTTTTATCAAATTAATTTTTATTTATTCAAAAAAAATTATGAAATTTTTTTTTTAGAGAAACAAACCAAACAAGCCTGAAAAATCTTATTAAGTGTACACTTTTAGCGGTGTATACCATATATATTCTATCATAAAAATATATAATTTTATCATAAAATTTTATAATATCAATCACAAAATAAGAAATTTTGTCATAATTTGACGTAATAAAAAAGGTCATAACTAGAGTTATTTTGGATAGGATTTATAAGCTAATTTTTTTACTTATAAAAAAATAAAGAAGTAATGTAGGGGTGCTTTGGAAACTTGACTAAAAGTAAATATTTGAATTTTTGCCTATTTTGAATCCCATTACCTATCTATTTTTTTTATACATTTTTTCAAAAAGAAAAAAAAAACTAAAATGAGTTAAAAAGTAGTTTTTAATTAACTTTTCAAAACAAAAAATAAATCAATAAATAACTTATTTTTATTGTCTCAAAAATAAGTCACAAACTTTTTTTACACACCTATTTTGGGAAGTTGGTTTTTTAAATTTTTAAATTTTTTTTTTTTTTGAAAAAATAGAGAAGTAATTTAATCTAAAAAAGATTAAAAATCAAAATAATTAAAGAATAGTACAGAAAAATGTAAGTGGAGGGGAAAAAAAGGAGGTGCGAAAGAATAAAGAAAAACAAAAATGCTACGCTTCAGGAAAAAAAAAACAAGAAAACGTTCAGGAAAATGGAGGAGGAGGGGAGGAGGAGGAGGCCGATCGTCGCACCCGCCGGTCGTCTGCCCAGCCCCACCGTCGCACGCCTCCGCCTCTACCCACCTCCTCCTCCGCCTCCTTCTATTTTGATGGCCCTCTCCAGTTCCTCCTCCTCCCCTCCTCCTCCTCACCTCCAGTTCCTACACCTATAACTTAGTTACTACTAGTGTCCGGATCATCTGCCGTAGTTGCCTGCCGTGATTCCTGCGGTGCCCCAAAACGACGTCGTTTTGGGGCCAAAAAAAAAAAAAAACAACAACAACAACGAGAGAAAGAAAGAAGAGATAGAGAAGGAAAAAAAGAAGAGATTCAAGGAAAACTAGTTCATCTTGAGCAACTAGAAGACATGTTCCCAGCAGAAACTTGTTCCCTGCTTATAGAAGACATGGTTGGTTGTAGTGTGCTGAGAGACTAGTATCTCTCAGCTTGTTTCTGGGACTCTTTCCTTGTGTTGCTTTTATTTCTTATGAATCAAAAGTTGCTTTTATTTCTTATGAATCAAAAAAAAAAAAAAAAAGAAAAAGAAAGAAGAGACAGGAGAGAAGGTTTTGTTGGGTTTCTTCTGATCAATGGCTTTCATGGAAGTAGAGATCTTCCAATTCTTCTCATTGGCTTTATCTAGCTCTATCTGCTGTTGTCTAGTGTCCCCTCTGCAAATCATTCAAATTAAAACAAAGATGAAAATTTTGTAAGAGATCAAAAAAATCAATCCTGTTTGGTTGATGTAATGATAATAGATCAAATTAAAATTTTGGGTTTGAATTTCCCATATTGAGAGCAAACTCTCTTGGGTCCAATCAAATTTTTTTTTTTTTTTTTTTTTTTTGAGTTTCGCAATTTTCAGAGACCAAAAAAAGAAAATTTCCCTTTCATGTGACTTAGTTTTCTCCAAATCCAAACACAGTGAACAGAAAATAAACAGCAAAATCCCATGTCCAATTAATAAACCCATATTTTGTAGAGAAAAAGAATTTTCAGTGATTAAACAAAAAAATTCCTGGAAAATTCAACTTTCCCATAAATAAAAAAAAAACAAAGAGAAAAATATAAAATAGGGTTCTCAAATTCAAAAGAAGAGAGAGAGAGAGAGAGAGAGAGAGAGAGAGAAAGAGAGAATGGGACAAACCTGTACATGAAGTTTTGATCTGCAAACTTTACAAACTCCATTGTTAAAGAGAAAAAAAAAAAGTTTTGATCCTCCTCCTCTACTCTTCCTCTACCCCTTCTCTTTCTCCTTCTCCGATGTGGTGAGATCGCAGCTTATCATTAGGCCGGCGAAGCCATCTCCGGCGTCTTCTCTTCTTCTTCTTTCTCCTCCTCCTCTATTCCTCCTTCTCCTCTGTTTTTCTCGCCTCTTTGTATTTTAGGGTTTGGTTCCCAAATGTTTGAGAGACAAAAGAAAGGAAAAAACATAAAAAAATAATAATAATAATAAAAAAGGGTGCCAAAACGACGTCGTTTTGGCACCACCGCTGGAACAATTGCAGAAAACTACGGCAGATGATCCGGACTCAAGTTATAGACGAGGTGGGCCCCACTGTCATTCTGTTGAATTGGCGCCATTTCAGTGGTTGCTTTTGGAGCAACGAATAATTTCTCCTTCTCATCGTTCACCAATTATATATTCACTATTGCCGATCTACACATTACTGTCATTGCTGACTAATCATTTCCACCGTTGCATATCCTCCATCATCCTTACAGATCTATATTTTATCATCGCTAATTTATATTTTATCATCGTAAATCTATATATATGCAATCATCCTATCACTATCGCCTTCTTTGTTTTAAATTTATTTTTAAGTGGTAAATTTATTATTCTTTTTTATTTTTTATGTATATAAAAAAGGGTGATAGGTTCTTGTAATTGAGTAAGTGAATATGAGTAACGATGATAGATATTAATAAATAAATTTATAATAATAAATTTATCAATCTAATCAATAAATTTATAGTGATAAATTTATCAATTAAGACTTGTAAGTAAATAAGTTTGGTTAATAGAATCAACTCGCAAGTATCCCTTAAAATAATATGTTATGTATTTTTATAGTAAATGTAAAGTTTACGATAATTTTTTATTTAAAAATGAAATTACGCATTTTTATTATAATATTATGTATTTTTTGATATTATTATACATTTTGTGATTACAAAATATTTAAATTAAAACAATGTATAGAATTATCATAAAAATACGTAATACTATTACGAAATGCGTAATTTTATTTTTAAACTATAAATTAATGTAATTTTTGCCAAAAACATATATTACTACAAAAATATATATATATTTAACAAAGTACACATGGTAGTACACAACTCATGAAAGGTGTGTACCATAATATGACCCTTATAGCAATTATTCAAAAAAATTGAAATAATTTATTATGTGACATCTACACCAATAAAAAGTGTTTGTTTTATATCTATATATATAAAAATCGCTTAACTGCTTGAGATTCGTCTTTTCTTTTTAATTTTTCCCTTTCATTTGGAATAATTTATTAATGATGGCCTATATGTTGAGTAAAGATTTTTTTATAATTACGCAAACATTCTTGGTCATTTATGCAACAAGTTTTTTCGTAATTGTCTATATATTGAGTGAAGATTTTTTTATAATTACGCAAACATTCTTGGTCAATTATGAAACAAGTTTTTTGCGTAATTACGTAAATATTCTTGGTCAATTATGTAACATAAATCTTTTATTTTTTAACAAATTACAAATACACATGTGGAAGGACGAAGTTTTCTCCACAGGAAAAGCGAGATAAGTTGCTCCTTCCTATACTCTGTAAAAAGACACTAAGTCGTCAGTGATCGCTCCCAACCAGATTTGGTCGAGAGGACCCTTCTACGATCAAGTCAAAATACTGTCTAAACATGTTATATTAAAAATAAAGGCTAGTTGTATTGTTTATTGTTTACTTTCTTTCTCCCTTTCCATTGTTATTCCTAGTCCTTCCTTTTATAGTGTCAATACCTTGTTTTTGGGCCGTTGGATTCCAATAGTACTTTATGCCCTCAGACCTTGGTCGAGCAAGTGGTCAAATTGTCTTGTTTTGCCACCATCAGATTTGTTTCATTTTAGATGGCCTGGATTAGTTAGGACACTGATTCTCATCTTCGACCGTCGGATCTTACTCATCGGGTGATCTTGTTGTCAAGATATGCTGATCTTATATCCCTATCTCTGTCGATTCTGATCTCCATCGTATATTTCAAATGGATCCAAAGGCTCTCCTTTGTACAGCAGATTTCCTTTCAGAAGGCGATCTTATTCAAATGACTTTTTCTCTTCTTTGGATGGGCCTGACAAGGGTTTGGGCCTAATCCTTACTTTGGAGCTGCCTTGGCTGGGCTAAATGCTCTGGGCTATACATTCATGTCTTTGGGCTCTGGGTAATAGTTTTACCCTCCACAACTCCCATAAGATTTGTTTAAAATATAAATCGGTCCTATAATATTAGAAATTACAACAACTATCGTCTATTATAAATTTTAATTTAACACAATATTTAGGGGGAAAAAAATATTCTCCTATGCAATAATAAATTATTAAAATTGTTTATTAAAAAATATTTCTTATATCATTAAAAACTATTAATTGACTTAATGATAAAAATCACGCTGCTCGGATATGGATAACTATCTTATCGAATCAGATTTCTGTCAACCGCTTATTTTTTCACTGTTCATTTTTTTTTATACAAAACTGATTTGATCACGTAGGTGTCGATATCTGATCAACGTGATTTTTTACAAGTATATAGTACTCGATGAATTCTATACATTAAATGATTCAGATTACCAAAACGGAGACCAGTAGTAAGCCTCTACGGATCTAACAACATCCTCTAATTTGATCACGAAATGTAGAGAATCCAGACCCATTTTGCATCCTACCATTGCTGTTTAAAAATGATTCAAAGCCATTATCACTTGTCTTAAATCAATCACTAGCATCAGCATGGCAGATTCTCAAATAATATTAAGAGAATCGAAAATGACTCAGAGCTCGAAAAATTCGAGCTCGAAACGGCTCGAAAGAGAAGGGAGGGAGGAGGCCGTCAGCCGTCGCAGCTTCGTCTTAGCCCGTTGTCGCCTCGCCTCGCCGCCGTCGTCGCCGAGACCCAGCCCCGCAGCACCACAGCTCCTCGCCTCCGCCGCCTCAGCAGCTCGTCGGTCGTCTGCCAGCCCCGGTCCGGTCGTCTGCCCCGCCGCAGCCCCCCCACCCCCGATTTTTATGGCCCCCTCCCCTCCAGTCCTCCCCCCTCCTCCTCCCGTTCTGCAGAGCCCCCCCTTCTTCTTCTTCTTCCTTCGTTTTCTTCTTCCCGATCTGCAACAAAGAAAAGAAAAAATAAATAAATAAATAAACTCGACACCAAAACGACGTCATTTTGGTGTCGAGCCAGTATTCGAGCCGTATTCCTCGAGCTACCTAGCACTTCCGTAAAAGAATTTTGCAATATGGTAAAAATAAAAATTAGAATTAGAATTTTATCAAAATAAAAATGTATGGTTTAGATTTACTTTAAGTGAGACGTCTATTACATCAAATTTAAATCACCACCACACATTTGTTTTGATGTTTAAATTCTGATAAAACATTCAAGGTCTCATTTACGAATAAATTATTTTAGTAATTTTTTAATTTTTTATAAAAAAATATTAAAAAATAAAAAAAATAATGTAATAACTTATATTTTTAATTAAAATATATAATTAACAAACGAAATTGAATAAATAACCTTAGGCAAAAATATTCAAATTATGGTCAAACAAAGCAACTAAAGAACACTCTACCATACTGATGGTAATCTGAAAATGACTGGTGACTAAGGAGAATATGGCATCAACAGCAATCATGTTGGCAATTTGTAACCCATTTGTAGCCATTATGGACATCTCCAACGTTATACCAAATTTATTATCAAATTAAATTTGATAAAAAAAAGTCTTTCTTTTTATGCTTTAATAGTTTTATCAAATCTGTATCAAATTGAGAATATAAATGTTTTACCAAACAGTGGATTTGGGTACCTTTCACCATTTTACTATACATGACCGTTGCGGATGTGACCCACCAGACAACCGGCCGAACGTTCGGCCAGTTTTCTCCTCGATCATCTTGTTACTTGAACAATTCTTAGAATAGAGCAATAGTTTGGACTGTCAACAAGAATGTCTTACGACCAAAAACACTCTAGAGCACTACAAGAGCAATTGAGGGAATGTCTTAAGGAGTTTTTATTTGTATTTCCAAGCTTTTTCCAAGAAAATTAAAACCACCCTTTCTCTCAGTTTGTGGCTCCCCTAGCCTGACTCCATTTTGCAACTTGTCCTTCGGAGTTTTTTTTATTTTTTATTTTTTAAAATTTGTTGAATAACACTAACACCTTTTTCTTTGTGGAGTTTTTTTGAAACTTTGAATGTGAATATAGTGTTTTAGGGATTGTAGCTTCTGGTAGTTTTTGTCACGACCCAAACTCGCCCCTATGGGTTTAGCACCATAACCGGCCAGTAATCTGTGATTACCGAAGGCCTGCTTAACAGTAAGATAGTAATACAGAGTATAGGGGCATGGAGGAAGCCAAAACAGTAAATAAACAGTGTCCAATGAGTTGTGACAGTCTGTATGCAAGAAGACTTTTCATATATATATACAGTCAGTACAAACAGTATACACAGTATTTACAATCATTCAGGACAGGAACTAAATCCCTATTAAGACAGTACAGTACAAAAAGCATTCAGTCTATACAGATCAGAACAGGAAGGGGGAAAACTAAAACACCCCATAGCCTTGGCTTGAACAGTACTGGAACCTCGAGGTGAGGCACAAAGGTTGGCTTGACAAAACAGTGCTTAGCCTGACGCCCCTAGCAGCGGTCCGGTGCCTGAACACCTACATATATATATAAACAGTGAGTTAAAGCCCAGTGAATAACATAATGCGTAAAGAGGTTAAGAATGAATGTCCTTTCAGTATTGAAAACAGTCAATTGATTCAGTATATCAAGCATTTAGTCATCACAGTCATATGTGGTACATCCATTAGCAGAACAGTACAGTAAACAGTAGGTCTTGAAAGACCGAGCAGTCAATGATGGCCATCATAACAGTAAACAGAAGTTCCAAGATAGGAACTAACAGAGATCTCTGTAGCAATAGCAATAACAGTAACAGTAGTTGCTATGGATGCCACAATACAGTTCAGAATAGAGGACATACATTCGTTCAGTTAACAGTATCAATTCAGAAATAGTACAGTTTAACCATTCAGAAGATATTTATGTTTGAACATATCTTTACACAGTTGTTACTCACAGAGTTCTGGGCTACAGTTAAGCTAGAGCGCGTCCTCAGATGCCAACCCTACACAGTTTACAGGATGAACACACACTAAGTTCACATTCGGGAATCAAAGGCTTAGTCCCTACTTAGACTCGGTGTGGTTCTACATCAATATCCTCATTAAGATGTCTTAAACTAGGCCTAAGAATGCCTAGGATAGAATGAGGATGCAAATATGTGTTTTAAAACACTTTTCAGAATTTTCAGAAAACAGAGGTCCCGCTCGAGCGTGACTATCTCCGCTCAAGCGGACATGCTGACAAAGGTCTCCGCTCGAGCGTGTATTACTTCGCTCGAGCGGACTGTAAACTACAGTAAAAGTACTGGATATGTGAAAATCACACTCGATGGGCGCTCGATACCTACTCGAGCGTGAGACACAAGGCCCCGCTTAAGCGTACAATACCCCGCTCGAGCGGAATGCAAACACAACTAAAGTGCTGGATGCACGAATTTCACACTCGAGCGCCAGTCACCCCGCTCGAGCGTGAGTCCAAAATCTGAAATTTCCAAATTTGAACCTCAAGCTCAAAACTCAATTTCCAAAGCATTAAATTCAATCCTTTGGGGCTAATTTTCTGGAAAACACTTCAAAACCCATAATATTACATGTTTCAAAGATCAATTGTAAAATCAAAGCCCCAAAGGAAGATCAATTCAACTCAATTTCAAACCAATTTTTATGAACATGACTTCAATTGAACATAACTAGCTTCCAAGCTTCAATACATGCTCTAATGAGCCAAATCTTCCAAAGACATGATAAATTCATAGTCTCTACTCAAGATATGAGCATGCATGTGGCAAATTTATGAAGAACAACCTCAAAATGCAAGAGTATGCCATGCATGCAAAGATTAAGCTTCAATTCAACATCCTAGAGCCAATTCTAGACTTAGCTCTTCAAACTACTATGATCCATGCTAGATACAACAGAAATACACAATTAAAAGGGTGATTTCTCTACCTTATGTCTTGTAGTTCAAGAAGGGAAGCTCAATTTTGCAATCTCTCTTCAAAATCTCCTAAATCTCCAAGACAATTCCCAATTGAAGCCAATTCTCCTCACCCTCTCTCTAGTCGGTCAAGAACTCAAAATAGGCTGATGAAATGTGTTATGTGATCAAGTGTAAGGCTCAAATGTTTAGATAGTGGGCCACTTAAGTGGCAAAATTGTGAATAAGGCCAACTTTGCAATTCAACATTATTTATCCTAATTTAATCGTACCAAATCACATTTTAATTAAACATGCCACAAATTCACATAAATTCTAATGATCATAAAACACTAATCGATTTTGGGTTCGGCCGCCGATAAGGCCTTCAATTTATAGTTTAACACGTAAAACATGAACAGATAATTTAACAGTCAACAGGTAGAATTGCATTCAAACTAGCACAGTCAATCAATCAGTTCAGTAATTCAATCAATTCAATGACTATTCATGATCAGTCTCAGTTTAGCAGTAATCAGTAGGGTTATCAGTAATCAGTGGTGAGGGTTATTACAGGAACAACTAGATCACTATTGCAAAAATTGAAGAACGAGTTGAGGTTACGATGCTAGAATAATCTATTACTAGGAGTGAAGGCGCCTTCTCTTCTGAGCGAGGGCAGTTCCATGAGGCCTAAATCCTCTACAAGTAAAGCGGTATAATCACGAGTAAACCGCTGAAAGCTCTGATGGAAATTTGCCTGAGGCGGAGGAGCATGCGGGACACTCTAATCCATGCCAAACTGCCTAAGGACCCTGTTCGATTAATAGACAACGCTGGACATGCCCTCATTGTTCCATACAGGCAAAAATCAAGGGCGTATCATAGCAGCAATAAGAAGGGAGTTGGCCTAGACACTATCGAGAGAGAAATCAACATGACAGGTCTCAAAGAAATAAAATGAAACAACAGAAATGCCTGGAAGAAGTTATGTAAATGGGCGGAACACGCACTCTTCCATATGGTCAATGTAGTTCACAAAGGGTTTGTTGGTGCCAACACCAGACCATCTAGAGATGCAAGGGGGGAATGGCACACTTTTCTTGTGACGGGTCGTCCCTCTGCATCTATGATAGGACGACTCTCTGCATCAAGGACTTCGTCAGTAAAAAATAGCTCATGCTCTTTGGGGGCAGGGCCCATAGCAGAGAACCGCTCGTAGAAAAAGACGGTCAAGAACTGAATATGAACGAAGCTCTATACATCATAGCGGCCCATGGATCTCTCCATGTCCGAATGAATGAGGTCCAGACGGAAGTATAAATTCCCCAAGAAAAAGGGAGTCAAGGGGATTTGACTGTCGTTGCAAAGTTTGACGACAAGGGGGAACACCAAAGGATTGATGCCCTCAGTAGGGTAGCACGAGAGGACAAGAAAAGAGATAAAATGGCTAACAAAAGTGGCCAAGTACAAGTTTCCGCGGTAGCCCAGCCCAACTATGGACTCGCGACTGTCTTCGGTAATGTCGCCCACAACTGGTTGCATGTCCTTGAAAAAATGTTTCAAAAAATGCTTCAACCAAGAGAGTTAGGTGGTCTTGTCCCCCTTGGGCCTCTCTTGAAGCAATTCCCCAGTCCTCAGATTATACCAAGAGCCATGCTTTTGTGCCTCTCGAAAGGCACCTTGAAGAGCAGTGACGGCAGCAGTCTATTCCGCAGTAGTCAGGGACGCGAGATCAAAAGAGGAGTCCCCACGGGTGCTCAACCGAAGAAGAACAACGATGTCTTCAAGGGTTAGGGCTATCTTTCCCTAAGCTAGCATGAAGGTGTGAGTGTCGCGACTCGAGCGGGAAACAATCGTATCAGTATTGGTCTGTACCTTGCGCACAGACAACTCCCTCAAGATCAAAATGGCGTTGAAGAGATGAACGTCCCTCAAGTGCTCCTTGAAGCCGTCATCTGCAATGATGTCATCAACCTAAAGGGACCAGTCTACTGGAGGGCCTGAGTGAGTGTGGTAATAAATGTATGAATGAGGAAAATCGTCACGCTCCACACGAAACCGCAGCACGGAGGTTGGGTTTACCATGTCAGCATCATCTAAAAAGGCCTCACTGAAAGGAAGCAAAAGCTCTTCTAGAGAAAGGGCATTAGGGACAAAGGAATCAACTACCTTCCAGAATGGGTCGGTAAGTCCCCTAAAATATGCGACCCTCCTCCACTCAGTACTGGGTGGGATAGCTCTGTCGGGTAAAAGCCTAGTGGCAGCCATGAAGAAGATTAAAGAAAGATAAGAAAACTTTGGAAGGTGCTATTGTGGCCAGAGAGAGAAGAAGACAAGGAGACAAGAAAGTGTATTATGGCGGAAATGGAGGACCGGTGAACCCAAAAGGTGTTATTTATAAAGAAAGCGAAACAAAAATGCTAATATGCCTCCCTAGGCCCATCATGACTGTCAGTCAAAAGGCATCTTTCCAGAGCCATTATGACTCTGCAAAAAATTGACGTAACTTCTGACCCAACCGACGCAACCCTTGGGTTACTTGCTGACGTCATGCAAGTGCGGGAAACAAGGAGCGTGTCCCCCACACGCGTAGGGGGTAAATGTAGAGGGTCAGAAATTAAACCCCAAATTAAGTACGGGCCTAAGTACTAAGGTCGCCCTTCTGAAACCACTAGGAATGAAAAAAGAGCATGGGCTAAAGCCCAAGAGAAGTGGGCTAACAGTGAGTCGAAGCAGGTCTGAACCGCCAAGGGTCCAAACGGACTCCGCGAAGAAAATGCCTAAGTCAAGTTACAGAGGCAACACTTGCAACGGTCAAATTACAGAGGGAACACTTGCGGCCGTCAAGTTATTGAGGCACTTTGCCTCAGCGCCGCCATTCCTCAATAATGTCAGTTCAGCCGCCATCTGAAGTTGCTGAAGGAAAGAGAAAGTCGAAGCAACTAAGTTGCAGAGCCGACACTTGCGACAGCCGAGTTACGGAGGCATTTTGTCTCAGCGCCACCATTCCAAGTATTGTCGGTTCCACCGCCACCTGGATTTGCTGAAGGAAGGAGAGAACTGAAGCAACTAAGTTGCAGAGGCATTACTTGTAGTGCCCAAGTCGCAGAGGCACTTTGTTGGCTTTGCCATCTCCAATATTGTCGATTTTACCATTTGAACTTGCCGTGAGAAATGACTACCTGTAACAACCCCAACCCTTAATTAGCGTTAATTCATGCTTAAGTATGTCTAGCAGGTAATTAATAAGAATTCATGGGTTAATTACATGTGCATTGCATTATTGATGTGTCCCTATCTGTTTAACGTAGCAAGATCTGTTCATGTTTTAGTTTCGATTTGCAAATTGAAGGCCTTATCGGCATACAATACAAAAATTGATTTGATTTATGTGTTAAGTAGAATTTTTAGGACTTTTTGGTAGGTTCAATTAAAATTCGTTTCGGAACGATTAAATAAGATTAATTTAATTTCACTTAATTGCCTATGACCTTATCTAAATAAACACCATTTCTTTGAGCCCACTCACCTCTTTTCATCCACTTGCATACACATTTGAGGGAAAGAGAGTGAGGGAAAGAAATTGAGACCAAGCTTGAAATTGGAAGAAATTGCTAGGAAAATTTGGAAGATCACTCAAGACCATCTCTAGCATTAGGAATTGAGAACCTTAGGTAAGAATGTTAATCTCTAGCTTTGTAATTTGGTTGATTAGAGCATGAAATTAATTGTGTTAGGTGGGTTAACACGAAAATTGTGCTAAAGAAATGGAATTAAGAATGAATTCATGCATGCATGTGCATTTCAATGCATTAGGAACATGTTGCTAGGAAATTCCTTCTTGCATGTTTGAAATTCACCTCAATTTAGGGAAATCATCAAGTTTCAAATTGTTTTATGGCACTTGATCATGTTTTGTGAAGCTCAAGATTAAGGAAGTCCATGCATGTTATGTTCTTGAATCATTCCTAAAATTTAAGTTGAAATTGTGTTTAATTGGCATGTCTTTGGGCCATGATTTGTTGTAATGATCTTTAATTTATGTTGTTTTAAAGGTCTTTATGTACTTTCTCAAGTTTTGGCTCAGAAAAATGAGGTTTGGAGCTTTAAAAGTTGAGTTTGGGCTTAAAGATCAAATCTGGAAATTCCAGAAATTTGATCCACGCTCGAGCGAAGGACTTCACGCTCGAGCGGACACTCTGAGTACGTACATTTACGCTTGAGCGGCGTGAGTACACTCGAGCATGAAATGCATATACCAAAAGTTCATATGTTTTACAGTCTGCTCGAGTGAGGTAATTTACGCTCGAGCGTAGGTCTGAGTCTCACGCTCGAGCAGGGATCGAGCGTCCGTCGAGTGTGAAAATCATGCAACCAGTACTTTTTCCAAAGTTTGCAGTCCGCTTGAGAGGGGAAAGTCACGCTCGAGTGAACCTTCACATCTTGCATGTCCGCTCGAACGAGGGAAGCCACGCTAGAGCGTAGACCCTATTTTCAGCAAAATTTGAGAGATATTTTCAAGTGCATTTTTGCATCCTCATTCCATCCTAGGCATTCCTAGGTCATGATTAAGACCCCATAATGAGGATAATGATGTAGGTACACACCAAAACAAGAAAGGACCAAGTTATCATTCACGGGTGTGTAATTCGGGATATGTTTGTTTTGTAACCATGTAGGTCAAGCACCACAAGGAAGCTAAATTGCCTACTTGCGTCACCTATTGTCTGTGAGTAATAGAGGTGCAACTCGGGCGGGTTCGGTCGGGTTGGGGGTCTGCCCAAGCCCGACCCGAATTGCCCAGAGCAGTGCCCAAGCCCGCCCAAGCCCGAACATGAACCCGAGCTTTGCTGCCCAAGCCCGGCCCAAGCTTTGTATTTTGAACTCGGGTTAGCTCGAATTGCCCGAATTGCCCAGAAACTTGTAGGTAGATTTGTTTTGAAACCTGTAGGTAGAATTGATAATTAACAAACAATTGAGAATTATTCAAAGTTATTTTCTGGTCACCAAAAAATAAAAATTAAAAATTAAGACTAACTCTTTTACTTAATTTATATATATTATATAATTTATTAAATTATATATTTATTATATATTATATATTATATATTATATAATATATTAAATTCAATTCGGGTTCGGGTTGCTTGGGTTGGCCATTGGTTCTGCCCAAGCCCGGTCCGAATTACAATTCGGGCATCAAAAATCTGCCTAGGCCCGTCCAGATTACAAGATATAGTTGCCCAAGCCCTAAAAAAACTCGGGCTGGGCTCGGGTTGCTCAGGTTGAGCCCGCCCGAGTTGCACCCCTAGTGAGTAATAACTTAGTAAAGCTATGTTTAAATCTATGTATTTTCTATATATGAAATAAGATCTGTTGAAGGAAAAGTCATGTTTATTACCATGAATGATTGTCTGACATAAAAAGCAATTATGATGCCATGCTATGATTCAAGTATGTTGCAAATGATGTATGCTACGATTCAAGTACATTATAAGTGACATAATAGTATGATGCAAGTATGCTATAAGTTCCCGGACCGAAGGTTCCTATGAAACTGACAAGCTATCTGTACCCGGCTGGAGGTTCCTAGGTGGAACTGACAAGTATGCAAGTTCCCAGTCCGGAGGTCCCTATATGGGACTGACAAGTTATCTTTACCCGGCCGGAGGTTCTTCCATAGAACTGACAAGTAAAAATTTAAGCCACTCTGTGTGAGATCTACTTGTACTGATAAACATATGTGAAAGATTAAGTATGAACTCTGACTTTTGTCTACATGCTCAGAACAAGAAAATGAAAGTGAATTGTTTTATTTCAGCCACAATATTGAGATATCATTCATATACCCCTTTACTCTGTTATTATTCACTGGGCCTCCGTTCACTAGTTATTTATTATGTATGTAGGTGAGCAGGTTCGTGAACAGGCTTGAGTTGATATATGAGGTATTATTGTGTTGTCAGCCATCCTTCACGCTTCACGAGGAGGTTCCAGATCATGTCATGTTTTGTGACTATGTGAATGTTAATGTTCAAGACTGATCCTTTTGTTTCTTTGAACAAGTTTCCCTTTTGTATGTACTTACTAGTGATGTGTAAATATTGTATCTATGACGTCACCCATACATCTATAAAAGTTTAAAGTTATCAGTCTCATGTATGTTTGCACAGCTCGATGGACTATGTATTTTCTATGTATTTACTTCCGCGGCCCCTGACTATATGTTATTATGCTAAGAGGCCTTCGGTAATCCAAGGATTATTGGCCGGTTACGTCATTGAACCCATAGGGGCGAGTTCGGGTTGTGACACTACCACAGCAACTACAGCCGCCGTAACCAACTTGCGGAGGGAACATCCCGCCAAGGTGATAGCAGCCTTTAGGGAAAGCTTCCCCTCTACAAGTAGAGGCTAATGCTTGGTATTGATAGCAAGCCCCAAGGCATTACTAGCCTAGGGCTAATAGCAGGCCCCAAAGTTCATTACCTTGGAGTTGATAGCAAGCCCCAAGACTTACTAGTTAGAGCTGATAGTAGGCCCAGAGATACCAGTTTACCGCGGCAACCCCGCGAAGATGCGAGCAGGGCAGCCCGAGCGCAAGGGACTCCCTTTCCATTTACCCAGGTCACAAACCTGCCTTAGTCATACAAGCAGGACTAAGGAAGGCCCATTGGGCTTGGTACTAAGGCACAGTATGGGCTAATAACAGGCTTGGCTGTGGACTTTGCCCTAGGAAGCTGGGAAGTTTGTGGTTAGGTGGTTAAGGGTGAAGGCTGCGCTGAGGTGAGCACGAACATAGTCGATAGTAGACTAATGGAGTCCTGAGAATGCATGTACTAGCCAAGTAGAACTGAGAAGGCAAGTGCATCAGCAAAGTTTACCGCTGCAAGTGCACTTGCCGAGGTTCGAGCTGAGAAGGAAAGTGCAGCGGCAAACACTTCCGCTGCAACTGCACTTGCTGAGGCTCAAAAGGGAGTTGTAGTGCCAAACATTCCCGTCGCAACTACACTTGCTGAGGCTTAAGAAAGGTAGTTGCGAAGGCAAACAGATAGTACACAGTACATGCAAAGGGACACATGACACCTTCAGCCTAGTGGCTCAAGGCAGAATATTCCATGTGATCCTCTGGGACACATGTCCTCTCTATATTTGGCCACTTGGTGTCCTCTTGGTACCAAGGAAAAGCCTATAAATATGACCCATTTCCTAAGGTTCAAGGAGAGGAATTTTTGGAGATTTGGGGAGATACTACATATTTATGCACTGCCATGCATTTCTTTTTGAGTTACCTGCTTTATCCTCACCCAGCTGCGCACTCTTCATCTTCCCATATAGTTGTTGTTGCTCATTCTCCAGTCATTCCACCATTCTTGGACCATTAGCATAGTTTTGCCTCTCTAATCACCTTCCTAACCTTGAACCCCCCCTACAATAAGTAATCCTTAAACTAACAAAAAAGAAATTAAATTAAAGATTATGGCTTATAGATAATAATTATAACAATAAAACCTATTCAAACCATAAGAATACAAAATGTGTAATTATAAATGAAGTGGATGGAACATGGATTCTAAAAATAAGGATAATGCACCTGAAAGCATCTTCGGCTAATAATTTGACACGTTTTATGTTAATGATTTGTTCTTTTGTTGGGAAATAATTCATATCTTTGCATGACTTGTGTTTGGAAAGGTTTTTGCTTTGGTTTAGACTGCACATAATAGTTGAGTTGACTAAACATTGGTGATTCATAGAGTTTTAAGCTCATTAAAAGAAATTTTAGAGAAAGATAAATTTAAGTTCATGGATAGTAAGAGCTTTGCTTATGTAGCCATTGATATAAGAATCTTTTGAGGTGAGGAAAGAAAAGAAACGATATGAGTTGTAGTGTTTTTAAGATGTCAAACTTCTGTTAAAGATTATAAAAGTAAAAGAATGGAAAAAAATCTAATTAGTTTCCAAGTCACAACACACCTACTCCCCCTCTTCAAAATTTCAAGGCCATAATTCCCCCTGCCCTGCCTCCTTGGCTCCACCACTGTTGGCGTTGGTGGCTGGAGTCCAAAATCCAATTGGTGAATGGAGTTCAATGGTGGTGGGAGGTCGAAGAGGGAGAAGAAAAAAAGAGCAAGAGGAGAGGAGAGGGCAACGATGATGGCAAATTAAGAGAGAGAGAGAGAGAGATGAAATGAAAGGCGGCTCTAATCAAGTGTAGTCTAACCCACCTTTGATTAGAACCATTATTAACCCTAGGGTTGATGATGAATGGCTCTGATTTGTTAGAAGGGTTAATAATGATTTGGATGGTTCTTTTGTGGTGTAGATAAGCACACCATTTTCAAAATGCATCAAGTACTCATCTTTCCATTGATATAAGATACTTCCCAAAAAG